>CM026386.1:42217623-42251136 GCA_014843695.1 Archivesica marissinica
AGCCGTAGACAGAACAGTACTGATCATCTAGCAAACACCCTGTATCTGGAACAACTGTACTGTACACGAGCCGTAGACAGAACAGTACTGATCATCCAGCAAACACCCTGTATCTGGAACAACTGTACTGTACACGAGCCGTAGACAGAACAGTACTGATCATCCAGCAAACACCCTGTATCTGGAACAACTGTACTGTACACGAGCCGTAGACAGAACAGTACTGATCATCCAGCAAACACCCTGTATCTGGAACAACTGTACTGTACACGAGCCGTAGACAGAACAGTACTGATCATCTAGCAAACACCCTGTATCTGGAACAACTGTACTGTACACGAGCCGTAGACAGAACAGTACTGATCATCTAGCAAACACCCTGTATCTGGAACAACTGTACTGTACACGAGCCGTAGACAGAACAGTAACTGATCATCTAGCAAACACCCTGTATCTGGAACAACTGTACTGTACACGAGCCGTAGACAGAACAGTACTGATCATCTAGCAAACACCCTGTATCTGGAACAACTGTACTGTACACGAGCCGTAGACAGAACAGTACTGATCATCCAGCAAACACCCTGTATCTGGAACAACTGTACTGTACACGAGCCGTAGACAGAACAGTACTGATCATCCAGCAAACACCCTGTATCTGGAACAACTGTACTGTACACGAGCCGTAGACAGAACAGTACTGATCATCTAGCAAACACCCTGTATCTGGAACAACTGTACTGTACACGAGCCGTAGACAGAACAGTACTGATCATCTAGCAAACACCCTGTATCTGGAACAACTGTACTGTACACGAGCCGTAGACAGAACAGTACTGATCATCTAGCAAACACCCTGTATCTGGAACAACTGTACTGTACACGAGCCGTAGACAGAACAGTACTGATCATCTAGCAAACACCCTGTATCTGGAACAACTGTACTGTACACGAGCCGTAGACAGAACAGTACTGATCATCCAGCAAACACCCTGTATCTGGAACAACTGTACTGTACACGAGCCGTAGACAGAACAGTACTGATCATCCAGCAAACACCCTGTATCTGGAACAACTGTACTGTACACGAGCCGTAGACAGAACAGTACTGATCATCCAGCAAACACCCTGTATCTGGAACAACTGTACTGTACACGAGCCGTAGACAGAACAGTACTGATCATCTAGCAAACACCCTGTATCTGGAACAACTGTACTGTACACGAGCCGTAGACAGAACAGTACTGATCATCTAGCAAACACCCTGTATCTGGAACAACTGTACTGTACACGAGCCGTAGACAGAACAGTACTGATCATCCAGCAAACACCCTGTATCTGGAACAACTGTACTGTACACGAGCCGTAGACAGAACAGTACTGATCATCCAGCAAACACCCTGTATCTGGAACAACTGTACTGTACACGAGCCGTAGACAGAACAGTACTGATCATCCAGCAAAACAGTCATACCTCTGATTAAAGACCACTTGTCTCTAAATCACCATTCTGGTTTCCAATCGAGCCATTATAAATGCATTTTAACCAGTGAACAACAACAACTTGTCAACAAACACACCACTTCTTGCCATTCCCATGGGTGATATTTATATACAGGCAGGGTTCCTTCCCGCTGTCAATTGCGATAAAAATACAAATACTGGCGCTAAATTTTGTGAATTGGCGAAACTATTTGGCGCAACATTTTTTTGGTAACAAGAATACATATCAACCCAGTGTAGCAAAAACATTAGAGTATCTTCATGGATGGACACGTCACTTGTTATATGTACTGTAAGAACTGCTAGTAAAATACAGTCAGTGAATGTGTTAAAAATTGTTTCTGCTGGCAGAATTTTGTAATTTCATTCTGAAATAAATCTTCTATTAAATGTGATAAACTACAGTAACATGTTTTCTCACTGTACAATATTTACAGTGCAATTGCACTTCCTTCGATGAACTATATACACTGTTTGTATCCAATTTTGTATAAATTTCCTCACTAATGATATGCAGTTGACATGCATACTTTCAGCTATTTTCTTCTTTCCTAACTGCCACACACCTTGTAAGCATTGCAGAGTTGAATTGTTAATTTAGGAGAAGTTTACCACACTATGAAAACCCCTCTAAACCAAACATTGTCTCCGGTCCGGTCTAGAGGGGTTTCACTGTATTTACTTTTCTATTAGGTAAATCTAAAACCACACCATCATTCTATTATGCAGTTATCTATATGAGAATTCAAATCCAAATTTGAAATGCCATTTTCATATACTTTGCAACAGATCGGACACGTCACGGATTTTGAGTTTTTTTCTTCCTTCTTATTCGCCATTTTTTTGAATGTCGAGAACAACGTGGCCTGTTTGGGCCTCTTGCTTGGCTGCGAGTTAGTTCTGTCTTCCAGACCTCTCTTTTTTGATGAGCCATTTTTGAAATATGAGGACAGTCGGTCGTTGGAATCAGATTTAGCGCTAACACTAACACTTGTATCATTGTCTTCTAAATCAACATTAATTCCATCTCCAACATCATTTCCACTGCGACCATTCTTATCTACAACATCCGGGGAGTTAATGTTACTTTCATGCAAATCTACAGATTTCTTACCCATGAGGAATTCGTTATAACTGACTTTTTTCGTGGTCGTTTTGGTTTCATTATCAGGTTTTAATCTTGCTAAGGTTTCTGTAATTCTCAGATCTGGTGAAACTACTACATCAGTCTTTTCAGAATTTTCCAAACATAGATTTTTGGTTTTTCCTGAGGGTTTAAAGAAATTTTTAATTGTTACTGGAGGTTTCATTGCCTTTGCTAGACATTTGGAATTCACCTGTGTAACCTCTTCAACAACAGTCTTCTTAACATCTGTCTTTAGAACATTGGAGGAAGGTCCATCTGCTGCAGACAAATTGGACTGTTCCACTTTTGTAGAAGGGGTGGTTGAATTCTCCGTGAGCATGGAGGATGTAGGCTGACAAGAATGGGAGAGTACATTGTGTGGTATGGGGATGCCATTTATCACTTGGGAGAGTCCACTAGAAGCAGAAGTTAATCCATTCTGTGACAGAAGCAATGCCTGAGAGAGTCCATTGTAAGCCACCCCCTGACTGGAGGACAAGTATGTAGACATTTGTGGTTGCTGCAAAAAGAAATAATGTTGTTGAGTTGGGTTGAATGGTGCACAAAACACAGTAAATAAAACAATCTGAAATGAAATTGTGTTTTATTATAACCTATCAATGAAATTGTGTTTTATTATAACTTATCAACTTTTTACTGTCTCATGTACAGCTATCATTCGGGAAGTGCCGTAACTAATGTTGCTAGAACTTGTGGCCCCGACCCATTTGCCTTTATTTAATTTGTCACGTTTTGTATTCACATATATATGTAAAATGAATCGAGCAATAAAACATGATTAAACTAAACAATCCTTCTTGTCAGTAACAATGCTGAAACTAGATTAATGTATTATAAATAGCACATGGATGTTGAATGTTAATGTACACAAATGTACTATAAATAGCACATGGATGCTGAATGTTAATGTACACAAATGTACTATAAATAGCACATGGATGCTGAATGTTAATGTACACAAATGTACTATATATAGCACATGGATGCTGAATGTTAATGTACACAAATGTACTATAAATAGCACATGGATGCTGAATGTTAATGTACACAAATGTACTATAAATAGCACATGGATGCTGAATGTTAATGTACACAAATGTATTATAAATAGCACATGGATGCTGAATGTTAATGTACACAAATGTACTATAAATAGCACATGGATGCTGAATGTTAATGTACACAAATGTACTATAAATAGCACATGGATGCTGAATGTTAATGTACACAAATGTACTATAAATAGCACATGGATGCTGAATGTTAATGTACACAAATGTACTATAAATAGCACATGGATGCTGAATGTTAATGTACACAAATGTATTATAAATAGCACATGGATGCTGAATGTTAATGTACACAAATGTACTATAAATAGCACATGGATGCTGAATGTTAATGTACACAAATGTACTATAAATAGCACATGGATGCTGAATGTTAATGTACACAAATGTACTATAAATAGCACATGGATGCTGAATGTTAATGTACACAAATGAGTATAGTTCTTCACAGGACAAGGAGATGCCACAAGGTCACATCTATAATCTATATAACATTATATAGTGGCAGGCCCAATCATCTATATAACATTATATAGTGGCAGGCTCAATCATCTATATAACATTATATAGTGGCAGGCCCAATCATATATATAACATTATATAGTGGCAGGCCCAATCATCTATATAACATATATAGTGGCAGGCCCAATCATCTCTATAACATTATATAGTGGCAGGCCCAATCATCTATATAACATATATAGTGGCAGGCCCAATCATCTATATAACATTATATAGTGGCAGGCCCAATCATCTATATAACATTATATAGTGGCAGGCCCAATCATCTATATAACATTATATAGTGGCAGGCCCAATCATCTATATAACATATATAGTGGCAGGCCCAATCATCTATATAACATATATAGTGGCAGGCTCAATCATCTATATAACATTATATAGTGGCAGGCCCAATCATCTATATAACATATATAGTGACAGGCCCAATCATCTATATAACATTATATAGTGGCAGGCCCAATCATCTATATAACATATATAGTGGCAGGCCCAATCATCTATATAACATTATATAGTGACAGGCCCAATCATCTATATAACATATATAGTGGCAGGCCCAATCATCTATATAACATATATAGTGGCAGGCCCAATCATCTATATAACATATATAGTGGCAGGCCCAATCATCTATATAACATATATAGTGGCAGGCCCAATCATCTATATAACATATATAGTGGCAGGCCCAATCATCTATATAACATATATAGTGGCAGGCCCAATCATCTATATAACATATATAGTGGCAGGCCCAATCATCTATATAACATATATAGTGGCAGGCCCAATCATCTATATAACATTATATAGTGGCAGGCCCAATCATCTATATAACATATATAGTGACAGGCCCAATCATCTATATAACATATATAGTGACAGGCCCAATCATCTATATAACATATATAGTGACAGGCCCAATCATCTATATAACATATCTAGTGGCAGGCCCAATCATCTATATAACATTATATAGTGGCAGGCCCAATCATCTATATAACATATATAGTGGCAGGCCCAATCATCTATATAACATATATAGTGACAGGCCCAATCATCTATATAACATTATATAGTGGCAGGCCCAGTCATCTATATAACATATATAGTGGCAGGCCCAATCATCTATATAACATTATATAGTGGCAGGCCCAGTCATCTATATAACATATATAGTGGCAGGCCCAGTCATCTATATAACATTATATAGTGGCAGGCTCAATCATCTATATAACATATATAGTGGCAGGCCAAATCATCTATATAACATATATAGTGGCAGGCCCAATCATCTATATAACATATATAGTGGCAGGCCCAATCATCTATATAACATATATAGTGGCAGGCCCAATCATCTATATAACATATATAGTGGCAGGCCCAATCATCTATATAACATTATATAGTGGCAGGCCCAATCATCTATATAACATATATAGTGACAGGCCCAATCATCTATATAACATATATAGTGGCAGGCCCAATCATCTATATAACATTATATAGTGACAGGCCCAATCATCTATATAACATATATAGTGGCAGGCCCAATCATCTATATAACATTATATAGTGGCAGGCCCAATCATCTATATAACATATATAGTGGCAGGCCCAATCATATATATAACATTATATAGTGGCAGGCCCAATCATCTATATAACATATATAGTGGCAGGCCCAGTCATCATTATAACATTATATAGTGGCAGGCTCAATCATCTATATAACATATATAGTGGCAGGCCCAATCATCTATATAACATATATAGTGGCAGGCCAATCATCTATATAACATATATAGTGGCAGGCCCAATCATCTATATAACATATATAGTGGCAGGCCCAATCATCTATATAACATATATAGTGGCAGGCCCAATCATCTATATAACATTATATAGTGGCAGGCCCAATCATCTATATAACATATATAGTGGCAGGCCCAATCATCTATATAACATTATATAGTGGCAGGCCCAATCATCTATATAACATATATAGTGGCAGGCCCAATCATCTATATAACATATATAGTGGCAGGCCAAATCATCTATATAACATATATAGTGGCAGGCCCAATCATCTATATAACATATATAGTGGCAGGCCCAATCATCTATATAACATATATAGTGGCAGGCCCAATCATCTATATAACATATATAGTTGGCAGGCCCAATCATCTATATAACATATATAGTGGCAGGCCCAATCATCTATATAACATTATATAGTGGCAGGCCCAATCATATATATAACATATATAGTGGCAGGCCCAATCATATATATAACATATATAGTGGCAGGCCCAATAATCTATATAACATTATATAGTGACAGGCTCAATCATCTATATAACATTATATAGTGGCAGGCTCAATCATCTATATAACATATATAGTGGCAGGCCCAATCATCTATATAACATATATAGTGGCAGGCCCAATCATCTATATAACATATATAGTGGCAGGCCCAATCATCTATATAACATATATAGTGGCAGGCCCAATCATCTATATAACATTATATAGTGGCAGGCCAAATCATCTATATAACATATATAGTGGCAGGCCCAATCATCTATATAACATTATATAGTGGCAGGCCCAATCATCTATATAACATATATAGTGGCAGGCTCAATCATCTATATAACATTATATAGTGGCAGGCTCAATCATCTATATAACATTATATAGTGGCAGGCCCAATCATCTATATAACATATATAGTGACAGGCCCAATCATCTATATAACATATATAGTTGGCAGGCCCAGTCATCACTGTGCTTCTCGAAAATTTGCTTGTTTTGTGTTTGGGGCTTAGTCGCACAAAAACAGCTTAGGTCATATGGCGACTCTCCAACTATTATTCTAACAGTATGTGAGATGGTACGGTAGTCGCATGATCGGATACGTGGGTTTTCTCTGGGTACCTCCCACACGAATGACCACATATACGCTGCCATCCATGCCAATGAGAATGATTAATATAAGTTGTTAAAGCTTGTGTCGCAATCGTTTTCAAATAAATAAACGTTTTATATTTGGAGGATTATTTCAGACAGGTACCCTGGTAGATAGCTTCCTCACATGAAATCATTCTACATTTATTTAGCTCCATCATTATAACTGGAATACAAATGGGGGGGGGGATTAATACTATTTGGAAGCAGAAAATCCAAATGTTGTTATATTTCCCCTAGGCAGTATCGCGAAGGTTTGACAGATGTCGTCAGTGTGCATGCAGCCTTTTACTTTATGTCACGGGTAAGAACTTTCAAAACATCTTCAAATATTAATGCATATGTATAAACACATATCGGAAACTAGAGGGCACTCAGTAGAGCATATTCAGTCAAACCTGTCTTAAGCAGCCAGATAAGGGAATCACAGAAAGTGGATGATTTAGCTTAGCACAGGTGGCTGCTTAATAAGATGTTAAATGTGTAACAAAGTAACCTATTGAGAAATCTGGAAACTGGCTGCTTAATACAGGTTTCCTGCTTAATACAGATTTCCTGCTTAATACAGGCTTCCTGCTTAATACAGGCTTCCTGCTTAATACAGGTTTCCTGCTTAATACAGGTTTCCTGCTTAATAGAGGTGACCACTAACACAGGCATGACTGTACCTCCATCAGACTATGCACAGCTACCAGCTATCTTGCTATGTATCATGCTTGTCCTAGAGGTGACCACTAACACAGGTATGACTGTACCTCCATCAGACTATGCACAGCTACCAGCTATATATGCTTGTCCTAGAGGTGACCACTAGCACAGGTATGACTGTACCTCCATCAGACTATGCACAGCTACCAGTTATGTATCATGCTTGTCCTAGAGGTGACCACTAGCACAGGTATGACTGTACCTCCATCAGACTATGCACAGCTACCAGCTATCTTGCTACATATCATGCTTGTCCTAGAGGTGACCACTAGCACAGGTATGACTGTACCTCCATCAGACTATGCACAGCTACCAGCTATATAGCATGCTTGTCCTAGAGGTGACCACTAGCACAGGTATGACTGTACCTCCATCAGACTATGCACAGCTACAAGCTATCTTGCTATATAGCATGCTTGTCCTAGTGGTGACCACTAGCACAGGTATGACTGTACCTCCATCAGACTATGCACAGCTACCAGCTATGTATCATGCTTGTCCTAGAGGTGACCACTAGCACAGGTATGACTGTACCTCCATCAGACTATGCACAGCTACCAGCTATGTATCATGCTTGTCCTAGAGGTGACCACTAACACAGGTATGACTGTACCTCCATCAGACTATGCACAGCTACCAGCTATGTATCATGCTTGTCCTAGAGGTGACCACTAGCACAGGTATCACTGTACCTCCATCAGACTATGCACAGCTACCAGCTATCTTGCTATATATCATGCTTGTCCTAGAGGTGACCACTAGCACAGGTATGACTGTACCTCCATCAGACTATGCACAGCTACCAGCTATATAGCATGCTTGTCCTAGGTGACCACTAGCACAGGTATGACTGTACCTCCATCAGACTATGCACAGCTACAAGCTATCTTGCTATATAGCATGCTTGTCCTAGAGGTGACCACTAGCACAGGCTTGACTGTACCTCCATCAGACTATGCACAGCTACCAGCTATGTATCATGCTTGTCCTAGAGGTGACCACTAGCACAGGTATCACTGTACCTCCATCAGACTATGCACAGCTACCAGCTATGTATCATGCTTGTCCTAGAGGTGACCACTAACACAGGTATGACTGTACCTCCATCAGACTATGCACAGCTACCAGCTATGTATCATGCTTGTCCTAGAGGTGACCACTAGCACAGGTATCACTGTACCTCCATCAGACTATGCACAGCTACCAGCTATCTTGCTATATATCATGCTTGTCCTAGAGGTGATCACTAGCACAGGTATGACTGTACCTCCATCAGACTATGCACAGCTACCAGCTATGTATCATGCTTGTCCTAGAGGTGACCACTAGCACAGGTATGACTGTACCTCCATCAGACTATGCACAGCTACCAGCTATGTATCATGCTTGTCCTAGAGGTGACCACTAACACAGGTATGACTGTACCTCCATCAGACTATGCACAGCTACCAGCTATGTATCATGCTTGTCCTAGAGGTGACCACTAACACAGGTATGACTGTACCTCCATCAGACTATGCACAGCTACCAGTTATGTATCATGCTTGTCCTAGAGGTGACCACTAGCACAGGTATGACTGTACCTCCATCAGACTATGCACAGCTACCAGTTCTGTATATAGCATGCTTGTCCTAGAGGTGACCACTAGCACAGGTATGACTGTACCTCCATCAGACTATGCACAGCTACCAGCTGCTACAGAGGTGACCACTACAGGTATGACTGTAGACTATAGCTATATATATCATGCTTGTCCTAGAGGTGATCACTAACACAGGTATGACTGTACCTCCATCAGACTATGCACAGCTATCAGCTATCTTGCTATATATCATGCTTGTCCTAGAGGTGACCACTAACACAGGTATGACTGTACCTCCATCAGACTATGCACAGCTACCAGCTATGTATCATGCTTGTCCTAGAGGTGACCACTAGCACAGGTATGACTGTACCTCCATCAGACTATGCACAGCTACCAGCTATGTATCATGCTTGTCCTAGAGGTGACCACTAGCACAGGTATGACTGTACCTCCATCAGACTATGCACAGCTACCAGCTATATATCATGCTTGTCCTATCTCATAATGATAAAGAATCCCTTAGAATCCAGGTCATCACAAAAGGTTAATGGATTGGTCTTAGGCTTCCCTTAAACATTCATGAGCATCCATCTGCAAGTTTTTTCATAATCCTACTAACAGACAAACATAAGAAACAAACTGTGGTGAAATTGTAGCCTGGCGAAGGTAATAAATAAGTCTATAAAATTAATATACAGTCAAACATGTGTTAGTGGTCACCTCCATTAAGCCGACAACCTGTATTAAGTCGACAACCTGTATTAAGCAGCCAGTTTCCAGATTCCCAATATGTAGTTTAACTACATAGTTGACCTCTATTAAGCAGCCACCTGTGCTAAGCAGCCACTCTGTGATTCTCTTGGCTGGCTGCTTAAAATAGGTTTGACTTTAACGCGATCTGTGCCTATTTACCAGCACATACATACAGTACACTACATACCAGCTGCTGCACATTCTCCAGGAACTGTTGTTCCTTCAGTACCGCTTCCACCTCGGATATTAGAAGTCGAGGGTATCGTATTCCTACAATACGTTCACCATCATTCAACTTCACACGCACAACACGAATTGTCGACTCGGTCTTACTGAAAATAACAGAATGATCAATCAGTTACAGCTGTATACACACACACGTTCCCACATAGAAAGCACCTCCTGGCACACAGACACACCTCCTGGCACACAGAAGCACCTCCTGGCACACAGACACACCTCCTGGCACACAGAAGCACCTCCTGGCACACAGACACACCTCCTTGCACACGGAAGCACCTCCTGGCACACAGACACACCTCCTGGCACACAGAAGCACCTCCTGGCACACAGACACACCTCCTGGCACACGGAAGCACCTCCTGGTACACAGAAGCACCTCCTGGTACTAAAATACGTGATATAGCAGAGCAGGACTAAAATACGTGATATAGCACAGAGCAGGACTAAAATACGCGATATAGCACAGAGCAGGACTATAATACGTGATATAGCACAGAGCAGGACTAAAATACGTGATATAGCACAGAGCAGGACTAAAATACGTGATATAGCACAGAGCAGGACTAAAATACGCGATATAGCACAGAGCAGGACTAAAATACGCGATATAGCACAGAGCAGGACTAAAATACGCGATATAGCACAGAGCAGGAATAAAATACGTGATATAGCACAGAGCAGGACTAAAATACGCGATATAGCACAGAGCAGGAATAAAATACGTGATATAGCACAGAGCAGGACTAAAATACGCGATATAGCACAGAGCAGGACTAAAATACGTGATATAGCACAGAGCAGGACTAAAATACGCGATATAGCACAGAGCAGGACTAAAATACGCGATATAGCAGAGCAGGACTAAAATACGTGACATAGCACAGAGCAGGAATAAAATACGTGATATAGCACAGAGCAGGACTATAATACGTGATATAGCACAGAGCAGGACTAAAATACGCGATATAGCACAGAGCAGGACTAAAATACGTGATATAGCACAGAGCAGGACTAAAATACGTGATATAGCACAGAGCAGGAATAAAATACGTGATATAGCACAGAGCAGGACTAAAATACGTGATATAGCACAGAGCAGGACTAAAATACGTGATATAGCAGAGCAGGACTATAATACGTGATATAGCACAGAGCATGACTAAAATACGCGATATAGCAGAGCAGGACTAAAATACGCGATATAGCACAGAGCAGGACTAAAATACGTGATATAGCATAGAGCAGGAATAAAATACGTGATATAGCACAGAGCAGGAATAAGATACGTGATATAGCACAGAGCAGGACTAAAATACGTGATATAGCACAGAGCAGGACTAAAATACGTCATATAGCACAGAGCAGGACTAAAATACGCGATATAGCACAGAGCAGGAATAAAATACGCGATATAGCACAGAGCAGGACTATAATACGCGATATAGCACAGAGCAGGAATAAAATACGTGATATAGCACAGAGCAGGACTATAATACGTGATATAGCACAGAGCAGGACTAAAATACGCGACATAGCAGAGAGCAGGAATAAAATACGTGATATAGCACAGAGCAGGAATAAAATACGCGATTTAGCACAGAGCAGGACTATAATACGTGATATAGCAGAGAGCAGGACTATAATACGTGATATAGCACAGAGCAGGACTATAATACGTGATATAGCACAGAGCAGGACTATAATACGCGATATAGCATGATATAGCACAGAGCAGGACTAAATACGCGATATAGCACAGAGCAGGAATAAAATACGTGATATAGCAGAGAGCAGGACTATAATACGTGATATAGCACAGAGCAGGACTAAAATACGTGATATAGCACAGAGCAGGACTATAATACGTGATATAGCACAGAGCAGGACTATAATACGTGATATAGCAGAGAGCAGGACTATAATACGCGATATAGCAGAGCAGGACTATAATACGTGATATAGCACAGAGCAGGACTATAATACGTGATATAGCACAGAGCATGACTGAAATACGTGATATAGCACAGAGCAGGACTATAATACGTGATATAGCACAGAGCATGAATAAAATACGTGATATAGCACAGAGCAGGAATAAAATACGTGATATAGCACAGAGCAGGACTAAAATATGTGATATAGCACAGAGCAGGACTAAAATACATGATATAGCACAGAGCAGGACAAAAATACGTGATATAGCACAGAGCAGGACTAAAATACGTGATATAGCACAGAGCAGGACAAAAATACGTGATATAGCACAGAGCAGGACTAAAATACGTGATATGTGACTACCAGTACCCACTTTACCCCCTCACTCACTACACCACACTATTACCTGAGGTTGAGCTTTGTAGCATTTCTGTTTAGCATTGTTTCAAGGACGTTCATATAGGTCACTGTACTTCCACAGAGAAGATGGAGACTGTAGCAGCGGCTTCCAACTGAAATACAACATCATTGATTGTCATCTCATTCTCATAGTCCTCTCACAATTGTGTGTTTTACGTTTATTTATCGTCGCTACCGGTTGCCCATATAGTGTAGTGGCAATATCTCAAAAGGGGCTTAAAAATGGGTGCAACCCCTCCCCATGGTAGACCAAGACACAACCTATTTTTTCTTGAAGAGGGTGGTCTGGGGAGTAGGAAAAGGATGGTTGTGAATCTGAGATCATTGTAGGTCATTATGAACTCCGAGAATAAATTTGATGATATATGTTTTTTCCAAGTATATCAGTTAATATTCAAGCTATATGCACAAATTATGTATCAAAATGTGCAGGATGACAATACACACTCACTACAATTGCATTTAATCAGAAAATATATCTCATACTTGGCATAAAAGCCAAAATAATGCAATTTATTGCTGAAAATCGACTACAGATTCACTGAATTACCAACCTTAATGACTACATAACTTTACACATACCAGCTCCATGTTGATAAATATTATACCTAAATGTATCCTGTACATATATGTATTCAATAGAAGGTTCCAAAGTGTAATATAGCTCCTGCTGAGAATTGTATTATCAAAAACATAGCACTTTACCGAAATATCCAAAATACCTTAAATTCGCGTATTCCACGAAATATCATGTTTTCATTAGTTTACACCATGCTGCATTGGCAATATACTTTTGTTATATTTAGATACATATATCAGCACATTCACAATATGGTGAACTAGCATTTATGACTACCCCAGAAATACACGCACATGTAAATGATATACATATTTATTGAATTGGAAGTTATTGATACAGCAGTGGTAATTTAATCCAAATGATTGATGTTCATGTAATCAGTCAATCACTGTCGCCATTGCTGCTGTCACTTAGCACAAGAGCATTATCTGTGTTTTGGCAATCACCAACACAGGAACATAACTCCGTGCATCTCAGTCCCGCGGTCAGGCAGTGACAGGCTCTAGTTTGTGAGCAGTTCTCATCGGTGCAATAGAGATGTGTCAGGTCTCGAACCTATTTGGGGGCCGCATCTTTTTCGAACATGACAGGTTCGAGTTTGTTGTCCCTTAGCTGCCATCCATTGCCATCAGGTCTCCAAAGAACTGGCTTTGCTTCATGACTGTGAATCCAAATCGCCACCTGGTAATTCACACGTCTGATATGCTGTTGAAAAGCATCATCTGTTGGCGGGAAAAGTGATGCAACCTTGTCACTTTTACACGCATAATCATAGCGTAGCTGATCCAGAGACTTGCACGAGTTGCTCTTCGATCCATACAGAAGCAATGCATACTTCGTGGCTGTGGGGAGTTCATTAGTTATGTCACTGGATTGGCCTAACTGTGCCAGTGGCAGCAAGTCGCCAATATTCAACAAGAGCTTGCTATAGGCAGTGCGCTTACCTATTTTGAAGAGGGAAGAAGTTGTATCGCATCCACTAATAGCATGTGACGCTGGTAAGCAGAGTGAAACATCTTCTCCAATTTGATCAGTTATGGTGTTGACAGGAATGAACCTCTGGCGGTTTGTTGCTTTGCTGCAATGACCAGCATTCATGTAAACTTTGCAGTCTCCAAACACACCCTTGCCACAGTAGTATATTAGAAGGACTAATACATCAGTATCATCGCATCGGACAATGATTCTTGAGTGTGATTGAGCAAGATTGATGGCATGTAGCAGGATTCGTGTGTCGGCCTCCTCGTGTGTGCTGAACAGTTCAGGTTTTTCTTGTACCTCTGTGCGCTGAATAACTTTCACAAGCTGACCATCTTCAAAACCTCCTGCCAGTGTGATTGATTGGTGTTCCTTGAGGAGCTGTGGAGCGGTTTGTGTCAAATATACACAGACAAACTCTGCCAGTGCTGATTTGTTTGTGGCATTTGTCATAAATATTCGGTAGTTTGGAACCCTACGTCGACCATTGATGACATACGTAGGGCCTGTTTCTCTACCTGTACGACGGTCTCGTTCCAGCTGCTTGATGGATATCTCCGAATCATATCGATCAAAGACCAGAGTGACTGATATCACACCTAAGTTACCAGCTAGCAGTGACTGAATTCTCTGCATTACGACAAGTCCCAAATCATCGAATGTGTCAAACTTGGATTCATCCATTGCTTGAAGTAGTGCCATCCCATCAATGATGTATGCAGTGTGACGATCATCTGTCTCTTCCAACACCTGTATTTCATCGCAATTCGATTCTAACTTCTTGGCTAAATCAGCCTTGGTCGTCTTGCACATCGTGCCATCATCGTTGAACAGAGAAGGTGGTACAGGTGCTAGCTCGTGTGTCAGAACCTCTTCTAAGCTGACATCCCTCTGCTTTGACACAGCCAGCAGCCTTCGGAATAAGACTTCAGAATCTACCATGATCTTGTCTGTTTTCTTGGATGTCAAAGATTTGGACATGTTGGCAAATGTTGGAGTCTTCGTCCGTGTGTCTGTCTCCCAGAAACTGAGTGTCCTGTCAACCATGAGCCGCTTCTCCACAAAGGTAGTGTTCCGTTTCTGTGCAACTTCCAGAAAATTTATCAGTCCATTGGCAACTTCCTGTGATGCGACCTGTCCAGTGGTGATATTGACGAGTTCATCGGGCACAGTATCAAGGTCGAAGGGATTCTGTAAGCCTGATACATATTCCTGTATCTTTATGACGTCCTGTTCATCCCTTGCCATCCTAGTCTTGCCATGCTCAGTGTGGTTTCTCGTTTGCGTTTGTTTGTTACTATGGCACAGTTCCTTGAAGGCATCTGTGTACTCCGCAGTGATGTGTCGAGTCACCATCCAGCGTGTGAGAGCGCCCTTCCGCAAGGTAAATCTGATGACACCTCCCTTGCTCTTCCCCTCACGGTTTATTGTCTGTTCAAGTGCTTGGTCACTGGCAACTGCATTGAACCGTCTGGACGACCTCCGGACTACGAATCCACCTTCTTGCAGGTATTGGTAAGATTTTGGTTGTTTCTGCTTGAGGCTTATCATATCATTCAGATATCCAGGCAAATATCGGACATAGTTGCCTCTGTCGGCAGCTCGACACCAGGGGATGGCCTCACAGACAGCGATGAGATGCAGCTCGAATAAACCATCCCACTCTGATCTCAGAAGTCGCAACAAAGTTCCCACTCCCTGCATGAATGTGTCCCAGTAAGCAAAGGTAGCTGATTGTGTTCGTCCAGCGGCTGTGAACTCCTGATGTAGCACTTGTAAGGTTGTGATGTGTTCGGACTCTAGCTGTTCGGTTAGTTTTCGAGCTGATTCGTTGTCGCCTGATTTGAAAGCCTGTTGGATATCGCTCACAAGCTTATCCATGTCATCTTGTCGAAGATCTGTCTGAACCTGTTGTTGTAGCCATGTCAAAAATGCTTCCTGATACAACTGATACAAGGCCTCTAGCACCAGTTTCATGCTCCTATTTCCTCTGGACACCTGCTTCCCTTCGAGCATAAGTCTTGCAGTTGCTGACGCATAGACGTACTAGGCGGGGGGGGGGGTATGTTTTTAGAAGAAAACTCTGAGTAACTGTTCTGTGCATGTATTTCTGGGGTAGTCATAAATGCTAGTTCACCATATTGTGAATGTGCTGATATATGTATCTAAATATAACAAAAGTATATTACCAATGCAGCATGGTGTAAACTAATGAAAACATGATATTTCGTGGAATACGCGAATTTAAGGTATTTTGGATATTTCGGTAAAGTGCTATGTTTTTGATAATACAATTATCAGCAGGAGCTATATTACACTTTGGAACCTTCTATTGAATACATATATGTACAGGATACATTTAGGTATAATATTTATCAACATGGAGCTGGTATGTGTAAAGTTATGTAGTCATTAAGGTCGGTAATTCAGTGAATCTGTAGTCGATTTTCAGCAATAAATTGCATTATTTTGGCTTTTATGCCAAGTATGAGATATATTTTCTGATTAAATGCAATTGTAGTGAGTGTGTATTGTCATCCTGCACATTTTGATACACAATTTGTGCATATAGCTTGAATATTAACTGATATACTTGGAAAAAACATATATCGTCAAATTTATTCTCGGAGTCCTCATCTACACATATATAAATGAGATTTTCATAATGACCTACAATGATTTCAGATTCACAACCATCATTTCCCAACTCCCCAGACCACCCTCTTCAAGAAAAAATAGGCTGTGTCTTGTTCTACCATGGGGAGGGGTACCCGACCAAAAAGTACCCCTTGACCACTACACTAATATGAGCGACACCTCCTGAAGAGATTAGTCATTTTAGATTTTTGGAGGATAGTGCAATGATACAGACAGAGACCCATTTCAATTACAATCGGGAAATATGGACTATATTTTTGTTTAAAACAAACAATATTATAACTTGACTTTGTGTGTGTGTTTTACGTTTATTTATCGTCTCTACCGGTTGCCCATATGAGCGACGCCTTATTCATTTTAGATATTTTGAGGATAGTGCAATGATACAGACAGAGACCCATTCCAGAGTCTCCTCTGGTTCTTTTACATGCACAGTGTAAAGCACCGACATAAGACCTCAGTTTAACGTCCCATCTGTCCTCTCACAAGGTGCCCCAAGGTTATAAAGCTTTTATCAGATCTTAGCTCAATCTCAAGCTTCTGATTGGTTCTGTTGAATGTAAAACTCACACTCAACAAATTATAGATCAAGTTTGAGATCTGAGAAGTTTTACAACCTCGGGACCCGGTTTATATTTGATAAATTAATCAGTTACTCACAGGGCTGTGGTAAATTGTGAAAAATGAGGAAATCTGCCAAAATACGTAAAACCTAAAAAGTGAAAAAATATCTTTTCTAAACAGCTTAGACCAAATCTGACATTAACATCTGACTATTTTTTCAAGATTTTGACCAAACAAGAGGAAGATTCAGAGCCCTGTAGATAAACTGAGAATAACTATAGCAGTGTAAGTCGTGAGAGCGTTTTCGCTTCAGGTGTAAAATGTTCAGAGTACGAGCCCAGCCGTAGCCGTTACGATTGGCACCTTAGGCAAGCAAGGCACTTAAATTCCACCTTGACTTCTTTCTCCCTCATTGTGATGGATTCCAACAGGAATGAGGTCTCTAGACAGGGCGATGTATTCCATCAGGAATGAGGTCTCGAGACAGGGCGATGTATTCCAACAGGAATGAGGTCTCGAGCGCAATTAATGTTTTAAGAACCTGTTTTGCAATCAAGCTAAAATACTTTGCATTAAGTAAAAACTATAAATAGAAATCTCTATTCCAACTCACAGAAATCAACGGTTTTCAATTTCTTGTTAGTGAAAAATCAGTTTTTGTCACATTTTAGTAACTTGGTTATAAATTCGCTATTTATTAGACATGGTTTAGATAATCGCGTGACATTCAGCATGCATCCTGTACTACATACAAGAGTATGACTTTTAACATGTTCAACAGATACACTCACCTTTACAGAAGTTGCGATTCTTGCAGTGAGACCCGTGAACACAGCTCATCTTGGTTGTTTCATATTGCTCTTTCCAACCTTTCTCTGCAATCAAATACAATAAGGAAATAGTTCAAACCAGGAACATCAAATACATGTACAATAAGGAAATAGTTCAAACCAGGAACATACTCAGTGTGATTATATTCTGTTAGTGCAATGCAAGATTCTCACCAATTCAACAAGGGTTCGATCCCCCGGACAATGACGTGTACTAGATGGTACAGTACACTGATGGCCAAATATTGACAGGTGAGTTTTCCGGTTTCATCCCACATATACGCTTTCATCCACGAAAACAAGAGTGATTAACATCATTTGTTAAAGCTTGTTTCGCAATCGTTGTAAAATGTTTAAACTTGCTGCTGTTTTTACGGCCCTTTAATATGGTTATATATACTAGTGTTGGGAAATCTTTACACTAACACAACTCATCCTAGGTGAGAAGGTTTAGGAGAAGTGAGACAGCGCATGATCGCGTCCTTAAATGGTGTTATTTAAAAGTTTTAGGAGAAGTGAGTGTTACATGTAAAGTTCAACAAAATACGGTTAAACTACACAATATCGCTATTAGAAGGAGTGCTTTACAAAAGCCAGTGTATTTATTGGACAAAATTCTGTATGAAAATAGAAAAACAAAAGGTCAGTGTTATTTTATACTGGATCTTTTTTAATTGACCTAGATTTTTTGAAAGGCGGATCTGTAGTCCTGGTTACTGAAAGGCTTGTTACTGAAAGGCTGGGTTACTGAAAGGCTGGTTACTGAAAGGCTTGTTACTGAAAGGCTGGTTACTGAAAGGCTGGTTACTGAAAGGCTGGTTACTGAAAGGAATCCAGATTTCATTAAAATATCACTTCACTAAGTGTCAACGAAAGCAGGTAAAAAATAGAGCTGATAATGTTTTACTGTAATCTGAAATGGCGAGTTCTTGGTGAAAATTAGTTTAAACATTATGTATTTGTTCTGTTACATATATATACATATACAACTATTATAAATGATTGTAAGACAAATAGGATTAGCTTGAACAAGCTTAATACAAAGCTTATGTAAATTCATGTCCGTGGTAAACATAAAGTCTAATTATCCGATTTTATATGCATGTATTATGAAATGGTCAAGTTTTACAGACGGATCTGTAGTCCAGTGGTAACACACTGGACTGGTAATCCAAGGATCGCAAGTTCGATCCCCCGTCTGACCCTAATAAAATTAACAGTCTTTCAGATGGAACGTTAAACCGAGGTCTCGTGTCGGTGCTTTACACCTTGCACGTTAAAGAACCAGAGGAGACTCTGGAATGGGTCTCTGTCTGTATCATTGCACTATCCTCAAAATATCTAAAATGACTAAGGCGTCGCTCATATGGGCAACCGGTAGAGATGATAAATAAACGTAAAACACACACACACACAAAGTCAAGTAATAATATTGTTTGTTTTAAACAAAAATATAGTCCAAATTTCCAGAATGAAAGTGCTGCAAAGTATTTGAAAGAAAAATACATGTTCCCCTCCCAGTCCGTCCGTGTGTTCGTAGATGAATGAGTGAATCGCTTGGAGAACGTTTACTTAAAGCAACCTGTAATATACCTTATGATAAAGTTTCAATAAAATTTGTTGCAAAACTACATTAATGGAAAGAAAGACTGGGCGCAAACATAATAAATTATAATCCCCCCACCCCGGCATTACCTGCATCGGTATTGCCTGCATCGGCATTACCTGCATCAGCATTACCTGCATCGGTATTACCTGCATCGGTATTACCTGCATCGGCATTACCTGCATCAGTATTACCTGCATCGGCATTACCTGCATCGGTATTACCTGCAGCAGCATTACCTGCATCGGCATTACCTGCATCGGTATTACCTGCATCGGCATTACCTACATCGGTATTACCTGCATCGGCATTACCTGCATCGGTATTACTTGCATCGGCATTACCTGCATCAGTATTACCTGCATCGGCATTACCTGCATCAGTATTACCTGCATCAGCACGATCTAATGGGTAATATCTCTGCATTACTTGCATCGGTATTACCTGCATCAGCACGATCTAATGGATAATATCTCTGCATCAGCACGATCTAATGGATAATATCTCTGCATCAGCACGATCTAATGGGTAATATCTCTGCATTACCTGCATCAGCATTACCTGCATCGGCATTACCTGCATCAGTATTACCTGCAACAGCACGATCTAATGGGTAATATCTCTGCATTACTTGCATCGGTATTACCTGCATCAGCACGATCTAATGGATAATATCTCTGCATCAGCACGATCTAATGGATAATATCTCTGCATCAGCACGATCTAATGGGTAATATCTCTGCATCAGCACGATCTAATGGGTAATATCTCTGCATCAGCACGATCTAATGGATAATATCTCTGCATCAGCACGATCTAATGGATACTATCTCTGCATTACCTGCATCAGCACGATCTAATGGATAATATCTCTGCATCAGCACGATCTAATGGGTAATATCTCTGCATTACCTGCATCAGCACGATCTAATGGATAATATCTCTGCATCAGCACGATCTAATGGGTAATATCTCTGCATTACCTGCATCAGCACGATCTAATGGATAATATCTCTGCATTACCTGCATCAGCACGATCTAATGGGTAATATCTCTGCATTACCTGCATCAGCACGATCTAATGGGTAATATCTCTGCATTACCTGCATCAGCACGATCTAATGGATAATATCTCTGCATCAGCACGATCTAATGGGTAATATCTCTGCATCAGCACGATCTAATGGGTAATATCTCTGCATCAGCACGATCTAATGGGTAATATCTCTGCATCAGCACGATCTAATGGATAATATCTCTGCATCAGCACGATCTAATGGGTAATATCTCTGCATCAGCACGATCTAATGGATAATATCTCTGCATTACCTGCATCAGCACGATCTAATGGATAATATCTCTGCATTACCTGCATCAGCATTACCTGCATCAGCACGATCTAATGGATAATATCTCTGCATTACCTGCATCAGCATTACCTGCATCAGCACGATCTAATGGATAATATCTCTGCATCAGCACGATCTAATGGGTAATATCTCTGCATTACCTGCATCAGCATTACCTGCATCAGCACGATCTAATGGGTAATATCTCTGCATCAGCACGATCTAATGGATAATATCTCTGCATTACCTGCATCAGCATGATCTAATGGATAATATCTCTGCATCAGCACGATCTAATGGATAATATCTCTGCATCAGCACGATCTAATGGGTAATATCTCTGCATCAGCACGATCTAATGGATAATATCTCTGCATCAGCACGATCTAATGGATAATATCTCTGCATTACCTGCATCAGCATTACCTGCATCAGCACGATCTAATGGATAATATCTCTGCATTAGCACGATCTAATGGGTAATATCTCTGCATTACCTGCATCAGCACGATCTAATGGATAATATCTCTGCATTACCTGCATCAGCACGATCTAATGGATAATATCTCTGCATTACCTGCATCAGCACGATCTAATGGGTAATATCTCTGCATTAAATCTGTCTTCTCCTCCTCAAAGTGGGATAATCCTGTGTTTGGTCTGTAATAGAATCAGAACGTTAGTACTACTATTTCAAATTGTTATACTTGTTCCATTAACAATTATTTGAACATTCAAGAAAGTATAATGCAGGAGCTGATACATGGGGCACTATTAGCGAGTTGTGACTTACTTCGTATGGAGCAACTTGATCCAGGAGACTATCCATATATCCTCCATCAAAAATCAATACCCTATCATATATAAGTAATATCTGTCCAACCCATGGAACTTCATTGTTAACATCTGTCCAACCCATGGAACTTCATCCTTAACATCTGTCCAACCCATGGAACTTCATCCTTAACATCTGTCCAACAAACCCATGGAACTTCATCCGTAACATCTGTCCAACAAACCCATGGAACTTCATTGTTAACATCTGTCCAACCCATGGAACTTCATCCTTAACATCTGTCCAACAAACCCATGGAACTTCATTGTTAACATCTGTCCAACAAACCCATGGAACTTCATTGTTAACATCTGTCCAACAAACCCATGGAACTTCATTGTTAACATCTGTCCAACAAACCCATGGAACTTCATTGTTAATATCTGTCCAACAAACCCATGAAACTTCATTGTTAACATCTGTCCAACAAACCCATGAAACTTCATTGTTAACATCTGTCCAACAAACCCATGAAACTTCATTGTTAACATCTGTCCAACAAACCCATGGAACTTCATTGTTATAAGTAATATCTGTCCAACCCATGGAACTTCATCCTTAACATCTGTCCAACCCATGGAACTTCATCCTTAACATCTGTCCAACAAACCCATGGAACTTCATCCGTAACATCTGTCCAACAAACCCATGGAACTTCATTGTTAACATCTGTCCAACCCATGGAACTTCATCCTTAACATCTGTCCAACAAACCCATGGAACTTCATTGTTAACATCTGTCCAACAAACCCATGGAACTTCATTGTTAACATCTGTCCAACAAACCCATGGAACTTCATTGTTAACATCTGTCCAATAAACCCATGGAACTTCATTGTTAATATCTGTCCAACAAACCCATGAAACTTCATTGTTAACATCTGTCCAACAAACCCATGGAACTTCATTGTTAATATCTGTCCAACCCATGGAACATCATCCTTAATATCTGTCCAACCCATGGAACTTCATTGTTAACATCTGTCCAACAAACCCATGAAACTTCATCCTTAACATCTGTCCAACAAACCCATGGATCTTCATTGTTAATATCTGTCCAACCCATGGAACTTCATCCTTAACATCTGTCCAACCCATGGAACTTCATCCTTAACATCTGTCCAACCCATGGAACTTCATCCTTAACATCTGTCCAACAAACCCATGGATCTTCATTGTTAATATATGTCCAACCCATGGAACTTCATCCTTAACATCTGTCCAACCCATGGAACTTCATCCTTAATATCTGTCCAACAAACCCATGGAACTTCATCCTTAACATCTGTCCAACAAACCCATGGAACTTCATTGTTAACATCTGTCCAACAAACCCATGGAACTTCATTGTTAACATCTGTCCAACAAACCCATGAAACTTCATCCTTAACATCTGTCCAACAAACCCATGGAACTTCATCCTTAACATCTGTCCAACAAACCCATGGAACTTCATTGTTAACATCTGTCCAACAAACCCATGGAACTTCATTGTTAACATCTGTCCAACAAACCCATGGAACTTCATTGTTAACATCTGTCCAACAAAACCATGGAACTTCATCCTTAATATCTGTCCAACAAACCCATGGAACTTCATTGTTAACATCTGTCCAACAAACCCATGAAACTTCATTGTTAACATCTGTCCAACAAACCCATGAAACTTCATCCTTAACATTTGTCCAACAAACCCATGAAACTTCATCCTTAACATCTGTCCAACAAACCCATGGAACTTCATCCTTAACATCTGTCCAACAAACCCATGGAACTTCATTGTTAACATCTGTCCAACAAACCCATGAAACTTCATTGTTAACATCTATCCAAGAAACCCATGACACTTCATTGTTAACATCTGTCCAAGAAACCCATGAAACTTCATCCTTAACATCTGTCCAACAAACCCATGAAACTTTATTGTTAACATCTGTCCAACAAACCCATGAAACTTCATCCTTAATATATGTCCAACAAACCCATGAAACTTCATCCTTAATATATGTCCAACAAACCCATGAAACTTCATCCTTAATATCTGTCCAACAAACCCATGAAACTTCATTGTTAACATCTGTCCAACCCATGAAACTTCATCCTTAACATCTGTCCAACAAACCCATGAAACTTCATCCTTAATATCTGTCCAACAAACCCATGGAACTTCAGCTACGGTCGCATCTACAAAACTAGGTAACTTGCAAATAAATAAGGAACGGTCGCATCTACAAACCTAGGTAACTTGCAAATAAATAAGGTATGGTCGCATAGATTTACAAAACTAGGTAACTTGCAAATAAATAAGGTAAGGTCGCATCTACAAAACTAGGTAACTTGCAAATAAATAAGGTACGGTCGCATAGATCTACAAAACTAGGTAACTTGCAAATAAATAAGGTACGGTCGCATAGATCTACAAAACTAGGTAACTTGCAAATAAATAAGGTACGGTCGCATAGATCTACAAAACTAGGTAACTTGCAAATAAATAAGGTACGGTCGCATAGATCTACAAAACTAGGTAACTTGCAAATAAATAAGGTACGGTCGCATAGATCTACAAAACTAGGTAACTTGCAAATAAATAAGGTACGGCCGCATAGATTTACAAAACTAGGTAACTTGCAAATAAATAAGGTACGGTCGCATCTACAAAACTAGGTAACTTGCAAATAAATAAGGTACGGTCGCATCTACAAAACTAGGTAACTTGCAAATAAATAAGGTACGGTCGCATCTACAAAACTAGGTAACTTGCAAATAAATAAGGTACGGTCGCATAGATCTACAAAACTAGGTAACTTGCAAATAAATAAGGTACGGTCGCATAGATCTACAAAACTAGGTAACTTGCAAATAAATAAGGTACGGTCGCATAATCTACAAAACTAGGTAACTTGCAAATAAATAAGGTACGGTCGCATCTACAAAACTAGGTAACTTGCAAATAAATAAGGTAAGGTCGCATCTACAAAACTAGGTAACTTGCAAATAAATAAGGTACGGTCGCATAGATCTACAAAACTAGGTAACTTGCAAATAAATAAGGTACGGTCGCATAGATCTACAAAACTAGGTAACTTGCAAATAAATAAGGTACGGTCGCATCTACAAAACTAGGTAACTTGTAAATAAATAAGGTACGGTCGCATAGATCTACAAAACTAGGTAACTTGCAAATAAATAAGGTACGGTCGCATCTACAAAACTAGGTAACTTGCAAATAAATAAGGTACGGTCGCATCTACAAACCTAGGTAACTTGCAAATAAATAAGGTACGGTCGCATAGATTTACAAAACTAGGTAACTTGCAAATAAATAAGGTAAGGTCGCATAGATCTACAAAACTAGGTAACTTGCAAATAAATAAGGTACGGTCGCATAGATCTACAAAACTAGGTAACTTGCAAATAAATAAGGTACGGTCGCATAGATCTACAAAACTAGGTAACTTGCAAATAAATAAGGTAAGGTCGCATCTACAAAACTAGGTAACTTGCAAATAAATAAGGTACGGTCGCATAGATCTACAAAACTAGGTAACTTGCAAATAAATAAGGTACGGTCGCATCTACAATACTAGGTAACTTGCAAATAAATAAGGTACGGTCGCATAGATCTACAAAACTAGGTAACTTGCAAATAAATAAGGTACGGGTAACTTGCATAAAAATAGGTACGGTCGCATAGATTTACAAAACTAGGTAACTTGCAAATAAATAAGGTACGGTCGCATAGATCTACAAAACTAGGTAATTGCAAATAAATACGGTACGGTCGCATAGATCTACAAAACTAGGTAACTTGCAAATAAATAAGGTACGGTCGCATCTACAAAACTAGGTAACTTGCAAATAAATAAGGTAAGGTCGCATCTACAAAACTAGGTAACTTGCAAATAAATAAGGTACGGTCGCATAGATCTACAAAACTAGGTAACTTGCAAATAAATAAGGTACGGTCGCATAGATCTACAAAACTAGGTAACTTGCAAATAAATAAGGTACGGTCGCATAGATCTACAAAACTAGGTAACTTGCAAATAAATAAGGTACGGTCGCATCTACAAAACTAGGTAACTTGCAAATAAATAAGGTACGGTCGCATCTACAAAACTAGGTAACTTGCAAAAAAATAGGTACGGTCGCATAGATTTACAAAACTAGGTAACTTGCAAATAAATAAGGTAAGGTCGCATCTACAAAACTAGGTAACTTGCAAATAAATAAGGTACGGTCGCATAGATCTACAAAACTAGGTAACTTGCAAATAAATAAGGTACGGTCGCATAGATCTACAAAACTAGGTAACTTGCAAATAAATAAGGTAAGGTCGCATCTACAAAACTAGGTAACTTGCAATTAAATAAGGTCGCATAGATCTACAAAACTAGGTAACTTGCAAATAAATAAGGTACGGTCGCATCTACAAAACTAGGTAACTTGCAAATAAATAAGGTACGGTCGCATAGATTTACAAAACTAGGTAACTTGCAAATAAATAAGGTACGGTCGCATAGATCTACAACACTAGGTAACTTGCAAATAAATAAGGTACGGTCGCATAGATCTACAAAACTAGGTAACTTGCAAATAAATAAGGTACGGTCGCATCTACAAAACTAGGTAACTTGCAAATAAATAAGGTACGGTCGCATAGATCTACAAAACTAGGTAACTTGCAAATAAATAAGGTACGGTCGCATCTACAAAACTAGGTAACTTGCAAATAAATAAGGTACGGTCGCATCTACAAAACTAGGTAACTTGCAAATAAATTAGGTACGGCCGCATAGATTTACAAAACTAGGTAACTTGCAAATAAATAAAGTACGGTCGCATCTACATATCGGTCTATATTTAATTATTTTCCGTTTTGTATAAATAAACTTCATTAAACATGCATTTTAACTCATGATGTTCCACGGTAGCAGGTAGAATAGACATTAGAACTATTGGACATGTAGTAAAACCTTGCTATTCTGAACAGATGTGAAGAATTCTCTTTCTGCGTAGCGAGAATAAACAGTTTCTTTCCCCACACGTCCCTCCGAGACAAGTAGAAGCCATCTTTTTTTCCAGTGTGATTGTCTGCTCTAGTCACAGCTTGCTCCCAGCTCATTCCTCGGTCAATATTTAACTCGACTAGTCTGAAACATAGCAGATAGTGGACACAATATATTATACCAATAGTTGATCCTTAACTTCAATGTGTGACCTTGACCATAGAGGTCGAGTCATAGCTCTTGGAATGGAAAAATAACACAGATAGTCCATTATGAACCTTTCAGTCAATTGAAGCACATATGCTCCATTTAACACTCTGCAGTTAATCTTTTCATGTTTCAAGCGCAAATGATGTCCAGATACAAAGGGAAGTAACTTTTGTAGGATCATCCTTTAAAAGTTAGCAGTTTTTTAACAAAACTACACCGTGTTTTTTTGACAAACCAATGAAACACTTATTTTAAGGATTATTGCATATTTTCTCGTTATTTTAATATTATCGATAGTCTTTACATTAAATGAAGGTAAGGTAAAAACTTTGGCTGCTACTTGGTGCCAAATGTCAGCGCAAATTGTTATCACGTCACTAAATTGCCATCACATCACTAAATTGCCATCACGTCACTAAATTGCCACATCACGTCACTAAATTGCCAGCACGTCACTAAATTGCCATCACGTCACTAAATTGCCATCACGTCACTAAATTGCCATCACGTCATTAAATTGCCATCACGTCACGTCACTAAATTGCCATCACATCACTAAATTGCCATCTTGTCACTAAATTGCCATCTTGTCACTAAATTGCCATCTTGTCACTAAATTGTCATCACGTCACTAAATTGCCATCACGTCACTAAATTGCCATCATGTCACTAAATTGCCATCATGTCACTAAATTGCCATCACGTCACTAAATTGTCATCACGTCACTAAATTGCCATCACGTCACTAATTTACCATCACGTCACTAAATTGCCATCACGTCACTAAATTGCCATCACATCACTAAATTGTCATAACGTCACTAAATTGTCATAACGTCACTAAATTGTCATAACGTCACTAAATTGCCATCACGTCACTAAATTGCCATCACGTCACTAAATTGCCATCACGTCACTAAATTGTCATAACGTCACTAAATTGCCATCACGTCAATAAGCAAAGCAGCGTTATATTTATGTTTTATACAGCATTATATTTATGTTTTAAGGAGCGTTATATTTATGTTTTATACAGCATTATATTTATGTTTTATACAGCATTATATTTATGTTTTAAGGAGCATTATATTTATGTTTTAAGGAGCGTTATATTTATGTTTTAAGGAGCATTATATTTATGTTTTAAGCAGCGTTATATTTATGTTTTAAGGAGCATTATATTTATGTTTTAAGGAGCATTATATTTATGTTTTATACAGCGTTATATTTATGTTTTAAGGAGCGTTATATTTATGTTTTATACAGCGTTATATTTATGTTTTAAGGAGCGTTATATTTATGTTTTATACAGCGTTATATTTATGTTTTATACAGCATTATATTTATGTTTTAAGGAGCGTTATATTTATGTTTTATACAGCATTATATTTATGTTTTAAGGAGCATTATATTTATGTTTTATACAGCATTATATTTATGTTTTAAGGAGCATTATATTTATGTTTTATACAGCATTATATTTATGTTTTATACAGCGTTATATTTATGTTTTATACAGCATTATATTTATGTTTTAAGGAGCATTATATTTATGTTTTAAGGAGCATTATATTTATGTTTTAAGGAGCGTTATATTTATGTTTTAAGGAGCGTTATATTTATGTTTTAAGGAGCATTATATTTATGTTTTATACAGCATTATATTTATGTTTTAAGGAGCATTATATTTATGTTTTAAGGAGCGTTATATTTATGTTTTAAGGAGCATTATATTTATGTTTTAAGCAGCGTTATATTTATGTTTTAAGGAGCATTATATTTATGTTTTAAGGAGCATTATATTTATGTTTTATACAGCGTTATATTTATGTTTTAAGGAGCGTTATATTTATGTTTTATACAGCGTTATATTTATGTTTTATACAGCATTATATTTATGTTTTAAGGAGCGTTATATTTATGTTTTATACAGCATTATATTTATGTTTTATACAGCATTATATTTATGTTTTAAGGAGCATTATATTTATGTTTTATACAGCATTATATTTATGTTTTATACAGCGTTATATTTATGTTTTATACAGCATTATATTTATGTTTTAAGGATCATTATATTTATGTTTTATACAGCATTATATTTATGTTTTATACAGCGTTATATTTATGTTTTATACAGCATTATATTTATGTTTTAAGGAGCATTATATTTATGTTTTAAGGAGCATTATATTTATGTTTTAAGGAGCATTATATTTATGTTTTAAGGAGCGTTATATTTATGTTTTAAGGAGCGTTATATTTATGTTTTATACAGCGTTATATTTATGTTTTATACAGCGTTATATTTATGTTTTATACAGCATTATATTTATGTTTTAAGCAGCGTTATATTTATGTTTTAAGGAGCATTATATTTATGTTTTAAGGAGCATTATATTTATGTTTTAAGGAGCATTATATTTATGTTTTATACAGCATTATATTTATGTTTTAAATAGCGTTATATTTATGTTTTAAGCAGCTTTATATTTATGTTTTAAACAGCATTATATTTATGTTTTAAGCAGCATTATATTTATGTTTTATACAGCGTTATATTTATGTTTTAAGGAGCATTATATTTATGTTTTAAGGAGCATTATATTTATGTTTTAAGGAGCATTATATTTATGTTTTAAGGAGCATTATATTTATGTTTTAAGGAGCTTATATTTATGTTTTAACAGTGTTATATTTATGTTTTAAGGAGCATTATATTTATGTTTTAAGGAGCATTATATTTATGTTTTAAGGAGCATTATATTTATGTTTTAAGGAGCATTATATTTATGTTTTAAGGAGCGTTATATTTATGTTTTAATGAGCATTATATTTATGTTTTATACAGCGTTATATTTATGTTTTAAGGAGCGTTATATTTATGTTTTATACAGCGTTATATTTATGTTTTAAGGAGCGTTATATTTATGTTTTATACAGCGTTATATTTATGTTTTATACAGCATTATATTTATGTTTTAAGGAGCATTATATTTATGTTTTATACAGCGTTATATTTATGTTTTAAGGAGCGTTATATTTATGTTTTATACAGCGTTATATTTATGTTTTATACAGCGTTATATTTATGTTTTATACAGCATTATATTTATGTTTTAAGCATCGTTATATTTATGTTTTAAGGAGCATTATATTTATGTTTTATACAGCGTTATATTTATGTTTTAAGGAGCGTTATATTTATGTTTTATACAGCGTTATATTTATGTTTTATACAGCATTATATTTATGTTTTAAGGAGCGTTATATTTATGTTTTATACAGCATTATATTTATGTTTTATACAGCATTATATTTATGTTTTAAGGAGCATTATATTTATGTTTTATACAGCATTATATTTATGTTTTATACAGCGTTATATTTATGTTTTATACAGCATTATATTTATGTTTTAAGGATCATTATATTTATGTTTTAAGGAGCGTTATATTTATGTTTTAAGGAGCATTATATTTATGTTTTAATGAGCATTATATTTATGTTTTATACAGCGTTATATTTATGTTTTAAGGAGCGTTATATTTATGTTTTATACAGCGTTATATTTATGTTTTAAGGAGCGTTATATTTATGTTTTATACAGCGTTATATTTATGTTTTATACAGCATTATATTTATGTTTTAAGGAGCATTATATTTATGTTTTATACAGCGTTATATTTATGTTTTAAGGAGCGTTATATTTATGTTTTATACAGCGTTATATTTATGTTTTATACAGCGTTATATTTATGTTTTATACAGCATTATATTTATGTTTTAAGCAGCGTTATATTTATGTTTTAAGGAGCATTATATTTATGTTTTAAGGAGCATTATATTTATGTTTTAAGAGCATTATATTTATGTTTTATACAGCATTATATTTATGTTTTAAATAGCGTTATATTTATGTTTTAAGCAGCTTTATATTTATGTTTAAACAGCATTATATTTATGTTTTAAGCAGCATTATATTTATGTTTTATACAGCGTTATATTTATGTTTTAAACAGCGTTATATTTATGTTTTAAACAGCATTATATTTATGTTTTAAACAGCGTTATATTTATGTTTTATACAGCATTATATTTATGTTTTATACAGCGTTATATTTATGTTTTAAACAGCATTATATTTATGTTTTAAGCAGCGTTATATTTATGTTTTAAACAGCGTTATATTTATGTTTTAAACAGCATTATATTTATGTTTTAAGCAGCGTTATATTTATGTTTTAAACAGCATTATATTTATGTTTTAAACAGCGTTATATTTATGTTTTAAACAGCATTATATTTATGTTTTAAACAGCGTTATATTTATGTTTTAAACAGCGTTATATTTATGTTTTAAGCAGCGTTATATTTATGTTTTAAGCAGCGTTATATTTATGTTTTAAACAGCGTTATATTTATGTTTTAAACAGCGTTATATTTATGTTTTAAAGAGCATTATATTTATGTTTTAAACAGCGTTATATTTATGTTTTAAACAGCGTTATATTTATGTTTTAACAGCGTTATATTTATGTTTTAAGGAGCGTTATATTTATGTTTTAAACAGCGTTATATTTATGTTTTATACAGCATTATATTTATGTTTTAAGGAGCATTATATTTATGTTTTATACAGCGTTATATTTATGTTTTAAGGAGCGTTATATTTATGTTTTATACAGCGTTATATTTATGTTTTATACAGCGTTATATTTATGTTTTATACAGCATTATATTTATGTTTTAAGCAGCGTTATATTTATGTTTTAAGGAGCATTATATTTATGTTTTAAGGAGCATTATATTTATGTTTTATACAGCGTTATATTTATGTTTTAAGGAGCGTTATATTTATGTTTTATACAGCGTTATATTTATGTTTTAAGGAGCGTTATATTTATGTTTTATACAGCGTTATATTTATGTTTTATACAGCGTTATATTTATGTTTTAAGGAGCATTATATTTATGTTTTATACAGCATTATATTTATGTTTTAAGGAGCGTTATATTTATGTTTTATACAGCGTTATATTTATGTTTTATACAGCGTTATATTTATGTTTTATACAGCATTATATTTATGTTTTAAGCAGCATTATATTTATGTTTTAAGGAGCATTATATTTATGTTTTAAGGAGCATTATATTTATGTTTTATACAGCATTATATTTATGTTTTATACAGCATTATATTTATGTTTTAAGTAGCGTTATATTTATGTTTTAAGCAGCTTTATATTTATGTTTTAAACAGCGTTATATTTATGTTTTAAGCAGCATTATATTTATGTTTTATACAGCGTTATATTTATGTTTTATACAGCGTTATATTATGTTTTAAACAGCATTATATTTATGTTTTAAACAGCATTATATTTATGTTTTATACAGCATTATATTTATGTTTTAAACAGCATTATATTTATGTTTTAAACAGCGTTATATTTATGTAGCGTTATATTTATGTTTTATACAGCATTATATTTATGTTTTATACAGCGTTATATTTATGTTTTATACAGCGTTATATTTATGTTTTAAACAGCATTATATTTATGTTTTAAGCAGCGTTATATTTATGTTTTAAACAGCATTATATTTATGTTTTAAACAGCGTTATATTTATGTTTTAAACAGCATTATATTTATGTTTTAAACAGCGTTATATTTATGTTTTAAACAGCATTATATTTATGTTTTAAGCAGCGTTATATTTATGTTTTAAGCAGCGTTATATTTATGTTTTATGCAGCGTTATATTTATGTTTTAAGCAGCGTTATATTTATGTTTTAAGGAGCGTTATATTTATGTTTTATACAGGGTTATATTTATGTTTTATACAGCATTATATTTATGTTTTAAGGAGCGTTATATTTATGTTTTATACAGCGTTATATTTATGTTTTATACAGCATTATATTTATGTTTTATACAGCATTATATTTATGTTTTATACAGGGTTATATTTATGTTTTAAGGAGCATTATATTTATGTTTTATACAGCGTTATATTTA
>CM026386.1:42252136-42305742 GCA_014843695.1 Archivesica marissinica
ATATTTATGTTTTAAGGAGCGTTATATTTATGTTTTAAACAGTGTTATATTTATGTTTTAAGCAGCATTATATTTATGTTTTAAGGAGCATTATATTTATGTTTTAAGCAGCGTTATATTTATGTTTTAAGGAGCATTATATTTATGTTTTAAACAGCATTATATTTATGTTTTAAACAGCGTTATATTTATGTTTTAAACAGCATTATATTTATGTTTTAAGGAGCAAAAAAACACTTATATTTATGTTTTAAGGAGCATTATATTTATGTTTTATACAGCGTTATATTTATGTTTTATACAGCGTTATATTTATGGTTTATACAGCGTTATATTTATGGTTTAAGGAGCATTATATTTATGTTTTAAGGAGCATTATATTTATGTTTTAAGGAGCATTATATTTATGTTTTAAACAGCATTATATTTATGTTTTAAGGAGCATTATATTTATGTTTTAAGGAGCATTATATTTATGTTTTAAGGAGCATTATATTTATGTTTTAAGGAGCATTATATTTATGTTTTAAACAGCATTATATTTATGTTTTAAGGAGCGTTATATTTATGTTTTAAGGAGCATTATATTAATGTTTTAAACAGCGTTGTATTTATGTTTTAAGGAGCGTTATATTTATGTTTTAAGGAGCGTTATATTTATGTTTTAAACAGCGTTATATTTATGTTTTAAGCAGCATTATATTTATGTTTTAAGGAGCATTATATTTATGTTTTAAGGAGCATTATATTTATGTTTTAAGGAGCATTATATTATGTTTATACAGCGTTATATTATGTTTTAAGGAGCATTATATTTATGTTTTAAGGAGCGTTATATTTATGTTTTAAGGAGCATTATATTAAGTTTTATACAGCGTTATTTATGTTTTAAGGAGCGTTGTAATTATGTTTTAAGGAGCGTTATATTTATGTTTTAAGCAGAGTTATATTTATGTTTTAAACAGCGTTATATTTATGTTTTAAGCAGCATTATATTTATGTTTTAAGGAGCATTATATTTATGTTTTAAGGAGCATTATATTTATGTTTTAAGGAGCATTATATTTATGTTTTATACAGCATTATATTTATGTTTTAAGGAGCGTTATATTTATGTTTTAAGGAGCATTATATTAATGTTTTATACAGCGTTGTATTTATGTGTTAAGGAGCGTTATATTTATGTTTTAAGGAGCGTTATATTTATGTTTTAAACAGTGTTATATTTATGTTTTAAGCAGCATTATATTTATGTTTTATACAGCATTATATTTATGTTTTAAGGAGCATTATATTTATGTTTTAAGGAGCATTATATTTATGTTTTATACAGCGTTATATTTATGTTTTAAGGAGCATTATATTTATGTTTTAAGGAGCGTTATATTTATGTTTTAAGGAGCATTATATTAATGTTTTATACAGCGTTATATTTATGTTTTAAGGAGCGTTGTAATTATGTTTTAAGGAGCGTTATATTTATGTTTTAAGGAGAGTTATATTTATGTTTTAAACAGTGTTATATTTATGTTTTAAGCAGCATTATATTTATGTTTTATACAGCGTTATATTTATGTTTTAAGGAGCATTATATTTATGTTTTAAACAGCGTTATATTTATGTTTAAGGAGCGTTATATTTATGTTTAAACAGCGTTATATTTATGTTTAAAAAGCGTTATATTTATGTTTAAACAGCGTTATAATTATGTTTAAACAGCATTATAATTATGTTTATACAGCGTATATTTATGTTTAAGGAGCGTTGTATATGTTTTAAGGAGCATTATATTTATGTTTTAAGGAGCATTATATTTATGTTTTAAGGAGCATTATATTTATGTTTTATACAGCGTTATATTTATGTTTTAAGGAGCATTATATTTATGTTTTAAGGAGCGTTATATTTATGTTTTAAGGAGCATTATATTTATGTTTTAAGGAGCGTTATATTTATGTTTTAAGGAGCGTTATATTTATGTTTTAAGGAGCATTATATTTATGTTTTAAGCAGCGTTATATTTATGGTTTATACAGCGTTATATTTATGTTTTATACAGCGTTATATTTATGGTTTATACAGCGTTATATTTATGGTTTAAGGAGCATTATATTTATGTTTTAAGGAGCATTATATTTATGTTTTAAGGAGCATTATATTTATGTTTTATACAGCATTATATTTATGTTTTAAGGAGCGTTATATTTATGTTTTAAGGAGCATTATATTAATGTTTTATACAGCGTTATATTTATGTTTTAAGGAGCGTTGTATTTATGTTTTAAGGAGCGTTATATTTATGTTTTAAGGAGCGTTATATTTATGTTTTAAACAGTGTTATATTTATGTTTTAAGCAGCATTATATTTATGTTTTATACAGCGTTATATTTATGTTTTAAGGAGCGTTATATTTATGTTTTAAGGAGCATTATATTTATGTTTTATACAGCGTTATATTTATGTTTTAAGGAGCATTATATTTATGTTTTAAGGAGCGTTGTATTTATGTTTTAAGGAGCGTTATATTTATGTTTTAAGGAGCGTTATATTTATGTTTTAAACAGTGTTATATTTATGTTTTAAGCAGCATTATATTTATGTTTTATACAGCGTTATATTTATGTTTTAAGGAGCATTATATTTATGTTTTAAGGAGCATTATATTTATGTTTTAAGGAGCGTTATATTTATGTTTTAAGGAGCATTATATTTATGTTTTAAGGAGCGTTATATTTATGTTTTAAGGAGCATTATATTAATGTTTTATACAGCGTTATATTTATGTTTTAAGGAGCGTTATATTTATGTTTTAAGGAGCGTTATATTTATGTTTTAAACAGTGTTATATTTATGTTTTAAGCAGCATTATATTTATGTTTTAAGGAGCATTATATTTATGTTTTAAGCAGCGTTATATTTATGTTTTAAGGAGCATTATATTTATGTTTTAAACAGCGTTATATTTATGTTTTAAGGAGCGTTATATTTATGTTTTAAACAGCGTTATATTTATGTTTTATACAGCGTTATATTTATGGTTTATACAGTGTTATATTTATGGTTTATACAGCGTTATATTTATGTTTTATACAGCGTTATATTTATGGTTTATACAGCGTTATATTTATGGTTTAAGGAGCATTATATTTATGTTTTAAGGAGCATTATATTTATGTTTTAAGGAGCATTATATTTATGTTTTAAGGAGCATTATATTTATGTTTTAAGGAGCATTATATTTATGTTTTAAGGAGCATTATATTTATGTTTTATACAGCATTATATTTATGTTTTAAGGAGCGTTATATTTATGTTTTAAGGAGCATTATATTAATGTTTTATACAGCGTTATATTTATGTTTTAAGGAGCGTTGTATTTATGTTTTAAGGAGCATTATATTTATGTTTTAAGGAGCGTTATATTTATGTTTTAAACAGTGTTATATTTATGTTTTAAGCAGCATTATATTTATGTTTTATACAGAATTATATTTATGTTTTAAGGAGCATTATATTTATGTTTTAAGGAGCATTATATTTATGTTTTATACAGCGTTATATTTATGTTTTAAGGAGCATTATATTTATGTTTTAAGGAGCGTTATATTTATGTTTTAAGGAGCATTATATTAATGTTTTATACAGCGTTATATTTATGTTTTAAGGAGCGTTGTATTTATGTTTTAAGGAGCGTTATATTTATGTTTTAAGGAGCGTTATATTTATGTTTTAAACAGTGTTATATTTATGTTTTAAGCAGCATTATATTTATGTTTTAAGGAGCATTATATTTATGTTTTAAGGAGCATTATATTTATGTTTTAAGGAGCATTATATTTATGTTTTAAGGAGCATTATATTTATGTTTTAAGGAGCGTTATATTTATGTTTTAAGGAGCATTATATTAATGTTTTATACAGCGTTATATTTATGTTTTAAGGAGCGTTGTATTTATGTTTTAAGGAGCGTTATATTTATGTTTTAAGCAGCGCTATATTTATGTTTTAAACAGTGTTATATTTATGTTTTAAGCAGCATTATATTTATGTTTTATACAGCATTATATTTATGTTTTAAGGAGCATTATATTTATGTTTTAAGGAGCATTATATTTATGTTTTAAGGAGCATTATATTTATGTTTTATACAGCGTTATATTTATGTTTTAAGGAGCATTATATTTATGTTTTAAGGAGCATTATATTTATGTTTTAAGGAGCGTTATATTTATGTTTTAAGGAGCGTTATATTTATGTTTTAAGGAGCGTTATATTTATGTTTTAAGGAGCGTTATATTTATGTTTTAAACAGCGTTATATTTATGGTTTATACAGCGTTATATTTATGTTTTATACAGCGTTATATTTATGGTTTATACAGTGTTATATTTATGGTTTATACAGCGTTATATTTATGGTTTATACAGCGTTATATTTATGGTTTATACAGCGTTATATTTATGGTTATACAGCGTTATATTTATGGTTTATACAGCGTTATATTTATGTTTTATACAGCGTTATATTTATGTTTTATACAGCGTTATATTTATGTTTTATACAGCGTTATATTTATGTTTTATACAGCGTTATATTTATGTTTTATACAGCGTTATATTTATGTTTTATACAGCGTTATATTTATGTTTTATACAGCGTTATATTTATGTTTTATACAGCGTTATATTTATGTTTTATACAGCGTTATATTTATGTTTTATACAGCGTTATATTTATGGTTTATACAGCGTTATATTTATTGTTTATACAGCGTTATATTTATGTTTTATACAGCGTTATATTTATGTTTTATACAGCGTTATATTTATGGTTTATACAGCGTTATATAAAAGTGTCAAGGCTTCTTTTACATCGTAGTTTGTCTTACCATTAACATTATGTACCAATTCAAATAGAAACATGCATACTTTAACGTTTAATTTAAAAATTATACGGATTATTCTATCAACCAATCAGAATCCTTCCAGGTGTTATAACACATGTATAGATATAATAAATTATGAGATGACTGTATTACACTGAATACAAGCAAAGTTATGAGATAAAACTGTTTTTGTAATGAATACAATTGCCTGATAGCAACAACTTTGGAAATTGTGACTGACTGTTAAACAGCAATATAACTTTTAGTAGTAGTATTCCGACATTAATGGTAAACCATAAATAAATCTAGAAATGTTATCATTAATGTCTGCAGTATTTACCTGGTGGAGGTATGTCATGAATGGTAAACCATAAATAAATCTAGAACTGTTATCATTAATGTCTGCAGTATTTACCTGGTGGAGGTATGTCCTTTGTTGAACTCCTTGAAAATTTCCTTCGGCTTGCCTACCAACTGCACAGATGAAGCTGTGATATCCAACATCCCTTCGTTGTACCTTGAAAATATAATAAATAATCCCATTCTGTTATTATATAGGGAACAGTTTTATAGTTCGTATTTTGTATGTTATATGTGGCTTTATGCTTTGCAATAAATATTGTTCAAACCAACCTAGAACTGTCGCGCATCAAGGCGTCCACAGTGGAGCCTCCGTGCTGTAATGGATACAGTGTCCACCGGGCAACAGTGATGCAGTGAGTTTGACCTGTGTAAGAACCAAGACATTTGAATCCACATTTCCTCTTCTCTCTCCCTCAGAAATGAGGTCTCAATAGTGATTAATTTAATGTTGTTTTTTTTAATTCCATTTTTTATTTCTCTATCAACATACATAAATACAAAATCAATAAATGTTAACAATACAATGTACTAAATAGAGGATCTTACATGAGTGGCTTTCCATATTGAATTTATTAAACGAGTTGAATAAAAATGATAAAATGCAAGGCTCTCTGCCAGATATAATTCCAAAGTCGTCAAGTGTATTGATTAATGTAATAAAGGGTTTTTCTGAACCATCTTAGAGGAAACTAGCGTCGTCAGCAAAAAGTGTTTGTTTTTAACTTTTATGTCTATTCCATGCACTTTTATTCCAGATGATTAATTTAATGTTGCAAATACTTGTCTCGCAATCAAACTAAAAGAAATGTGTATATAGTTTTTCATTGTATTATTCAACAGTACACAATGTGCATCTCATATTTCTTAACAACATTATTTCTCCATCTTCACATCTGATCACCCATTTGTGTTGTCCAATCTGATCCACCATTTGTGTAGACCAATGTGATCCCCCATTTGTGTAGTTCAATGTGATCCCCCATTTGTGTAGACCAATGTGATCCACCATTTGTGTAGACCAATGTGATCCCCCATTTGTGTAGACCAATGTGATCCCCCATTTGTGTAGTTCAATGTGATCTATCATTTGTGTAGTTCAATGTGATCTATCATTTGTGTAGTTCAATCTGATCCCCCATTTGTGTAGACCAATGTGATCCCCCATTTGTGTAGCCCAATGTGATCCCCCATTTGTGTAGTTCAATGTGATCCCCCATTTGTGTAGCCCAATGTGATCCCCCATTTGTGTAGTTCAATGTGATCCCCCATTTGTGTAGTTCAATGTGATCCCCCATTTGTGTAGCCCAATGTGATCCACCATTTGTGTAGCCCAATGTGATCCCCCATTTGTGTAGTCCAATGTGATCCCCCATTTGTGTAGCCCAATGTGATCCCCCATTTGTGTAGCCCAATGTGATCCCCCATTTGTGCATTTGTGTAGCCCAATGTGATCCCCCATTTGTGTAGCCCAATGTGCCACCCCCATTTATGTAGTTCAATCTGATACACAATTTGTGTAGTCCAATCATGATAGTGGCAGCCAAGACACAGGGCGTCATATAAACACATGTGGAAGTTGTGATAGTGCAGTTGTAGAGCGTGCGCTTCAGGTGTGAGAGGAACAGAGTTTGCGTCCAGCTGTAGTCGTTACGATTGTCATCTTAGGCAAGGCATTTAAATTCAACATAGTCTCTTCTCCTTTCCTCATGGCGATGGATTCCATCAGGAATGAGGTCTCGACAGCGATTAAAATAATGTTGCAGGAATTTGTTTAGAAATGTAGTTAAAATAAATTTGTATAAGCTAGAAAAAGCTGTTCATGGGTAAATAAGATACATGTAGACGAATAACTTGGAATATACAAACCTTCCTTCTTTCTTTGCACTCTGTATACCAAGTTTCATGCATTCTGTGAAATATGTGAAAATCTGCAAAAAGAGACACATATATATAGAAGAGGGATAAATCAACCATGCAGTTAGACACGAGCGTGTCATATGTCGCTTCCCGGTCTACAAGCGTTCTTCTTGATGGCGGGATCATGTCGGATAAGGCTGTGATTACTCGTAACTCACGACGATGCACACATACATAGGCGGATAGTACGACACACTGAAGATCCATGGGTTACAGGCTGCTGATGTGAGATGTGCCTCGACCGTGCCATGCACGCAGTGAGGTGAGCCGGGATCCCACGCCTTTAATACGCTCCTCTTGTATTCAAGCACCAGAACAACCTTTGTTTAAAGTCTTATCCAACAATGTGCTTGCTGGATTAGCAATCGTGAGCTTGACATGCGCACAGCAACAACTAAGATAAAGTAATTCAGTTATTTTAATTGTGGCGGTACGGCGTATCAAACTCACAGTCTCTCGATTGCAAATCCAACGGATGCCAAACCATCCCGCATATGCAACTATTTTCTGCAGTATGTCATATACTACACAAGGGCACAGCTAATGCCGAGCAGTTTGTTATATACTACACCAGGGCACAGCTAATTCCGAGCAGTATGTCATATACTGCACAAGGGCACAGCTAATGCCGAGCAGTATGTCATATACTGCACAAGGGCACAGCTAATGCCGAGCAGTTTGTCATATACTGCACAAGGGCACAGCTAATGCCGAGCAGTATGTCATATACTGCACCAGGGCACAGCTAATGCCGAGCAGTTTGTCATATACTGCACAAGGGCACAGCTAATGCCGAGCAGTATGTCATATACTGCACAGCTAATGCCGAGCAGTATGTCATATACTGCACCAGGGCACAGCTAATGCCGAGCAGTATGTCATATACTGCACCAGGGCACAGCTAATGCCGAGCAGTTTGTCATATACTGCACAAGGGCACAGCTAATGCCGAGCAGTATGTCATATACTGCACCAGGGCACAGCTAATGCCGAGCAGTATGTCATATATTGCACAAGGGCACAGCTAATGCCGAGCAGTATGTCATATATTGCACAAGGGCACAGCTAATGCCGAGCAGTATGTCATATACTGCACCAGGGCACAGCTAATGCCGAGCAGTATGTCATATATTGCACAAGGGCACAGCTAATGCCGAGCAGTATGTCATATACTGCACAAGGGCACAGCTAATGCCGAGCAGTTTGTCATATACTGCACAAGGGCACAGCTAATGCCGAGCAGTATGTCATATACTACACAAGGGCACAGCTAATGCCGAGCAGTTTGTCATATACTACACAAGGGCACAGCTAATGCCAGCAGTATGTCATATACTGCACAAGGGCACAGCTAATGCCGATAGCCGAGGCAATTATTTGGTTTTACATGAACACTCAGGGTGTCAAAAAAAGTACATGTGTATGCTTACCATGTTTTGTTTTTCTACGCTCAATCCTAGAATCCTGTTGAGGAATTTGCTGACATCCCCTGTATCTTTCTCTTTAAGAACCGGCCCGAATTTTAACATGTCAACATCCACGAGTCCCATCAACACAAGACTTACCTGTATAATATTATAAATAGTCACAGCTTGAGTGATTAATATAAGTTGTTAACACTTGCTTCGCAATAGTCACAGTGGATCAGATTGAACTACACACATGGTGGATCAGATTGAACTACACAAATGGTGGATCAGATTGAACTACACAAATGGTGGATCAGATTGAACTACACACATGGTGGATCAGATTGAACTACACACATGGTGGATCAGATTGAACTACACAAATGGTGGATCAGATTGAACTACACACATGGTGGATCAGATTGAACTACACACATGGTGGATCAGATTGAACTACACACATGGTGGATCAGATTGAACTACACACATGGTGGATCAGATTGAACTACACACATGGTGGATCAGATTGAACTACACACATGGTGGATCAGATTGAACTACACAAATGGTGGATCAGATTGAACTACACAAATGGTGGATCAGATTGAACTACACACATGGTGGATCAGATTGAACTACACACATGGTGGATCAGATTGAACTACACAAATGGTGGATCAGATTGAACTACACACATGGTGGATCAGATTGAACTACACACATGGTGGATCAGATTGAACTACACACATGGTGGATCAGATTGAACTACACACATGGTGGATCAGATTGAACTACACACATGGTGGATCAGATTGAACTACACACATGGTGGATCAGATTGAACTACACACATGGTGGATCAGATTGAACTACACAAATGGTGGATCAGATTGAACTACACACATGGTGGATCAGATTGAACTACACAAATGGTGGATCAGATTGAACTACACACATGGTGGATCAGATTGAACTACACACATGGTGGATCAGATTGAACTACACACATGGTGGATCAGATTGAACTACACAAATGGTGGATCAGATTGAACTACACAAATGGTGGATCAGATTGAACTACACAAAGCGGATGAAACTGGATACAAAATGTCAACTGCTCTCCATTGACAAAAACTCGGGGAAACACTCGTTTAGAACTTAATTAAATTACGATCGCATGACTAGAATGTGAGTGGTTGCTGAATGATTTTCAGCCAAATTCGGAATATTTTTATAAAAAAGACTAGGTTAGTCAAAATGTCAAGGATTTTATTATTATTTTCGAATAAATTAAAAATATCTTTGATTTCCTTTGTTTACCAAGACACCTGGGTAATAAGGTTTTATCAGGAGTACACATGATAACAACCTTATTGCAGGAATGCATCTTTACATTTTCTTTATTTTCAAATGTTGGTTTGGTTGGGGAGGTGAGTGAGTGAGTGAGTGAGTGAGTGAGTGAGTGAGTGAGTGAGTGAGTGAGTGAGTGAGAGGTGGTGTTGAGGACAAAGTTACTTGAGAATTTCAATGCAACTAACTTTACCTGCATATGTTTGTTGAACATCTCAAAATCATACTTGCCCTGTGTAACTACAGACTGTGTAAGCCCTGGCACCATTGTTTTCTGCAATCAATCGTAAGAAACTGTAAATCAGTTGTTTAGTTTGATTATATGAGTAGACACATGGGTAGAACCACCGACCTACCGCAAGCCAGCTGGATAGCTTTCTCACACGAAAGAATTCAACACCCATAGTGGAATTCGAACCTACAGCGGTGAGGGGCAACTGATTGGAAGCCAGTTGGATAGCTTTCTCACTTGGAAGAATCCAATCCAGCAGGATTCGACACCAGAGCAATAGGAGGCAAGTGTCCGAGAGTGATGTTACCACTCAGCCATGTCAGTCACAAGTCTGAGACACTCAGCATATAGCATGAAAGTAAAGGAGGCTGGATTTAGTAGAGGATCTCTATCTTGTCGAGGAGGCTGGATTTAGTAGAGGATTTCTATCTTGTCGAGGAGGCTGGATTCAGTAGAGGATCTCTATCTTGTCGAGGAGGCTGGATTCAGTAGAGGATTTCTATCTTGTCGAGGAGGCTGGATTCAGTAGAGGATTTCTATCTTGTCGAGGAGGCTGGATTCAGTAGAGGATTTCTATCTTGTTGAGGAGGCTGGATTCAGTAGATGATCTCTATCTTGTTGAGGAGGCTGGATTCAGTAGAGGATTTCTATCTTGTCGAGGAGGCTGGATTCAGTAGAGGATTTCTGGATTCAGTAAAGGATTTCTATCTTGTCGAGGAGGCTGGATTCAGTAGAGGATTTCTATCTTGTCGAGGAGGCTGGATTCAGTAGAGGATTTCTATCTTGTCGAGGAGACTGGATTCAGTAGAGGATTTCTATCTTGTCGAGGAGGCTGGATTCAGTAGAGGATTTCTATCTTGTCGAGGAGGCTGGATTCAGTAGAGGATTTCTATCTTGTCGAGGAGGCTGGATTCAGTAGAGGATTTCTATCTTGTCGAGGAGGCTGGATTCAGTAGAGGATTTCTATCTTGTTGAGAAGGCTGGATTCAGTAGAGGATCTCTATCTTGTCGAGGAGGCTGGATTCAGTAGAGGATCTCTATCTTGTTGAGGAGGCTGGATTCAGTAGAGGATTTCTATCTTGTCGAGGAGGCTGGATTCAGTAGAGGATTTCTATCTTGTCGAGGAGGCTGGATTCAGTAGAGGATTTCTATCTTGTCGAGGAGGCTGGATTCAGTAGAGGATTTCTATCTTGTCGAGGAGGCTGGATTCAGTAGAGGATTTCTATCTTGTCGAGGAGGCTGGATTCAGTAGAGGATTTCTATCTTGTCGAGGAGGCTGGATTCAGTAGAGGATTTCTATCTTGTCGAGGAGGCTGGATTCAGTAGAGGATTTCTATCTTGTCGAGGAGGCTGGATTCAGTAGAGGATTTCTATCTTGTCGAGGAGGCTGGATTCAGTAGAGGATTTCTATCTTGTCGAGGAGGCTGGATTCAGTAGAGGATTTCTATCTTGTCGAGGAGGCTGGATTCAGTAGAGGATTTCTATCTTGTCGAGGAGGCTGGATTCAGTAGAGGATTTCTATCTTGTCGAGGAGGCTGGATTCAGTAGAGGATTTCTATCTTGTTGAGGAGGCTGGATTCAGTAGAGGATTTCTATCTTGTCGAGGAGGCTGGATTCAGTAGAGGATTTCTATCTTGTTGAGGAGGCTGGATTCAGTAGAGGATTTCTATCTTGTCGAGGAGGCTGGATTCAGTAGAGGATTTCTATCTTGTCGAGGAGGCTGGATTCAGTAGAGGATTTCTATCTGGTCGAGGAGGCTGGATTCAGTAGAGGATTTCTATCTTGTTGAGGAGGCTGGATTCAGTAGAGGATTTCTATCTTGTCGAGGCTGGATTCAGTAGAGGATTTCTGAGGCTGGATTCAGTAGAGGATTTCTATCTTGTCGAGGCTGGATTCAGTAGAGGATTTCTATCTTGTCGAGGAGGCTGGATTCAGTAGAGGATTTCTATCTTGTTGAGGAGGCTGGATTCAGTAGAGGATTTCTATCTTGTCGAGGCTGGATTCAGTAGAGGATTTCTATCTTGTTGAGAAGGCTGGATTCAGTAGAGGATCTCTATCTTGTCGAGGAGGCTGGATTCAGTAGAGGATCTCTATCTTGTTGAGGAGGCTGGATTCAGTAGAGGATTTCTATCTTGTCGAGGAGGCTGGATTCAGTAGAGGATTTCTATCTTGTCGAGGAGGCTGGATTCAGTAGAGGATCTCTATCTTGTCGAGGAGGCTGGATTCAGTAGAGGATTTCTATCTTGTCGAGGAGGCTGGATTCAGTAGAGGATTTCTATCTTGTCGAGGAGGCTGGATTCAGTAGAGGATTTCTATCTTGTCGAGGAGGCTGGATTCAGTAGAGGATTTCTATCTTGTCGAGGCTGGATTCAGTAGAGGATTTCTATCTTGTCGAGGCTGGATTCAGTAGAGGATTTCTATCTTGTCGAGGAGGCTGGATTCAGTAGAGGATTTCTATCTTGTTGAGGAGGCTGGATTCAGTAGAGGATTTCTATCTTGTCGAGGAGGCTGGATTCAGTAGAGGATTTCTATCTTGTCGAGGCTGGATTCAGTAGAGGATTTCTATCTTGTCGAGGAGGCTGGATTCAGTAGAGGATTTCTATCTTGTCGAGGAGGCTGGATTCAGTAGAGGATTTCTATCTGGTCGAGGAGGCTGGATTCAGTAGAGGATTTCTATCTTGTTGAGGAGGCTGGATTCAGTAGAGGATTTCTCTATCTTGTTGAGGAGGCTGGATTCAGTAGAGGATTTCTATCTTGTCGAGGCTGGATTCAGTAGAGGATTTCTGAGGCTGGATTCAGTAGAGGATTTCTATCTTGTCGAGGCTGGATTCAGTAGAGGATTTCTATCTTGTCGAGGAGGCTGGATTCAGTAGAGGATTTCTATCTTGTTGAGGAGGCTGGATTCAGTAGAGGATTTCTATCTTGTCGAGGCTGGATTCAGTAGAGGATTTCTATCTTGTCGAGGAGGCTGGATTCAGTAGAGGATTTCTATCTTGTCGAGGCTGGATTCAGTAGAGGATTTCTATCTTGTCGAGGAGGCTGGATTCAGTAGAGGATTTCTATCTTGTTGAGGAGGCTGGATTTAGTAGAGGATTTCTATCTTGTCGAGGAGGCTGGATTCAGTAGAGGATTTCTATCTTGTCGAGGAGGCTGGATTCAGTAGAGGATCACTATCTTGTCGCGGAGGCTGGATTCAGTAGAGGATCTCTCTCTTGTCAGAAAAGGCCGTAACAAATGATGCCAGAATTTGTGGCTTGTCTCGTTTGGTTTTCATAGTATTGACATATGATGTATCAATTTAAATCGGCTGTCCGATTAGCGCAGTGGTTAGTGCGCTCACTTCTCACAAATGCAACCCGGGTTCGATCCTCGGACCGGGAAGTATGTGAGATGGTACGGTGGTCGCCAGATCGGACAGGTGGGTTTTCTCCGGGTACACCGGTTCCCCCCCACACGAATGACCACATTTACGCTTTCATCAGCGCCAATATGAGTGATTAATACAAGTTGTTAAAACTTGCTTCGCAATCGTTGTAAAATAAATAAAGTTTAACTTACTTTACATATATGATTGTACATAGTTCTAAGTGCATTCCGACCATATGGTGTATCAAAGTTGAACTCGTTCAAGTCAGCTCCAGTGGCTGCACGCCGGTCTCCCTTGGTCAGTGCTCCTGTTAATAAGTTCAAATACATATGAAACAAAACTTTATAGTAAAATACGACACACGCTGTATTGGACCTAATACATGAATTAATTTTAGCTCCATTGAGAAACAAGTTTGTGTTTGTTGAAATCCTTCAATATACAATGTCTCAGCAGGATTTGCCTTGTTGAAATCCTCCAATATACAATGTCTCAGCAGGATTTGTCGTGTTGAAATCCTTCAATATACAATATTTCAGCAGGATTTGTCTTGTTGAAATCCTCCAATATACAATGTTTCAGCAGGATTTGTCTTGTTGAAATCCTCCAATATACAATGTCTCAGCAGGATTTGTCTTGTTGAAATCCTTCAATATACAATGTCTCAGCAGGATTTGTCTTGTTGAAATCCTCCAATATACAATGTCTCATTAGGATTTGTCTTGTTGAAATCCTCCAATATACAATGTCTCAGCAGGATTTGTCTTGTTGAAATCCTTCAATATACAATGTCTCAGCAGGATTTGACCCCTTTACAAACGCCGAATCTACGTCGGTACCGAAATCGGTACAAGCCGTACAAATCATTTTCTCGCCGTCGTATTTCAACCATTGCCTGTTGTTCAACCATTGCCTGTTGTTCAACCATTGCCTGTTGTTCAACCATTGCCTGTTGTTCAACCATTGCCGGTTGTTCAACCATTGCCTGTTGTTCAACCATTGCCTGTTGTTCAACCATTGCCTGTTGTTCAACCATTGCCTGTTGTTCAACCATTGCATAATGAATGGTGCGTTACGGCGCATCGACATCTAAGGTCATGTAGCGCGCTCAACCATTGCCTGTTGTTCAACCATTGCCTGTTGTTCAACCATTGCCGGTTGTTCAACCATTGCCTGTTGTTCAACCATTGCCGGTTGTTCAACCATTGCCGGTTGTTCAACCATTGCCGGTTGTTCAACCATTGCCTGTTGTTCAACCATTGCCGGTTGTTCAACCATTGCCTGTTGTTCAACCATTGCCTGTTGTTCAACCATTGCATAATGAATGGTGCGTTTACGGCGCATCGACATCTAAGGTCATGTAGCGCGCTCAACCATTGCCTGTTGTTCAACCATTGCCGGTTGTTCAACCATTAGTTTATACAAATTTATTTTAGCTCGATTGCGAAACAAGTTCTTTCAACTTATATGTAATCACTCTCGAGACCTCATTCCTGATGGAATCCATCGCCACGAGGGAGAGAAGAGGCAACGTGGAATTTAAATGCCTTGCCTAAGGGCACAATCGTAACGGCTCCAGCGGGGCTCGAACTCCGGACCTTTCGCACCTGAAGCGAACGCGCATCCACTGCGCTACCATGACTTCAACCATTGCCAGTTGTTCAACCATTGCCTGTTGTTCAACCATTGCCTGTTGTTCAACCATTGCCGGTTGTTCAACCATTGCCGGTTGTTCAACCATTGCCTGTTGTTCAACCATTGCCTGTTGTTCAACCATTGCCTGTTGTTCAACCATTGCCTGTTGTTCAACCATTGCCCAACCATTGCCGCTTGTTCAACCATTGCCTGTTGTTCAACCATTGCCAGTTGTTCAACCATTGCCGGTTGTTCAACCATTGCCTGTTGTTCAACCATTGCCGGTTGTTCAACCATTGCCTGTTGTTCAACCATTGCCTGTTGTTCAACCATTGCCGGTTGTTCAACCATTGCCTGTTGTTCAACCATTGCCTGTTGTTCAACCATTGCCTGTTGTTCAACCATTGCCTGTTGTTCAACCATTGCCTGTTGTTCAACCATTGCCGGTTGTTCAACCATTGCCTGTTGTTCAACCATTTCCGGTTGTTCAACCATTGCCTGTTGTTCAACCATTGCCGGTTGTTCAACCATTGCCTGTTGTTCAACCATTGCCTGTTGTTCAACCATTGCCTGTTGTTCAACCATTGCCTGTTGTTCAACCATTGCCTGTTGTTCAACCATTGCCTGTTGTTCAACTATTGCGGCTGGAAATTACTTTTTCTTTTAGCTTCGTACTTTTTCATAACGCCTGTCGTTCAGGAGGCTGTATCTTCCCCGGCTTTGTGCCCTCGACAGGACACTCGACATGCTTACATGCAGTTGTTTGTTTTCATATGTTACAGGAAATGACCTAAGCAGTTCTGGATCATTTTGCCCCAATTCCCGTTTGCACCGGTTTTTTTCCGCCATAACATAGATGTCAGGTAGAATGTGCGAAAATGGTCTGGAGGTGGATTTTTTCACCCCAGAATTATAGATTTCGTACTGAACGCCAGGACACGTGATTTTTACATGCACAGCACTTGTAGTATTTATAAACACATATACAAAAAAAAATAGGACTAAGTGCCCCGGGGGCGAAGAAACAGAAATCTCCTTTCCGGTATTCTCCGGTCAAAAATGTGACTTACACCTGTCCGCTTCTAGACAACTTTCAATTCCATTGTAAACAATTTGTAATGTTAAAAACTTCCGAAAAAACATTTCTACTTTCCAGTTTTATTATGTTTATGCGTTGTTAAAACAGGTGCCCGACGGGCATGTGAGATTGGAAAATTTACACGTCCGTCGCAAGGGCATCGGGCACCCGGCAAATTTCGCAGACTGCCATCGCCATGAGGGAGAGAAGAGGCAAATGAGCCAAAGTGCCTCGGGGCACGACAACCGTGGTTCTGACGGGGCACATAAAAAGGCTGACATATGAATGAGTACAAACTACATCTTTGACTAATTACTAGCAACCAGAAAGTATAGTGGTTCAAACGATAACAAGAACATTTAAGTATTTATATTACAAATAACAAGTCATGTGTGGAAATCTTACCAAAGGGCCGAAACCTTCGAGGATGATTACACTATGAACAAGGAGTTTGTGGTTTAAAGTCGCACCAACAGCATAGGTCATATGGCGACTCTCCAGCTATTGTTGGTGGAGGAAGAACCAAGGTGCACCTCCAAGCAATATTGCAGGCACGGACGGGCACCTGGGTAGAGCCAGCAACCTGCTTCACATGAAATAAATCCACATCCCCAGTGGGATTCGAACCTACAGAAGTGAGGGGAAAGTCATTTGTAAGTCAACAACCGTAACCAATTAGCCACGGAGGCCCCCACATTATGAACAAAGCTGATGGCAAAAAATACAAATGGAGATAACAGATTTTGTAATACTGGTCTTGTACATTTCTATGTTAGTAAGTAATGTAATATGATCTTGTACGAGTTTTTAATAGAGATCACTGCAAAAACTGATGATTAACCAATAGAATCTTACAAAGATTATTTAGCAAATCAAATACCTAAGGACTGGAGTCTCTTGGCCACAGCGGCAGCGAACCGCCTCTCTCCCCCGAGATCCGTCGTGAGTAACTTGTACAATGGACCACTGAAATATTCTAATCACTTGTATACACTTTAAAAACACACAACCCATACATTTGTAATTTGCGGAATTTCATACTACTGCTGTTGATGACCCTATACAATTTATTTACAATACACTTTACGGTACACATGCTATGTTCTTCTCATTGACTCTGGCTATATATACTCTGGCAATTGTGGTGCGTTTTTAAAGTCGTTTAGTGTATAAGAATTTACTGTAAAGAATATATGAATAGTATAAATCTCTAAAGACAGGACATGATTGCTAAACATGCATGCCACGAGACGGGGTCATCAACAGGCAAGAAATATCCCAACAAAATATAAAGATCATAGATTAAAAATCTAAAATGACTAATCTCTTCAGGAGGCGTCGCTCATATGGGCAACCGGTAGCGACGATAAATAAACTTAAAGCACACACAAAGATCATAGTCTCTACAATAGTCAAATAATAGAAGGACAAGCCTTTCAGGTCGCTGTGACCTTAAGCTTTAACTCAGTGTCATCTAGTGGCTACCACTAACAGCCTTACAAAGTTTCATGAAATTCTAGTCATTGAGCTGCCAAGAAATCTACCGACAGATGTGCTTAAGTAAAATGCCCCAAATTTTTTGAAAGAGTTTTGAAGTTTAAAGTCAACAAACACCATTGGTGATATGGAGATTTTCCAGCATTTGTTGGGAGGGTAAGACCCCCGGTACCTCTCCAAGCAGTATTTCAGGCAGCCACCCCCGAGTAGAAGCTCCAAACACATCAAACAATTTTACCCCACTAACGATTTAGCTATATTTGATCTACTATCAGCCCTGAAGCTTCATACAAAGTTTGATCTACTATCAGCCCTGAAGCTTCATACAAAGTTTGATCTACTATCAGCCCTGAAGCTTCATACAAAGTTTGATCAATATTAACAAAGAGTTTTCAGAGCAGATGTATGAAGAAATAGTGAATAGACATATGTACGAATGTACACACAGACGATGTATGCACACTCTATACTAACTAACTCACAAGAGCATAACTTCGTTCGTTGAACTAATAAACCTTGATGGATCCCTCTTAATCTTTGTACAAACTCCCTCTAATCTGTGTACAAACTCCCTCTAATCTGTGTACAAACTCCCTCTAATCTTTGTACAAACTCCCTCTAATCTTTGTACAAACTCCCTCTAATCTTTGCACGAACTCCCTCTAATCTTTGTACAAACTCCTCTAATCTTTGCACGAACTCCCTCTAATCTTTGTACAAACTCCCTCTAATCTGTGTACAAACTCCCTCTAATCTGTGTACAAACTCCCTCTAATCTTTGTACAAACTCCCTCTAATCTTTGTACAAACTCCCTCTAATCTTTGTACAAACTCCTCTAATCTTTGCACGAACTCCCTCTAATCTTTGCACGAACTCCCTCTAATCTTTGTACAAACTCCCTCTAATCTTTGTACAAACTCTCTCTAATCTTTGCACGAACTCCCTCTAATCTTTGTACAAACTCCCTCTAATCTTTGTACAAACTCCCTCTAATCTTTGTATAAACTCCCTCTAATCTTTGTACAAACTCCCTCTAATCTTTGTACAAACTCCCTCTAATCTTTGTACAAACTCCCTCTAATCTGTGTGCAAACTCCCTCTAATCTTTGTACAAACTCCCTCTAATCTTTATACAAACTCCCTCTAATCTTTGTACAAACTCCCTCTAATCGTTGTGCAAACTCCCTCTAATCTTTGTACAAACTCCCTCTAATCTTTGTACAAACTCCCTCTAATCTTTGTACGAACTCCCTCTAATCTTGGTACAAACTCCCTCTAATCTTGGTACAAACTCCCTCTAATATTTGTACAAACTCCCTCTAATCTTTGTACAAACTCCCTCTAATCTTTGTTTAAACTCCCTCTAATCTTTGTACTGTCTGCTTTTAATTATAGCTTTTTAGATCCTTTTATTTTTTAACTTGCCCACAACATTTTAAATTAACTAACTATTCTAGACTGCGCCTGCCAGGTCTCCAGTACATCCTACACTTAGGCTAATAAGATAATCCAATACCTTGAATGGTTAGATCTATAAGATCTGCCTAACTATTGTACATCCTAAAGTTAGGTTAATAAGATAACCCAATACCTTGATTGGTTAGATCTATAAGATGTGCCTAACTATTGTACATCCTAAAGTTAGGTTAATAAGATAATCCAATACCTTGATTGGTTAGATCTATGAGATCTGCCTAACTATTGTACATCCTAAAGTTAGGTTAATAAGATAATCCAATACCTTGATTGGTTAGATCTATGAGATGTGCCTAACTATTGTACATCCTAAAGTTAGGTTAATAAGATAACCCAATACCTTGATTGGTTAGATCTATAAGATGTGCCTAACTATTGTACATCCTACACTTAGGTTAATAAGATAATCCAATACCTTGATTGGTTAGATCTATAAGATGTGCCTAACTATTGTACATCCTAAAGTTAGGTTAATAAGATAATCCAATACCTTGATTGGTTAGATCTATAAGATGTGCCTAACTATTGTACATCCTAAAGTTAGGTTAATAAGATAATCCAATACCTTGATTGGTTAGATCTATGAGATGTGCCTAACTATTGTACATCCTAAAGTTAGGCTAATAAGATAATCCAATACCTTGATTGGTTAGATCTATAAGATGTGCCTAACTATTGTACATCCTAAAGTTAGGTTAATAAGATAATCCAATACCTTGATTGGTTAGATCTATGAGATGTGCCTAACTATTGTACATCCTAAAGTTAGGTTAATAAGATAATCCAATACCTTGATTGGTTAGATCTATGAGATGTGCCTAACTATTGTACATCCTAAAGTTAGGTTAATAAGATAACCCAATACCTTGATTGGTTAGATCTATAAGATGTGCCTAACTATTGTACATCCTAAAGTTAGGCTAATAAGATAACCCAATACCTTGATTGGTTAGATCTATGAGATCTGCCTAACTGTTGCACGGCTTTGTCGGCACTCCAGGGTAGTTCAACAGTTAGGTGAATACGTCTCCTTTGGTTGGCTACTCTGTGATCAGCATGCAGCGAGATCCCTAAGTATAAATCATGCAACGATACCAGAAACAGTTCTTGACAATCACCATTATTGTGACGTAATATGTTAACTAGGAAATTACATCGGTGATAAATTCTACACAATTTCCTGCTACATGTATATGGTATAAATGTTTTCCAAATATTTGTCAGAAATTTTGACCATTCAGGGCTCAAGCTAGAATCCAATTTTTGGGAGAAGTCACATCTCCCTCCAGATGGTTTAGGGAGAAGTGAGAACATTTAGGGAGAATTGGGGAGACTTTGATTGTTTACCGACTGCAAATAGTGAACCCGTATTTAGTCGAGGTTTGCAGGATATAAGAACTTGTATGTAGCATTCATTGCGTTTATGTAATGTTGATCCTAATCAGAACCGGTGTACACAACAATGCAAAATTTGCATTAATACATTATTTGTGTAATCTTTCATTTTATAATAGCATATTTTCATAATTGTCAGTATTTGCAGAACAACAAACATTATTTACAATGCTGTCCTTACTTCCGGTAAACAAGCTTGCATGATTCTACGACTGGCTATGGATAAATTTAGACATGACCACATAATGTTACCTTGACCCGAGTAATTTTCCATAAATAGGTTTGGAACTTTCCAATTTCCAGTGGATTGATTATTTTATTAGAAAATGTTCGCACATTAATAGTTAAATTGGCAATTATCTAAGTTACCTGTATTTGAACACTGATTGTTATAAATTGGTTTCTTGTGTCATACAACATCGATGATTTGCATAATATCATCTGGCTATTTATGTTAATTAGACTGATTGGCGTTACATATTGATTGTATTAAGTTTATTATCCGGATGTCGGGGGGAGATTATCTTATGTATCTTATATTATAGCAGTCTTTCAGATGGGACTTTAAAATGTGCACGTAAAAGAAACAGAGGAGACTCAGGAATGGGTCTCTGTCTGTATAATTGCACTATCCTCCAAAAATCTAAAATGACTAATCTCTTCAAGAGGCGGCGCTCATATGGGCAACCAGTAGCGACGATAAATAAACGTAAAACACACAAGAGAAATGGAATGCACTAACCAGTACTAGCGGCATCAGATATGATAAATAAACGTAAAACACACAAGAGAAATGGAATGCACTAACCAGTACTAGCGGCATCAGATATGATAGCAACAAGCTTCTTCCCTTCCATAAACATGTTCCTCTGAAATAAAATCACTGCTGTTAACGTTGGGGCCAGTACTTTCAGTTTCTGTTAAGTTTGGAATCACGTATCCCATAATGTTTTCAGATTCAGTAAATACATGTCAGAGACAGAATGTTGTTCTTGACAGGTAACTAAAGATGTTATATGTTCAGATGCGTTTTCACCGATGTAGTGTCGCTTTAAACTTTTATTTATTTTACAACGATTGCGAAACAAGCTGTAACAACTTATATTAATCGCTCTCGTTGGCACGGATGAAAGTGTATTTGTGGTCATACGTGTGGGAGGAAACCAGAGTACCCGGAGAAAACCCACATGTCCGGTCTGGCGACCAACGTTCCATCTCACTTCTCTATTCGAGGATCGAAGCCGGGTTGCATTGGTGAGATGCGAGCGCTAACCACTGCGCTAATCGGACAATGAATGTAACAAGGCTGAATTCATTCATTGAAACTTTTGGGTAATTAAGAAATAAAATGTCTTTCAGATTTCTAATAAAACATAGTTTGGAGTCATCCATTCCTGATGATACATGTATCTCGACAACTGTCCATGTATCTCATCAACTGTCCATGTATCTCGACAACTGTCCATGTATCTCGACAACTGTCCATGTATCTCGTCTAATGTCCATGTATCTCGACAACTGTCCATGTATCTCGTCTAATGTCCATGTATCTCGACAACTGTCCATGTATCTCGTCTATTGTCCATGTATCTCGTCAACTGTCCATGTATCTCGACAACTGTCCATGTATCTCGTCTATTGTCCATGTATCTCGACAACTGTCCATGTATCTCGTCTAATGTCCATGTATCTCGACAACTGTCCATGTATCTCGACAACTGTCCATGTATCTCGACAACTGTCCATGTGTCTCGACAACTGTCCATGTATCTCGACTATTGTCCATGTATCTCGTCTAATGTCCATGTATCTCGTCTATTGTCCATGTATCTCGACAATTGTCCATGTATCTCGACAATTGTCCATGTATCTCGTCTAATGTCCATGTATCTCGTCTAATGTCCATGTATCTCGACAATTGTCCATGTATCTCGACAATTGTCCATGTATCTCGACAATTGTCCATGTATCTCGTCTAATGTCCATGTATCTCGACAACTGTCCATGTATCTCGTCTAATGTCCATGTATCTCGTCTATTGTCCATGTATCTCGTCTAATGTCCATGTATCTCGACAACTGTCCATGTATCTCGACAACTGTCCATGTATCTCGACAACTGTCCATGTGTCTCGACAACTGTCCATGTATCTCGTCCATGTATCTCGACAACTGTCCATGTATCTCGTCCATGTATCTCGACAACTGTCCATGTACCTCGTCAACTGTCCATGTATCTCGTCAACTGTCCATGTATCTCGACAACTGTCCATGTATCTCGTCAACTGTCCATGTATCTCGACAACTGTTCATGTATCTCGACAACTGTCCATGTATCTCGTCAACTGTCCATGTATCTCGACAACTGTCCATGTATCTCGACAACTGTCCATGTATCTCGTCAACTGTCCATGTATCTCGTCAACTGTCCATGTATCTCGTCTATTGTCCATGTATCTCGTCAACTGTCCATGTATCTCGACAACTGTCCATGTATCTCGACAACTGTCCATGTATCTCGTCTAATGTCCATGTATCTCGACAATTGTCCATGTATCTCGTCTAATGTCCATGTATCTCGACAACTGTCCATGTATCTCGTCTAATGTCCATGTATCTCGTCTAATGTCCATGTATCTCGTCTAATGTCCATGTGTCTCGACAACTGTCCATGTATCTCGACAATTGTCCATGTATCTCGACAATTGTCCATGTATCTCGTCTAATGTCCATGTATCTCGACAACTGTCCATGTATCTCGTCAACTGTCCATGTATCTCGACAATTGTCCATGTATCTCGTCAACTGTCCATGTATCTCGACAACTGTCCATGTATCTCGACAATTGTCCATGTATCTCGTCTACTGTCCATGTATCTCGTCTAATGTCCATGTATCTCGACAACTGTCCATGTATCTCGTCTAATGTCCATGTATCTCGTCTAATGTCCATGTATCTCGTCAACTGTCCATGTATCTCGTCTATTGTCCATGTATCTCGACAACTGTCCATGTATCTCGTCTATTGTCCATGTATCTCGTCTAATGTCCATGTATCTCGACAACTGTCCATGTATCTCAACAACTGTCCATGTATCTCGTCTATTGTCCATGTATCTCGTCTAATGTCCATGTATCTCGTCTAATGTCCATGTATCTCGTCTATTGTCCATGTATCTCGACAACTGTCCATGTATCTCGTCTAATGTACATGTATCTCGTCTAATGTCCATGTATCTCGTCTAATGTCCATGTATCTTGTTTAATGTCCATGTATCTCGTCTAATGTCCATGTATCTCGTCTATTGTCCATGTATCTCGACAACTGTCCATGTATCTCGACAACTGTCCATGTATCTCATCTAATGTCCATGTATCTCGACAATTGTCCATGTATCTCGACAATTGTCCATGTATCTCGTCTAATGTCCATGTATCTCGTCTAATGTCCATGTATCTCGACAATTGTCCATGTATCTCGTCTAATGTACCGGTATCTCGTCTAATGTCCATGTATCTCGACAATTGTCCATGTATCTCGACAATTGTCCATGTATCTCGACAATTGTCCATGTATCTCGTCTAATGTCCATGTATCTCGTCTAATGTCCATGTATCTCGACAACTGTCCATGTATCTCGTCAACTGTCCATGTATCTCGACAACTGTCCATGTATCTCGTCAACTGTCCATGTATCTCGTCAACTGTCCATGTATCTCGACAATTGTCCATGTATCTCGTCAACTGTCCATGTATCTCGACAACTGTCCATGTATCTCGTCAACTGTCCATGTATCTCGTCTAATGTCCATGTATCTCGTCTAATGTCCATGTATCTCGTCAACTGTCCATGTATCTCGTCAACTGTCCATGTATCTCGTCAACTGTCCATGTATCTCGTCTATTGTCCATGTATCTCGACAACTGTCCATGTATCTCGTCAACTGTCCATGTATCTCGTCTATTGTCCATGTATCTCGACAACTGTCCATGTATCTCGTCTAATGTCCATGTATCTCGACAACTGTCCATGTATCTCGTCTATTGTCCATGTATCTCGACAACTGTCCATGTATCTCGTCTAATGTCCATGTATCTCGACAACTGTCCATGTATCTCGTCTATTGTCCATGTATCTTGTCAACTGTCCATGTATCTCGACAACTGTCCATGTATCTCGACAACTGTCCATGTATCTCGTCTAATGTCCATGTATCTCGACAATTGTCCATGTATCTCGTCTAATGTCCATGTATCTCGACAACTGTCCATGTATCTCGACAACTGTCCATGTGTCTCGACAACTGTCCATGTATCTCGACTATTGTCCATGTATCTCGTCTAATGTCCATGTATCTCGTCTAATGTCCATGTATCTCGTCTATTGTCCATGTATCTCGACAATTGTCCATGTATCTCGACAATTGTCCATGTATCTCGTCTAATGTCCCTGTATCTCGTCTAATGTCCATGTATCTCGACAATTGTCCATGTATCTCGACAATTGTCCATGTATCTCGACAATTGTCCATGTATCTCGTCTAATGTCCATGTATCTCGACAACTGTCCATGTATCTCGTCTAATGTCCATGTATCTCGTCTATTGTCCATGTATCTCGTCTAATGTCCATGTATCTCGACAACTGTCCATGTATCTCGACAACTGTCCATGTATCTCGACAACTGTCCATGTGTCTCGACAACTGTCCATGTATCTCGTCCATGTATCTCGACAACTGTCCATCTCGTCAACTGTCCATGTATCTCGACAACTGTCCATGTATCTCGTCAACTGTCCATGTATCTCGACAACTGTCCATGTATCTCGTCAACTGTCCATGTATCTCGACAACTGTCCATGTATCGCGACAACTGTCCATGTATCTCGTCAACTGTCCATGTATCTCGTCAACTGTCCATGTATCTCCCCTCGAATGGGTGCGAGGCTGGGTGTAAAGTAACTTCAGGAATAAACTAAACAAACCTCTTGCACATTTAAGCTATCTATAGCACCATAAGCATCGCTACCAGGGGTCCTGGTCTCGTATCTTGGTGCTTCCGTCGGCGACGGTCTCGCGATTCTCCCTCGTCGGCCTGTCATCTCGGCGATGTTTCCCGGCCCACCTAGCTTGTCTATGATCTCGTCCAGGGGACTGTCCGGCAGTGAAATTTTGGTGGCAAAGTCAAGAAGCATTTTCTTTGCTGTCACACACCAAGCGTCTTCTCTAACTTCGCCCTCTTTCTATTAAAATGGGACAAATAATTATACATGTCAAGAATAAAGACAACCTGTCTCCAAGGATCATCATTTTAATCTCAAGTCATTATGTATGTATTAACTAACCATTTACACAACAACAGAAGAGGTCAATTACTTATTTTAACTCCATACTGCTGATAAGCAATAGACACACTGTACTACATACTGCTGATAAGTAATAGACACACTGTACTACATACTGCTGATAAGTAATAGACACACTGTACTACATACTGCTGATAAGCAATAGACACACTGTACTACATACTGCTGATAAGCAATAGACACACTGTACTACATACTGCTGATAAGCAATAGACACACTGTACTACATACTGCTGATAAGCAATAGACACACTGTACTACATACTGCTGATAAGTAATAGACACACTACTATATACTGCTGATAAGTAATAGACACACTGTACTACATACTGCTGATAAGCAATAGACACACTGTACTACATACTGCTGATAAGCAATAGACACACTGTACTACATACTGCTGATAAGCAATAGACACACTGTACTACATACTGCTGATAAGCAATAGACACACTGTACTACATACTGCTGATAAGCAATAGACACACTGTACTACATACTGCTGATAAGCAATAGACACACTGTACTACATACTGCTGATAAGCAATAGACACACTGTACTACATACTGCTGATAAGCAATAGACACACTGTACTACATACTGCTGATAAGCAATAGACACACTGTACTACATACTGCTGATAAGCAATAGACACACTGTACTACATACTGCTGATAAGCAATAGACACACTGTACTACATACTGCTGATAAGCAATAGACACACTGTACTACATACTGCTGATAAGCAATAGACACACTGTACTACATACTCGATATCTATGGGAATACAGGCTTCCCTCTAGTCTGCATTTTTGTCGGCGTCCATTAAAAAAAAATGGGAGCCAATGTGAAAAACTTGGAACCAAGTAAGAGCCATATAGTTCAGAAATAAACATGTGACACCATATAGTTCAGAAATAAATATGTGACACCATATAGTTCAGAAATAAATATGTGACACCATATAGTTCAGAAATAAACATGTGAAGCCATATAGTTCAGAAATAAACATGTGAAGCCATATAGTTCAGAAATAAACATGTGAAGCCATATAGTTCAGAAATAAACATGTGAAGCCATATAGTTCAGAAATAAACATGTGAAGCCATATTCAGAAATAAACATGTGAAGCCATATAGTTCAGAAATAAACATGTGAAGCCATATAGTTCAGAAATAAACATGTGAAGCCATATAGTTCAGAAATAAACATGTGAAGCCATATAGTTCAGAAATAAACATGTGAAGCCATATAGTTCAGAAATAAATATGTGACGCCATATAGTTCAGAAATAAATATGTGATGCCATATAGTTCAGAAATAAACATGTGAAGCCATATAGTTCAGAAATAAATAAGTGACGCCATGTATTTGACAAAATATGTTATGCGCTAAGAAAAAAACAAAAAAAGAAAAAACAAACATGCCCCAAATATTTTCGCAATTTCAGAAAATTTAGAGCCAGTATATTTAATTTTGTCGCAATTGGTGGCATTGGCAACCAACAGCGGGAAGCTTGGGAATATACATGTATGTAAGGAGCATTAAAGGTGTTGTATTGTATTTATGTGGAGTAAAGGGTTAACCTCTGAATGAAGCACACCTGTCAAGAAAGACAACCAATTTATCAACTGGTATGAAATATACGACAGAAAATATGAAAGCCTGAAATATTCAACTTGTCTGCCAATGGATATAAATGGATAATTGCAAAGGAGTGCTAGATTGTTTTTGGATTGCGAGTTGTACACAAGATACAGTCAAACGGTTTACCAACTACCAAACTAAGTTGTAGAGGCTGATCCCAGGTACTCGTTCTGAGACTGTTTCCGGTACGGGCGGGCTCCAGGGTACAGGTACTGCTTAGCTGCATGTACGGGCGGGCTCCAGGTACTGCTTAGCTGCATGTACGGGCGGGCTCCAGGGTACAGCTACTGCTTAGCTGCATGTACGGGCGGGCTCCAGCTACTGCTTAGCTGCATGTATGGGCGGGCTCCAGAGTACAACTACTGCCAGCTGCATGTACGGGCGGGCTCCAGGGTACAGGTACTGCTAGCTGCATGTACGGGTGGGCTCCAGGGTACAGGTACTGCTAGCTGCATGTACAGGCGGGCTCCAGGGTACAGGTACTGCTAGCTGCATGTACGGGCGGGCTCCAGGGTACAGCTACTGCTAGCTGCATGTATGGGCGGGCTCCAGCTACTGCTAGCTGCATGTACGGGCGGGCTCCAGCTACTGCTAGCTGCATGTACGGGCGGGCTCCAGGGTACAGGTACTGCTTAGCTGCATGTACGGGTGGGCTCCAGGGTACAACTACTGCCAGCTGCATGTACGGGTGGGCTCCAGGGTACAACTACTGCCAGCTGCATGTAGGGGCGGGCTCCAGGTTACAGCTACTGCTAGCTGCATGTACGGGCGGGCTCCAGGGTACAGGTACTGCTTAGCTGCATGTACGGGCGGGCTCCAGGGTACAGCTACTGCTAGCTGCATGTACGGGCAGGGTACAGTACTACTGCTAGCTGCATGTACGGGCAGGCTTCAGGGTACAGGTACTGCTTAGCTGCATGTACGGGCGGGCTCCAGGGTACAGGTACTGCTTAGCTGCATGTACAGGCGGGGTACAGCTACTGCTAGCTACATGTACGGGCAGGCTCCGGGTACAGCTACTGCTAGCTGCATGTACGGGCGGGCTCCAGCTACTGCTAGCTGCATGTACGGGCGGGCTCCAGCTACTGCCAGCTGCATGTACAGGCGGGCTCCAGGGTACAGGTACTGCTTAGCTGCATGTAGGGGCGGGCTCCAGGGTACAGCTACTGCTAGCTGCATGTACGGGCGGGCTCCAGGGTACAGCTTAGCTGCATGTACGGGCGGGCTCCAGCTACTGCTAGCTGCATGTACGGGCGGGCTCCAGGGTACAGTACTACTGCTAGCTGCATGTACGGGCGGGCTCCAGGTACTGCTTAGCTGCATGTATGGGCGGGCGGGCTCCAGGGTACAGGTACTGCTTAGCTGCATGTACAGGCGGGGTACAGCTACTGCTAGCTGCATGTACGGGCAGGCTCCGGGTACAGCTACTGCTAGCTGCATGTACGGGCGGGCTCCAGCTACTGCTAGCTGCATGTACGGGCGGGCTCCAGGGTACAGGTACTGCTAGCTACATGTACGGGCGGGCTCCAGCTACTGCCAGCTGCATGTACGGGTGGGCTCCAGGGTACAGCTACTGCTAGCTGCATGTACGGGCGGGCTCCAGGGTACAGGTACTGCTTAGCTGCATGTACGGGCGGGCTCCAGTGTACAGGTACTGCTTAGCTGCATGTACAGGCGGGGTACAGCTACTGCTAGCTACATGTACGGGCAGGCTCCGGGTACAGCTACTGCTAGCTGCATGTACGGGCGGGCTCCAGCTACTGCTAGCTGCATGTACGGGCGGGCTCCAGCTACTGCCAGCTGCATGTACAGGCGGGCTCCAGGGTACAGGTACTGCTTAGCTGCATGTAGGGGCGGGCTCCAGGGTACAGCTACTGCTAGCTGCATGTACGGGCGGGCTCCAGGGTACAGCTTAGCTGCATGTACGGGCGGGCTCCAGCTACTGCTAGCTGCATGTACGGGCGGGCTCCAGGGTACAGTACTACTGCTAGCTGCATGTACGGGCGGGCTCCAGGTACTGCTTAGCTGCATGTATGGGCGGGCGGGCTCCAGGGTACAGGTACTGCTTAGCTGCATGTACAGGCGGGGTACAGCTACTGCTAGCTGCATGTACGGGCAGGCTCCGGGTACAGCTACTGCTAGCTGCATGTACGGGCGGGCTCCAGCTACTGCTAGCTGCATGTACGGGCGGGCTCCAGGGTACAGGTACTGCTAGCTACATGTACGGGCGGGCTCCAGCTACTGCCAGCTGCATGTACGGGTGGGCTCCAGGGTACAGCTACTGCTAGCTGCATGTACGGGCGGGCTCCAGGGTACAGGTACTGCTTAGCTGCATGTACGGGCGGGCTCCAGTGTACAGGTACTGCTTAGCTGCATGTACGGGCGGGCTCCAGGGTACAGGTACTGCTTAGCTGCATGTACGGGCAGGCTCCAGGGTACAGGTACTGCTTAGCTGCATGTATGGGCGGGTTCCAGGGTACAGCTTAGCTGCATGTACGGGCGGGTTCCAGGGTACAGGTACTGCTAGCAGCATGTACGGGTGGGCTCCAGCTACTGCCAGCTGCATGTACGGGTGGGCTCCAGCTACTGCCAGCTGCATGCATGGGCGGGCTCCAGCTACTGCCAGCTGCATGTATGGGTGGGCTCCAGGGTACAGCTACTGCCAGCTGCATGTACGGGCGGGCTCCAGCTACTGCCAGCTGCATGTACGGGCGGGCTCCAGCTACTGCCAGCTGCATGTATGGGCAGGCTCCAGCTACTGCCAGCTGCATGTATGGGCAGGCTCCAGGGTACAGCTACTGCCAGCTGCATGTATGGGCAGGCTCCAGGGTACAGCTACTGCCAGCTGCATAGCTTCTTCATTTTGAAAGGATCCGCCCAAAGTACGGCACAGATAGCGAGCACCATTTTGGCAATTTTTTTTCAATTTCATACAAGCGAAAAAGGTTAGTAATAGGGCTGAACAAATAACTCGTATCGACATGTTTCAATATAATCTAATTACACGGATGTCAATCTAACAATTGTGCACAAGATGGAAAAATTAGATAAATATTATAATAAACGTTTCTGAAATACACTAAATATTCTAAGAATATCCGAAACATTACCTTTTTGAATACTTGTATACAGATACAGAATTAACAGACCAAATTAAAGTTATCTGATACAAATGTTCATTTGGCAACTACTTGTAGTTTGTTCGGGTTTTACGCCTTCAGCACCATTTTGGGCTATGTCGCCAGTGGGCAGTTTACCATACAACACCTATCCTGGGCAGGCTCCAGCGGTTAACCAGTACTTGGTCCACCAACATCCGCAAGAAACTACCAACTTTTTCATATAAATGAGACATGGCCGGAGTGGGGCTCGAACCGGTGACCATCAGTGATGATTAGTGGTATACAAGTCAGTGACCGTAACCACTTGACTACTATAATACGTAATTTGAAGATTGTACTTCAGAAATTGCAGCCCCAGGGGGTAGAGCAGTGGTTCCTTATAGTATATATAAGCTATGTAGAAACTTACTGGTGCATGGACTTGTGTTGGGAAGTACTGGTTGATGAAGCGAGTTAACATCTCTCTGCACAATGACATGAATCCTGACACAGCCCCGTTCCACTTATCCAGCTCACTTTCTAGAGAAGCCTGCAACAGATTGTTGTGTTTGGGGTTTAAAGTGGCACCAACAGCATGGGTCACATGGCGACTATCCGGCTATAATGGGTGAAGGAAGACCCTGGGTGCCCCTCACATCAGTATTGCATGAGCGGACAGGCACCTGGTTGAACCACCGACCTTCCACAAGCCTCCTCACATGAAAGAATTTAACACCCTCAGTGGGACTCGAACCATCAGCGGTGAGGAGCAATAGATTTGAAGTCAACGACCTCAACCACAGCAGCATTGACTTATACCAATGAAAAACCCACCCGTATGACCTAATTTTATGCTCATAGTAACAAAATTGTGACATTTAGTTTAAAGCGACATTACATCGCAAAAAGCAAATAAAATGCATTTTTTAAGCATAAATGCATTGCTACTACACATTCTTCTGAACACTAACATTGAATCAATAAACAGTGTTTTTGTGGTATACAAACTTTCAAACGTGGAAGTAGGATTTCATATAGCGGCCATCCATGCTCCTGAATTGACGTTTGCTGGTCATTGGAGTCAATACTAAACACGTGATACTTTCGTTTAGATATAATTTAACTAAGATTAGGCACACATAAATATGCATAGGCACACATGTGAGATATTACGGTAAATATATAGTATAACTCGTGTGATTCAGGATAAACGCTTTGTATTACGCATGAATGTCGACCCATTATTTTGTTATTTCAACAAACCGCGTATACGACGTTTGTTTATTTGTTGAAATACTCAGTTCTTGAGGCAAATATTTGGGGGGGAATTATACCATATAATAGCAAATTACATTCTGCAGACATTTGCGTTTTCACCGATGTAGTGTCGCTTTAAACTTTTATTTATTTTACAACCATTGCAAAGCAAGTTCTAACAACTTATATTAATCACTCTCGTTGGCACGGATGAAAGCGTAAATGTGGTCATTCGTGTGGGGAGGAAACCGGAGTACCCGGATAAAACCCACCTGTCCGATCTGGCGACCATCGTACCATCTCACATACTTCCCTGTCCGAGGATCGAACCCGCGCTAATCGGACAGCCCCAAACTGACTGCTTAATACAGGTTGGCGGCTTAATGGACCACTATCCATTAAAAGGCTCCACTATATTATTTTATTAACCCATTGCCTGCTAAGTAAATAAAATCACATTTGCAAACACCATAGATCCAGATCTGTTGCGTCTGATCAGGATCTATGTTGTTTGCTATTCAGCCAAGTGTTTTAGCTCCACTATTTGAACAGCATAGAGCCTGATCAGACCGTACAGAACACTTGGCTGAAGAGCAAACATGCAAACAGAGCAGACATAATATGTAATTACCTCTCCTGTAGTTTGAAGTCCAATAACTATACAGCACCCATCACTAATGGCTTCCCGAGCCTCCTTCACAATTGTCGGCACCTTCATACCGAGGCTGAATAAACATATACATATTTAGTTCCTTCATACGTAAATAGTGACAAAACAATTGTTTTCCAAATTTACACTATGATCTTAATGAATGCCAGGAGTAAAACACCAACAAGCAACATACCCCCAAGTACTGGCTCTGGACGGACAAATTTGTGGATATTAAGGACAATAACTCTGGATATTCTATGGCAATCCCGACAAAAAGGATACATATATAAGTTTCATAAAATTCCCACCCAGATGTTACCGAGAACTGGCTCCGAACAGACAGACAGACGCTACTGAACAAAATGGCAGGAGATAACAAATGTTATATCGTCAGAAGAAAGTTATGCAGTCTACTAAAGCTGCCATATCAACAAACATAAAGTAGCTATACGCAGTCTACTAAAGCTGCCATATCAACAAACATAAAGTAGCTATACGCAGTCTGCTAAAGCTGCCATATTAACAAACATAAAGTAGCTATATGCAGTCTACTAAAGCTGCCATATCAACAAACATAAAGTAGCTATATGCAGTCTACTAAAGCTGCCATATCAACAAGTATAAAGTAGCTATACGCAGTCTGCTAAAGCTGCCATATCAACAAACATAAAGTAGCTATATGCAGTCTACTAAAGCTGCCATATCAACAAACATAAAGTAGCTATATGCAGTCTACTAAAGCTGCCATATCAACAAACATAAAGTAGCTATACGCAGTCTGCTAAAGCTGCCATATCAACAAACATAAAGTAGCTATACGCAGTCTGCTAAAGCTGCCATATCAACAAACATAAAGTAGCTATACGCAGTCTGCTAAAGCTGCCATATCAACAAACATAAAGTAGCTATACGCAGTCTACTAAAGCTGCCATATCAACAAACATAAAGTAGCTATACGCAGTCTACTAAAGCTGCCATATCAACAAACATAAAGTAGCTATACGCAGTCTGCTAAAGCTGCCATATCAACAAACATAAAGTAGCTATACGCAGTCTGCTAAAGCTGCCATATCAACAAACATAAAGTAGCTATACGCAGTCTGCTAAAGCTGCCATATCAACAAACATGAAGTAGCTATATGCAGTCTGCTAAAGCTGCCATATCAACAAACATAAAGTAGCTATACGCAGTCTGCTAAAGCTGCCATATCAACAAACATAAAGTAGCTATACACAGTCTGCTAAAGCTGCCATATCAACAAACATAAAGTAGCTATACGCAGTCTGCTAAAGCTGCCATATCAACAAATATAAAGTAGCTATACGCAGTCTGCTAAAGCTGCCATATCAACAAACATAAAGTAGCTATACACAGTCTGCTAAAGCTGCCATATCAACAAACATAAAGTAGCTATACGCAGTCTGCTAAAGCTGCCATATCAACAAATATAAAGTAGCTATACGCAGTCTGCTAAAGCTGCCATATCAACAAACATAAAGTAGCTATACACAGTCTGCTAAAGCTGCCATATCAACAAACATAAAGTAGCTATACGCAGTCTGCTAAAGCTGCCATATCAACAAATATAAAGTAGCTATACGCAGTCTGCTAAAGCTGCCATATCAACAAACATAAAGTAGCTATACACAGTCTGCTAAAGCTGCCATATCAACAAACATAAAGTAGCTATACGCAGTCTGCTAAAGCTGCCATATCAACAAACATAAAGTAGCTATCATGCAGACACTTTCAGAAAGTAATAATGAAATACGAGAATGTGCATGACCGTTTAACGTCGCTACAATCCAGCAGTCCAGAAATCCGCTTGACATGTCTGACGAAACATTCTGCGGTTTAGCGTAATAATATTTGATTGCTTTATACACGTGTTTACATGTCAATACGTTCATACAAAACAAGGTTAGCAAATGCGTCGGGCCACAAATTCTTTCAACATTAGCAATTGACCCTCTCAAATCCTTCGGGAAGACAAAATAAACTGGAATTTTAAATGCATTTTAATAATTTGCCTTTTCCAGTGTCCATACATATAAGTTATACTGTAATATATTACAGTAAAACCCCTATAATAAGACCACCTATGGGACTTCCAAAAAGTGGTCTTATTAGTGGGTGGTCTCTTTATCGAGTTTGGTCAAGAAGACAAAATTATAATAATTTTACTACATGTACAATGGTACTTGCACACATGATGTTTTAATTACAGAAGAGTTGGTTGTTTCTATGGTTTAGGATTGTACTTCTGAAATCCATCCATATACAACTGTATATTACAATTAATTAATTAATAATAAAATAAAGTACAATGTAAATGAGTAATCCATTTATTTTCAAAATTTATTTTCTTGTTTTCTTTAATTATATTGTGCATACCAACAAACACAGTAGTTTCCTTGAAAAGTACATATCATCATCAATCATTCATTATTTAAAAAAACGTTCAAGGGTTGACTGCTTATTTAAACAGTTCATTTTCACGGATTGTTTTTCGATCTCATCTTGGACTTTAGCTAAGTCCTGTGACAGAGTGCCCATGTCCTTACACATGCAGTACAACTTTAGCTGCGATATCCACTCCAGACAATATACAAAAGATTAAAAGCAATCAAAACCAATCATTTACAATCAACACTTCCGTGTTTATCTCACTTAACCTTGACCGATACCATAAAGTGGTCGCTTAATTGTCGTAAAACTGGGACATAATTAAAAATGTTTTATCATGAAAGTGAGAAAATCGCCCGCGGTCGTATTAGGGATTCAATTAGCATAGGATTAATGGCATTTGTCTGAATTAACTGGTCGTATTACGGAATAACGGGGTGGTCTGGTTATGGGGTCAACGACCATTGACATATATAGTGAAATATTCCGTTCTGAAAAAAATCGTTCGCAATAGCGGGGTGGTCTCGAAATCGGGGTGGTCGCATAGAGGGTTTTTACTGTACATACCAGAGTTGTTTGAAGAATCTCTGATGGCAGGACCAGAACTGAGACCAGAGTCTCGTGCGGTTGTTGATTGTTCTCACAACAGCGGATTCCAGGGCCTTACGTAGCTCATTCCTACAATCAAAGATATCTACAGTTTTATAAATCATGCAGTAAAATCACACGAGGTCACATAGCAAAATGCTTCATACTAACAAGTGTCTGCTTCTGGTATTCGACACACAAACAAATGTTTGATTTCACATGACCTTGATTTGACCATGAAAGGTAAACTTCAAGGTTTCCTGTAGGTGCTCCTTTGACACTATATATTCATCTTGCTTCATTTTCTAGTTACAAGCTTGCATTGTTTATTGCAGAAGTCAGTGTGAATGGACATTGTTTATTGCAGAAGTCAGTGTGAGTGGACATTGTTTATTGCAGAAGTCATGTGAATGGACATTGTTTATTGCAGAAGTCGTGTGAATGGACATTGTTTATTGCAGAAGTCGTGTGAATGGACATTGTTTATTGCAGAAGTCAGTGTGAATGGACATTGTTTATTGCAGAAGTCAGTGTGAATGGACATTGTTTATTGCAGAAGTCAGTGTGAATGGACATTGTTTATTGCAGAAGTCAGTGTGAATGGATATTGTTTATTGCAGAAGTCGTGTGAATGGACATTGTTTATTGCAGAAGTCGTGTGAATGGACATTGTTTATTGCAGAAGTCGTGTGAATGGACATTGTTTATTGCATAGTCGTGTGAATGGACATTTCTAGGCACAAGCTTGCATTGTTTATTGCAGAAGTCAGTGTGAATGGACATTGTTTATTGCAGAAGTCAGTGTGAGTGGACATTGTTTATTGCAGAAGTCAGTGTGAATGGACATTGTTTATTGCAGAAGTCAGTGTGAGTGGACATTGTTTATTGCAGAAGTCGTGTGAATGGACATTGTTTATTGCAGAAGTCGTGTGAATGGACATTGTTTATTGCAGAAGTCAGTGTGAGTGGACATTGTTTATTGCAGAAGTCAGTGTGAGTGGACATTGTTTATTGCAGAAGTCGTGTGAATGGACATTGTTTATTGCAGAAGTCAGTGTGAATGGACATTGTTTATTGCAGAAGTCGTGTGAATGGACATTGTTTATTGCAGAAGTCAGTGTGAATGGACATTGTTTATTGCAAAAGTCGTGTGAATGGACATTGTTTATTGCAGAAGTCGTGTGAATGGACATGGTTTATTGCATAGTCGTGTGAATGGACATTTCTAGGCACAAGCTTGCATTGTTTATTGCAGAAGTCAGTGTGAATGGACATTGTTTATTGCAGAAGTCAGTGTGAGTGGACATTGTTTATTGCAGAAGTCGTGTGAATGGACATTTCTAGGCACAAGCTTGCATTGTTTATTGCAGAAGTCGGTGTGAGTGGACATTGTTTATTGCAGAAGTCAGTGTGAGTGGACATTGTTTATTGCAGAAGTCGTGTGAATGGACATTGTTTATTGCAGAAGTCGGTGTGAGTGGACATTGTTTATTGCAGAAGTCAGTGTGAGTGGACATTGTTTATTGCAGAAGTCAGTGTGAATGGACATTGTTTATTGCAGAAGTCAGTGTGAGTGGACATTGTTTATTGCAGAAGTCGTGTGAATGGACATTGTTTATTGCAGAAGTCGTGTGAATGGACATTGTTTATTGCAGAAGTCGTGTGAATGGACATTGTTTATTGCAGAAGTCGTGTGAATGGACATTGTTTATTGCAGAAGTCAGTGTGAATGGACATTGTTTATTGCAGAAGTCAGTGTGAATGGACATTGTTTATTGCAGAAGTCAGTGTGAATGGACATTTCTAGGCACAAGCTTGCATTGTTTATTGCAGAAGTCGGTGTGAGTGGACATTGTTTATTGCAGAAGTCAGTGTGAGTGGACATTGTTTATTGCAGAAGTCAGTGTGAGTGGACATTGTTTATTGCAGAAGTCAGTGTGAATGGACATTGTTTATTGCAGAAGTCAGTGTGAGTGGACATTGTTTATTGCAGAAGTCAGTGTGAGTGGACATTGTTTATTGCAGAAGTCAGTGTGAGTGGACATTGTTTATTGCAGAAGTCAGTGTGAATGGACATTTCTAGGCACAAGCTTGCATTGTTTATTGCAGAAGTCGTGTGAATGGACATTTCTAGGCACAAGCTTGCATTGTTTATTGCAGAAGTCGTGTGAATGGACATTTCTAGGCACAAGCTTGCATTGTTTATTGCAGAAGTCGTGTGAATGGACATTTCTAGGCACAAGCTTGCATTGTTTATTGCAGAAGTCGTGTGAATGGACATTGTTTATTGCAGAAGTCAGTGTGAGTGGACATTGTTTATTGCAGAAGTCGTGTGAATGGACATTGTTTATTGCAGAAGTCAGTGTGAATGGAAATTTCACTGACCAGCCTCACTACAGGCGTTGGTAGATGTATCCACAATTTACTTTATTTTATTCAGAAAATAACATACAAGACTAAAGTGCTGCAATAGAAAACATTTGGATTGGAAAACAAGTATATCAAAATGCTTATATAATAGCCAGCCAAGGGAACCACAGAAAGTGGCTGCTTAGCACAGGTGACTGCTTAATAGAGGTCAAATGTATAATAAAACAATCTATTGGGAATCTGGAAGCTTAATACAGGTTGGCTGCTTAATGGATGTGACCACTAATACAGGTTTTACTGTATATATAATACAGGTTGGCTGCTTAATGGATGTGACCACTAATACAGGTTTTACTGTATATACAATACAGGTTGGCTGCTTAATGGATGTGACAACTAACACAGGTTTTACTGTATATATAATACAGGTTGGCTGCTTAATGGATGTGACCACTAATACAGGTTTGATTGTATATTTAATACAGGTTGGCTGTTTAATGGATGTGATCACTAATACAGGTTTTACTGTATATATAATACAGGTTGGCTGTTTAATGGATGTGACCACTAATACAGGTTTTACTGTATATATAATACATGCCAACCTGGCTGTTTAATGGATGTGACAACTAACACAGGTTTTACTGTATATATAATACAGGTTGGCTGCTTAATGGATGTGACCACTAATACAGGTTTTACTGTATATATAATACAGGTTGGCTGCTTAATGGATGTGACCACTATTACAGGTTTTACTGTATATATAATACAGGTTGGCTGTTTAATGGATGTGACCACTAATACAGGTTTTACTGTATATATAATACAGGTTGGCTGCTTAATGGATGTGACCACTAATACAGGTTTTACTGTATATATAATACAGGTTGGCTGCTTAATGGATGTGACCACTAATACAGGTTTTACTGTATATATAATACAGGTTGGCTGTTTAATGGATGTGACCACTAATACAGGTTTTACTGTATATATAATACAGGTTGGCTGCTTAATGGATGTGACCACTAATACAGGTTTTACTGTATATATAATACAGGTTGGCTGCTTAATGGATGTGACCACTAATACAGGTTTTACTGTATATATAATACAGGTTGGCTGCTTAATGGATGTGACCACTAATACAGGTTTTACTGTATATATAATACAGGTTGGCTGTTTAATGGATGTGACCACTAACACAGGTTATACTGTATACTAATATATCCACAATTTGAATGACACACTTGAATCAACTATCTATATATCCACAAAGTTTCATCAAAATCCTGGATGCATAGAGACACACAAACAAAACAATAACCCTCGTCCCTCTTTCCTAACTGTGTTCAGCACTTACCAAACATGCACTGCCATGTCATACATCTTCACCTGTTCCTTTGTCAACGATGCCTCTATTGTGAGAAACTCTGCCTGCTTGTAGCTCAAACCCCGGGACACATACATACCAGCTGATTTCATCTCCATCGCCAGCATTTCAGCCATACCTGCATACACAATGACTCAACTAACCTCAACAAATATAAAACCTTAAAGTTAAATCAACAGCTTCTACAGAGAGAGTTTCAAACATGCATTGGTGGAAGAAGCCACAACACAGGAAGAAACCATCAACCTTTTGCAAGCCTGCTGGATAGCTCAATCAAACTACAGTTACAGGTCCAATAAGCTTCAGAGATACATTTAGTTTACAGAAATATATTTCAGCTCAATCGCGAAACAAGTTCTTTCAACTTATATTAATCACTCTCGAGACCTCATTCCTGATGGAATCCATCGCCATGATGGAAAGAGAGAAGAGGCAACGTGGAATTTAAATGCCTTGCCTAAGGGCAGTCATAATGGCTCCAGTGGGGCTCGAACTCCGGACCTTTCGCACCTGAAGCGAACACGCATCCACAGTGCTATCACGACTTCCACTAAAGATACATTTGACAGGTCACCAGTTGTCATTGCTTCAGCATTGTCATTATGCAGCATTGTCTACTGATACATGTGTTGTCATTATGCAGCTTTGTCTACTGATACATGTGTTGTCATTGCTTCAGCATTGTCATTATGCAGCATTGTCTACTGATACATGTTGTTGTCATTATGCAGCATTGTCTACTGGTACATGTGTTGTCATTATGCAGCATTGTCTACTAGTACATGTGTTGTCATTATGCAGCATTGTCAACTGATACATGTGTTGTCATTATGCAGCATTGTCTACTGATACATGTGTTGTCATTATGCAGCATTGTCTACTGATACATGTGTTGTCATTGCTTCAGCATTGTCTACTGATACATGTGTTGTCATTGCTTCAGCATTGTCTACTGATACATGTGTTGTCATTGCTTCAGCATTGTCTACTGATACATGTGTTGTCATTGCTTCAGCATTGTCTACTGATACATGTGTTGTCATTATGCAGCATTGTCTACTGATACATGTGTTGTCATTGCTTCAGCATTGTCTACTGATACATGTGTTGTCATTGCTTCAGCATTGTCTACTGATACATGTGTTGTCATTATGCAGCATTGTCTACTGATACATGTGTTGTCATTGCTTCAGCATTGTCTACTGATACATGTGTTGTCATTGCTTCAGCATTGTCAACTGATACATGTGTTGTCATTGCTTCAGCATTGTCTACTGATACATGTGTTGTCATTATGCAGCATTGTCAACTGATACATGTGTTGTCATTATGCAGCATTGTCTACTGATACATGTGTTGTCATTATGCAGTATTGTCTACTGATACATGTGTTGTCATTATGCAGCATTGTCAACTGATACATGTGTTGTCATTATGCAGCATTGTCTACTGATACATGTGTTGTCATTGCTTCAGCATTGTCTACTGATACATGTGTTGTCATTATGCAGCATTGTCTACTGATACATGTGTTGTCATTATGCAGCATTGTCAACTGATACATGTGTTGTCATTATGCAGCATTGTCTACTGATACATGTGTTGTCATTATGCAGCATTGTCTACTGATACATGTGTTGTCATTATGCAGCATTGTCAACTGATACATGTGTTGTCATTATGCAGCATTGTCAACTGATACATGTGTTGTCATTGCTTCAGCATTGTCAACTGATACATGTGTTGTCATTGCTTCAGCATTGTCAACTGATACATGTGTTGTCATTATGCAGCATTGTCAACTGATACATGTGTTGTCATTATGCAGCATTGTCAACTGATACATGTGTTGTCATTGCTTCAGCATTGTCAACTGATACATGTGTTGTCATTGCTTCAGCATTGTCAACTGATACATGTGTTGTCATTGCTTCAGCATTGTCAACTGATACATGTGTTGTCATTATGCAGCATTGTCTACTGATACATGTGTTGTCATTGCTTCAGCATTGTCTACTGATACATGTGTTGTCATTATGCAGCATTGTCTACTGATACATGTGTTGTCATTATGCAGCATTGTCAACTGATACATGTGTTGTCATTATGCAGCATTGTCAACTGATACATGTGTTGTCATTATGCAGCATTGTCAACTGATACATGTGTTGTCATTATGCAGCATTGTCAACTGATACATGTGTTGTCATTATGCAGCATTGTCAACTAATACATGTGTTGTCATTGCTTCAGCATTGTCAACTGATACATGTGTTGTCATTATGCAGCATTGTCTACTGATACATGTGTTGTCATTGCTTCAGCATTGTCAACTGATACATGTGTTGTCATTATGCAGCATTGTCAACTGATACATGTGTTGTCATTGCTTCAGCATTGTCAACTGATACATGTGTTGTCATTGCTTCAGCATTGTCTACTGGTACATGTGTTGTCATTGCTTCAGCATTGTCTACTGATACATGTGTTGTCATTATGCAGCATTGTCAACTGATACATGTGTTGTCATTATGCAGCATTGTCAACTGATACATGTGTTGTCATTGCTTCAGCATTGTCTACTGGTACATGTGTTGTCATTGCTTCAGCATTGTCAACTGATACATGTGTTGTCATTGCTTCAGCATTGTCAACTGATACATGTGTTGTCATTGCTTCAGCATTGTCAACTGATACATGTGTTGTCATTGCTTCAGCATTGTCAACTGATACATGTGTTGTCATTATGCAGCATTGTCAACTGATACATGTGTTGTCATTGCTTCAGCATTGTCAACTGATACATGTGTTGTCATTATGCAGCATTGTCAACTGATACATGTGTTGTCATTGCTTCAGCATTGTCTACTGGTACATGTGTTGTCATTGCTTCAGCATTGTCTACTGATACATGTGTTGTCATTATGCAGCATTGTCTACTGATACATGTGTTGTCATTGCTTCAGCATTGTCTACTGATACATGTGTTGTCATTATGCAGCATTGTCTACTGATACATGTGTTGTCATTGCTTCAGCATTGTCTACTGATACATGTGTTGTCATTGCTTCAGCATTATCTACTGATACATGTGTTGTCATTGCTTCAGCATTGTCTACTGATACCACAGGGATTCGGCACGTTTGGGGGTACTAGTATATATATTTAAGTACAGGGATTCTACATCTTGTTACATTCTAATAATCCAATCAGAACGCTCGTTTCAACACTGGTTTCAACGCGAATTGCGCCGCTTTAGAAATTTTCAAAACAAATTGAAAATGCTACGAAATCTCTTTTTGACGTACATTTTTGCCGAATAAACATACAGGTTAGTGGAAACACATTTTATTGATAATGTTATTCACAGTTAAAACTCTCCCGTCGAAGATTTTTTTTGTTGCTGACAGAACCCGTGTCCTAGTATGGAAATGTGACCTGCTATGGCCAATGTATGTGGAAATTGTTTGCAAAGTATACATGCATGCAGCTTAAAGTTGTGTTTTATTTGAAGAACAATATAAAGACTCGGGATAGGCGTTATATTTGGACAGCTTTGTACAAAATTGTTTCAGATATGGCCATTTTACTGATCGATGCGAAATCTGACATCCCACAGAGTAGAATCCCTGTACTTAAATATATATACTATTACCCCCAAACGTGCCGAATCCCTGTGACTGATACATGTGTTGTCATTGCTTCAGCATTGTCAACTGATACATGTGTTGTCATTATGCAGCATTGTCTACTGATACATGTGTTGTCATTGCTTCAGCATTGTCTACTGATACATGTGTTGTCATTATGCAGCATTGTCTACTGATACATGTGTTGTCATTATGCAGCATTGTCTACTGATACATGTGTTGTCATTATGCAGCATTGTCTACTGATACATGTGTTGTCATTATGCAGCATTGTCTACTGATACATGTGTTGTCATTATGCAGCATTGTCTACTGATACATGTGTTGTCATTATGCAGCATTGTCAACTGATACATGTGTTGTCATTGCTTCAGCATTGTCAACTGATACATGTGTTGTCATTGCTTCAGCATTGTCAACTGATACATGTGTTGTCATTGCTTCAGCATTGTCAACTGATACATGTGTTGTCATTATGCAGCATTGTCTACTGATACATGTGTTGTCATTATGCAGCATTGTCAACTGATACATGTGTTGTCATTATGCAGCATTGTCAACTGATACATGTGTTGTCATTATGCAGCATTGTCAACTGATACATGTGTTGTCATTATGCAGCATTGTCAACTGATACATGTGTTGTCATTATGCAGCATTGTCAACTGATACATGTGTTGTCATTATGCAGCATTGTCTACTGATACATGTGTTGTCATTGCTTCAGCATTGTCTACTGATACATGTGTTGTCATTATGCAGCATTGTCAACTGATACATGTGTTGTCATTGCTTCAGCATTGTCAACTGATACATGTGTTGTCATTGCTTCAGCATTGTCAACTGATACATGTGTTGTCATTGCTTCAGCATTGTCAACTGATACATGTGTTGTCATTGCTTCAGCATTGTCAACTGATACATGTGTTGTCATTGCTTCAGCATTGTCAACTGATACATGTGTTGTCATTGCTTCAGCATTGTCAACTGATACATGTGTTGTCATTATGCAGCATTGTCAACTGATACATGTGTTGTCATTGCTTCAGCATTGTCAACTGATACATGTGTTGTCATTGCTTCAGCATTGTCAACTGATACATGTGTTGTCATTGCTTCAGCATTGTCAACTGATACATGTGTTGTCATTGCTTCAGCATTGTCAACTGATACATGTGTTGTCATTATGCAGCATTGTCTACTGATACATGTGTTGTCATTATGCAGCATTGTCTACTGATACATGTGTTGTCATTATGCAGCATTGTCTACTGATACATGTGTTGTCATTATGCAGCATTGTCAACTGATACATGTGTTGTCATTATGCAGCATTGTCTACTGATACATGTGTTGTCATTGCTTCAGCATTGTCTACTGATACATGTGTTGTCATTATGCAGCATTGTCTACTGATACATGTGTTGTCATTATGCAGCATTGTCTACTGATACATGTGTTGTCATTATGCAGCATTGTCTACTGATACATGTGTTGTCATTGCTTCAGCATTGTCTACTGATACATGTGTTGTCATTATGCAGCATTGTCTACTGATACATGTGTTGTCATTATGCAGCATTGTCTACTGATACATGTGTTGTCATTATGCAGCATTGTCTACTGATACATGTGTTGTCATTATGCAGCATTGTCTACTGATACATGTGTTGTCATTATGCAGCATTGTCTACTGATACATGTGTTGTCATTATGCAGCATTGTCTACTGATACATGTGTTGTCATTATGCAGCATTGTCTACTGATACATGTGTTGTCATAGCAGCATTGTCTACTGATACATGTGTTGTCATTTCAGCATTGTCTACTGATACATGTGTTGTCATTGCTTCAGCATTGTCTACTGATACATGTGTTGTCATTATGCAGCATTGTCTACTGATACATGTGTTGTCATTATGCAGCATTGTCAACTGATACATGTGTTGTCATTATGCAGCATTGTCTACTGATACATGTGTTGTCATTATGCAGCATTGTCTACTGATACATGTGTTGTCATTATGCAGCATTGTCTACTGATACATGTGTTGTCATTATGCAGCATTGTCTACTGATACATGTGTTGTCATTGCTTCAGCATTGTCAACTGATACATGTGTTGTCATTGCTTCAGCATTGTCAACTGATACATGTGTTGTCATTGCTTCAGCATTGTCTACTGATACATGTGTTGTCATTGCTTCAGCATTGTCTACTGATACATGTGTTGTCATTGCTTCAGCATTGTCTACTGATACATGTGTTGTCATTGCTTCAGCATTGTCTACTGATACATGTGTTGTCATTCTTCAGCATTGTCTACTGATACATGTGTTGTCATTATGCAGCATTGTCTACTGATACATGTGTTGTCATTATGCAGCATTGTCTACTGATACATGTGTTGTCATTATGCAGCATTGTCTACTGATACATGTGTTGTCATTATGCAGCATTGTCTACTGATACATGTGTTGTCATTATGCAGCATTGTCAACTGATACATGTGTTGTCATTATGCAGCATTGTCTACTGATACATGTGTTGTCATTATGCAGCATTGTCTACTGATACATGTGTTGTCATTGCTTCAGCATTGTCAACTGATACATGTGTTGTCATTATGCAGCATTGTCAACTGATACATGTGTTGTCATTATGCAGCATTGTCAACTGATACATGTGTTGTCATTATGCAGCATTGTCAACTGATACATGTGTTGTCATTATGCAGCATTGTCTACTGATACATGTGTTGTCATTATGCAGCATTGTCTACTGATACATGTGTTGTCATTATGCAGCATTGTCTACTGATACATGTGTTGTCATTATGCAGCATTGTCTACTGATACATGTGTTGTCATTGCTTCAGCATTGTCTACTGATACATGTGTTGTCATTGCTTCAGCATTGTCTACTGATACATGTGTTGTCATTGCTTCAGCATTGTCTACTGATACATGTGTTGTCATTATGCAGCATTGTCTACTGATACATGTGTTGTCATTGCTTCAGCATTGTCTACTGATACATGTGTTGTCATTATGCAGCATTGTCTACTGATACATGTGTTGTCATTATGCAGCATTGTCTACTGATACATGTGTTGTCATTATGCAGCATTGTCTACTGATACATGTGTTGTCATTATGCAGCATTGTCTACTGATACATGTGTTGTCATTATGCAGCATTGTCTACTGATACATGTGTTGTCATTATGCAGCATTGTCTACTGATACATGTGTTGTCATTATGCAGCATTGTCTACTGATACATGTGTTGTCATTCTTCAGCATTGTCAACTGATACATGTGTTGTCATTGCTTCAGCATTGTCTACTGATACATGTGTTGTCATTGCTTCAGCATTGTCTACTGATACATGTGTTGTCATTGCTTCAGCATTGTCTACTGATACATGTGTTGTCATTATGCAGCATTGTCAACTGATACATGTGTTGTCATTATGCAGCATTGTCTACTGATACATGTGTTGTCATTATGCAGCATTGTCTACTGATACATGTGTTGTCATTATGCAGCATTGTCTACTGATACATGTGTTGTCATTATGCAGCATTGTCTACTGATACATGTGTTGTCATTGCTTCAGCATTGTCAACTGATACATGTGTTGTCATTGCTTCAGCATTGTCTACTGATACATGTGTTGTCATTGCTTCAGCATTGTCTACTGATACATGTGTTGTCATTGCTTCAGCATTGTCTACTGGTACATGTGTTGTCATTGCTTCAGCATTGTCTACTGATACATGTGTTGTCATTGCTTCAGCATTGTCTACTGATACATGTGTTGTCATTGCTTCAGCATTGTCTACTGATACATGTGTTGTCATTGCTTCAGCATTGTCTACTGATACATGTGTTGTCATTGCTTCAGCATTGTCTACTGATACATGTGTTGTCATTATGCAGCATTGTCTACTGATACATGTGTTGTCATTGCTTCAGCATTGTCTACTGATACATGTGTTGTCATTATGCAGCATTGTCTACTGATACATGTGTTGTCATTATGCAGCATTGTCTACTGATACATGTGTTGTCATTATGCAGCATTGTCTACTGATACATGTGTTGTCATTATGCAGCATTGTCTACTGATACATGTGTTGTCATTATGCAGCATTGTCTACTGATACATGTGTTGTCATTGCTTCAGCATTGTCTACTGATACATGTGTTGTCATTATGCAGCATTGTCTACTGATACATGTGTTGTCATTGCTTCAGCATTGTCTACTGATACATGTGTTGTCATTATGCAGCATTGTCTACTGATACATGTGTTGTCATTATGCAGCATTGTCTACTGATACATGTGTTGTCATTATGCAGCATTGTCTACTGATACATGTGTTGTCATTATGCAGCATTGTCTACTGATACATGTGTTGTCATTGCTTCAGCATTGTCTACTGATACATGTGTTGTCATTGCTTCAGCATTGTCTACTGATACATGTGTTGTCATTGCTTCAGCATTGTCTACTGATACATGTGTTGTCATTGCTTCAGCATTGTCTACTGATACATGTGTTGTCATTATGCAGCATTGTCTACTGATACATGTGTTGTCATTGCTTCAGCATTGTCTACTGATACATGTGTTGTCATTATGCAGCATTGTCTACTGATACATGTGTTGTCATTATGCAGCATTGTCTACTGATACATGTGTTGTCATTATGCAGCATTGTCTACTGATACATGTGTTGTCATTATGCAGCATTGTCTACTGATACATGTGTTGTCATTATGCAGCATTGTCTACTGATACATGTGTTGTCATTGCTTCAGCATTGTCAACTGATACATGTGTTGTCATTGCTTCAGCATTGTCTACTGGTACATGTGTTGTCATTGCTTCAGCATTGTCTACTGGTACATGTGTTGTCATTGCTTCAGCACTGTCAACTGATACATGTGTTGTCATTATGCAGCATTGTCTACTGATACATGTGTTGTCATTGCTTCAGCATTGTCTACTGCTACATGTGTTGTCATTATGCAGCATTGTCTACTGATACATGTGTTGTCATTGCTTCAGCATTGTCTACTGATACATGTGTCGTCATTATGCAGCATTGTCTACTGATACATGTGTTGTCATTATGCAGCATTGTCAACTGATACATGTGTTGTCATTGTGCAGCTTTAATCCAATGAGACATATCATATGAAACTCTAGACATATCCAATGAGACATATCATATATACATATCACTAGTCGCAGAAGAAACTATTGTCAATTTAATGTGTTTATTTATCGTCGCTACTAGTTACCCATATGAGCGACGCCTCCTAAAAAGATTAGTCATTTTAGATTTTGGAGGACAGTGTAATGATACAGAGACCCATTCCAGATTCTCCTCTGGTTCTTTTCTGTGCACAGTGTAAAGCACCGACACAAGACCTCGGTTTAAAGTCTCATCCGAAAGAATACGATATGAGTAATTTTAGTATGGTATAGCGGGACATCAAACCTGTGACCCATGGATTACAAAGTTGCAAGTGACAGATGCACAGTCTTACCCAAGCCTTTTTTCTGCACAGACACCAGAAACTGATCAAAGCTCTTGTAGGGCGCACCTTCACCCCACAGTCCGAGTCTCTCCATAAACGCCTGAAATGTACATTAAACAGAAGCAATATACTGTGAGCTTGACCTAGACCTTCCAAATAGGGAAGTGTGTATTATATCCTGTACAGCTACGATTTGATTACCTCCAACTAGACTACTCCATTAGACTACCCCACCTCCATTAAGACTACCCTCATCTCCATTAGACTATCCCCACCTCCATTAGACTACCCCCATCTCCATTAGCACCTTCTCCATTAGACTACCCCATCTTCATTAGACTACCACCACCTCCATTAGACTACCCCCATCACCATTAGACTACCCCCATCACCATTAGACTACCCCCATCTCCATTAGACTACCTCCACCTCTATTAGACTACCTCCACATATATTAGACTACCCCATCTCCATTAGACTACCTCCACATATATTAGACTACCACCATCTCCATTAGACTACCCTCACCACCATTAGACTACCCCCATCTCCATTAGACTACCCCCGTCTCCATTACACTACCTCCATCTCCATTAGACTACCACCTTCTCCATTAGACTACCCCCATCTCCATTAGACTACCCCCATCTCCATTAGACTACCCCCGTCTCCATTACACTACCTCCATCTCCATTAGACTACCACCTTCTCCATTAGACTACCACCTTCTCCATTAGACTACCCCCATCTCCATTAGACTACCCCATCTCCATTACACTACCTCCATCTCCATTAGACTACCACCTTCTCCATTAGACTACCCCCATCTCCATTAGACTACCCCATCTCCATTAGCACCTTCTCCATTAGACTACTCCCATCTCCATTAGCACCTTCTCCATTAGACTACCCCCATCTCCATTAGACTACCTCCACCTCTATTAGACTACCACCTTCTCCATTAGACTACCCCAATCTCCATTAGACTACCCCATCTCCATTAGACTACCACCTTCTCCATTAGACTACCCCCATCTCCATTAGACTACCCCATCTCCATTAGCACCTTCTCCATTAGACTACTCCCATCTCCATTAGCACCTTCTCCATTAGACTACCCCCATCTCCATTAGACTACCTCCACCTCTATTAGACTACCACCTTCTCCATTAGACTACCCCCATCTCCATTAGACTACCTCCACCTATATTAGACTACCACCGTCTCCATTAGACTACACTCATCTCCATTAGACTACCCCCATCTCCATTAGACTACCTCCACCTCTATTAGACTACCACCTTCTCCATTAGACTACCCCCATCTCCATTAGACTACCCCCATCACCATTAGACTACCCCCGTCTCCATTAGACTACCCCCATCTCCATTATCACCTTCTCCATTAGACTACCCCTGTCTCCATTAGACTACCTCCATCTCTATTAGACTACCCCCATCTCCATTAGACTACCCTCATCTCCATTAGACTACCCCATCTCCATTAGACTACCTGCACCTTCATTAGACTACCCGCACCTTCATTAGACTACCCGCATCTCCATTAGACTACCCCCACCTTCATTAGACTACCCCCACCTTCATTAGACTACCCCCATCTCCATTAGACTACCCTCATCTCCATTAGACTACCTCCATCTCCATTAGACTACCTCCATCTCCATTAGACTATATCCATCTCCACTAGACTACCTCCATCTCCATTAAACTATATCCATCTCCATTAGACTACCTACATCTCCATTAGACTACCTACATCTCCATTAGACTACCTACATCTCCATTAGACTACCTACATCTCCATTAAACTATATCCATCTCCATTAGACTACCCCCATCTCCATTAGACTACCCCCATCTCCATTAGACTACCTCCATCTCCATTAGACTACCCCCATCTCCATTAAACTATATCCATCTCCATTAGACTACCTCCATCTCCATTAAACTATATCCATCTCCATTAGACTACCTCCATCTCCATTAGACTACCTACATCTCCATTAGACTACCTACATCTCCATTAGACTACCTCCATCTCCATTAAACTATATCCATCTCCATTAAACTATATCCATCTCCATTAGACTACCCCCATCTCCATTAGACTACCCCCATCTCCATTAAACTATATCCATCTCCATTAGACTACCCCCATCTCCATTAAACTATATCCATCTCCATTAAACTATATCCACTCCATTAGACTACCCCCATCTCCATTAAACTATATCCATCTCCATTAAACTATATCCATCTCCATTAAACTATATCCATCTCCATTAGACTACCTACATCTCCATTAGACTACCTCCATCTCCATTAAACTATATCCATCTCCATTAAACTATATCCATCTCCATTAGACTACCTCCACCTATATTAGACTACCTCTACCTCCATTAGACTACCCCATCTCCATTAGCACCGTCTCCATTAGACTACTCCCATCTCCATTAGCACCATCTCCACTAGACTACCTCCATCTCCATTAAACTACATCCATCTCCATTAGACTATACACACCTCTATTAGACTATACACACCTCCATTAGACTACCTCCACCTCCATTAGACTACCCCCATCTCCATTAGACTACCTCCACCTATATTACACTACCTCCACCTCTATTAGACTACCCCCACCTCCATTAGACTACCTCCACCTCTATTAGACTATACACACCTCTATTAGACTATTCCACTCCCACTCCCTATCATACCCCCACTTCCATTAGCCTACCCCACACCCATTAGCCTACAATCACCACATTAGATCACACAGCCTCTTCAACATAATGCCTACAAACTCCAGTAACTATATGAGCTCACCATGTTTTTAACATCTGACACTCCCGTTGCACTGCAATATAACACTCGGGCTTTAGGCAACATTCTACAAGTAAGCAAAAATAGTCCTTGTTCACATGTACCTATATAATTGTAAATTATAAAATATAACCATAATCTTATTGTATGCATAACAATCCATCGATTTCTTTTAAAACATTGGTACATTGAAAATCTTTAAGTTTTCAAGCTTGTTATTTTATACAGACATTTCAAGGATCTGAACAAACTCAAATAAATATATACTACAAACAGCATATTCAAGTTCTAGAAACTGGTATCACAGGTACATGGGGGTCTGGATATAGTTTCATGTACCTGTGGTTTATATTGGTAACCAGTTATTTTATTTGTTATTACTTTACAAGATTAAAGTTACAGTAATCCAGGGATCGCAGGTTCGATCCCCCGTCTGACCCTAATAAAATTAACAGTCTTTCAGATGGGACGTTAAACCGAGGTCTCGTGTCTGTGCTTTACACTGTGCACGTAAAAGAACCAGATGAGACTCTGGAATGGGTCTCTATCTGTATCATTGCACTATCCTTCAAAATCTAAAATGACTAATCTCTTCAGGAGGCGTCGCTCATATGGGCAACTGGTAGCGACGATAAATAAACGTAAAACACACACACTTAAAGTTACAACGACAGATTGGGAAATATGGCGACTCTCAAGCTATTAACTGTTATTGCTGTAGGAAGACCCGGGTGTCCCTCCGATCAATATTACAGGTACGGCCTGGCACCCTCGTAGAACCACTAACCTTTAGCAAGCTGACTGGATAACTTCATCACAGGAAATAATTCAACACTCTGAATGGGAACTGAACCTGAGGAGTTAATGTCTGTAACCACTCGGCCACGGACGTGTGTGTGTGTTTTACGTTTAATTATCGTGGCTACCGATTGCCCATATGAGCGACGCCTCCTTAAGAGATTAGTCATTTTAGATTTTTGGTGGATAGTGCAATGATACAGAGAGAGACCCATTCCAGAATCTACGCTGGTTCTTTTACGTGCACGGTGTACAGCACCGACACGAGACCTTGGTTTAAAGTCCCATCTGAAAGACTGTTAATTTTATTAGGGCTAGACGGGGGATCGAACCTGAAATCCCTGGACTACAGATCCGTCATGTAGGCCATTAATAAAAGCCCTTTTATATTTGCTGTGGTGGTACATCAAGGTGAGTGGGGGGAATGGGATTGAAGAATTTGACCTGGATTGGTACATCAAGGCGAGTGGGGGGAATGGGATTGAAGAATTTGACCTGGATTGGTACATCAAGGTGAGTGGGGGAAGGGATTGAAGAATTTGACCTGGATTGGTACATCAAGGTGAGTGGGGGAATGGGATGAAGAAGACATGGATTGGTACATCAAGGCGAATGGGTGGAATTGGATGAAGAATTGACCTGGATGTAAATCAAAGAGAGTGGGTGAAATGGGAGAAGAATTTGACCTGGATTGGTACATCAAGGGAGTGGGGGGGGGGGGTGTAGGTGGATGAAGAATTGAGGGGAATGGAATGATAAACTGGTTGAAGATTTGGAAATTGATGTTAGATATTATTTGTACAATCTGCAGATGGGATTTGAATATTGCAACTTGATATACTGCAGTAATTAACAGACCATGTCCTGTCCCGCTGACAGTGATCACTAACCTCTGAATTCCAGTAACAGCCAGTGCAATCTTCGTGCTTGCTTCATCTTTTCCCTACAACAGTACAATGTGTAAGCAGATCTTCCAAATTTTACTTAAATTCTGAATAAATTACAGTCAAACCTGTGAACAAAGACCGGCCTTGGGAAATAGGCAAAGTGGTCTTTGTTCAGAGGTGGTCTTTATTCGGAGGGTCATCAATCATGATCTTCATATACAATCACTGGCTCTCTAGTAAGAAATACTAATGTTAAACTGTACTGTGTAGAAAGAAATAGCAGGTATATGTATCATTTTATCATTTTTAATAAATAATGTACAATGTATTGTAGTCTTTAAAATGTATACAGTTGATATTAGCACATAATGAAGTATCTTATGATTATCTTATCTAGTGAAAAAAGTCACTGATTTTCGTTTGTTTAGAACAACTGTCTGTTTTCATTGTGTGACTTATGCGTCTTCTGGTTTGACTT
>CM026386.1:42306742-42363342 GCA_014843695.1 Archivesica marissinica
GCAAAAATAGTCCTTGTTCACATGTACCTATATAATTGTAAATTATAAAATATAACCATAATCTTATTGTATGCATAACAATCCATCGATTTCTTTTAAAACATTGGTACATTGAAAATCTTTAAGTTTTCAAGCTTGTTATTTTATACAGACATTTCAAGGATCTGAACAAACTCAAATAAATATATACTACAAACAGCATATTCAAGTTCTAGAAACTGGTATCACAGGTACATGGGGGTCTGGATATAGTTTCATGTACCTGTGGTTTATATTGGTAACCAGTTATTTTATTTGTTATTACTTTACAAGATTAAAGTTACAGTAATCCAGGGATCGCAGGTTCGATCCCCCGTCTGACCCTAATAAAATTAACAGTCTTTCAGATGGGACGTTAAACCGAGGTCTCGTGTCTGTGCTTTACACTGTGCACGTAAAAGAACCAGATGAGACTCTGGAATGGGTCTCTATCTGTATCATTGCACTATCCTTCAAAATCTAAAATGACTAATCTCTTCAGGAGGCGTCGCTCATATGGGCAACTGGTAGCGACGATAAATAAACGTAAAACACACACACTTAAAGTTACAACGACAGATTGGGAAATATGGCGACTCTCAAGCTATTAACTGTTATTGCTGTAGGAAGACCCGGGTGTCCCTCCGATCAATATTACAGGTACGGCCTGGCACCCTCGTAGAACCACTAACCTTTAGCAAGCTGACTGGATAACTTCATCACAGGAAATAATTCAACACTCTGAATGGGAACTGAACCTGAGGAGTTAATGTCTGTAACCACTCGGCCACGGACGTGTGTGTGTGTTTTACGTTTAATTATCGTGGCTACCGATTGCCCATATGAGCGACGCCTCCTTAAGAGATTAGTCATTTTAGATTTTTGGTGGATAGTGCAATGATACAGAGAGAGACCCATTCCAGAATCTACGCTGGTTCTTTTACGTGCACGGTGTACAGCACCGACACGAGACCTTGGTTTAAAGTCCCATCTGAAAGACTGTTAATTTTATTAGGGCTAGACGGGGGATCGAACCTGAAATCCCTGGACTACAGATCCGTCATGTAGGCCATTAATAAAAGCCCTTTTATATTTGCTGTGGTGGTACATCAAGGTGAGTGGGGGGAATGGGATTGAAGAATTTGACCTGGATTGGTACATCAAGGCGAGTGGGGGGAATGGGATTGAAGAATTTGACCTGGATTGGTACATCAAGGTGAGTGGGGGGATGGGATTGAAGAATTTGACCTGGATTGGTACATCAAGGTGAGTGGGGGGAATGGGATTGAAGAATTTGACCTGGATTGGTACATCAAGGCGAGTGGGTGGAATGGGATTGAAGAATTTGACCTGGATTGGTACATCAAGGCGAGTGGGTGGAATGGGATTGAAGAATTTGACCTGGATTGGTACATCAAGGTGAGTGGGGGGGGGGGGGGTGTAGGTGGATGAAGAATTGAGGGGAATGGAATGATAAACTGGTTGAAGATTTGGAAATTGATGTTAGATATTATTTGTACAATCTGCAGATGGGATTTGAATATTGCAACTTGATATACTGCAGTAATTAACAGACCATGTCCTGTCCCGCTGACAGTGATCACTAACCTCTGAATTCCAGTAACAGCCAGTGCAATCTTCGTGCTTGCTTCATCTTTTCCCTACAACAGTACAATGTGTAAGCAGATCTTCCAAATTTTACTTAAATTCTGAATAAATTACAGTCAAACCTGTGAACAAAGACCGGCCTTGGGAAATAGGCAAAGTGGTCTTTGTTCAGAGGTGGTCTTTATTCGGAGGGTCATCAATCATGATCTTCATATACAATCACTGGCTCTCTAGTAAGAAATACTAATGTTAAACTGTACTGTGTAGAAAGAAATAGCAGGTATATGTATCATTTTATCATTTTTAATAAATAATGTACAATGTATTGTAGTCTTTAAAATGTATACAGTTGATATTAGCACATAATGAAGTATCTTATGATTATCTTATCTAGTGAAAAAAGTCACTGATTTTCGTTTGTTTAGAACAACTGTCTGTTTTCATTGTGTGACTTATGCGTCTTCTGGTTTGACTTGGCATTAGTTCGAATTTTCTCAATCCGAAAATATGCAACTACAGAGGAAATGAATAATAGCTCATCACGACCTGTATAGAACCAACGACGGTACACGGCAATTTAAAGTAGCACATGTTTTTGCAGACGGAGAGAAAATTCACTAGAAATATTTTATCATATCAGTTTTTTATCATATCATTTTGTAATTTGATTTTTACAGCCGTGGTTTTCCATGTGTGCGTGTTACGTTAGAGTTACGTCCCTTAGTATACACTTGATATGGGCTTTATATTTGTTTCAAAGATTTAATCGAATAAATGTTTGGCAAATCTGGATAATTCTAATAGGTAGATTCATTATAATATATTTACCAGTCATGCTTGCACATAGTGCAACTGTAATGCGGTCTTTGGAGCGCTTTCCACCAGCACAGTCTTCCCCTTATTTCATCATTTACAAATTGTTAGTTAACAAAAGTGTGATTACTCAATTAAGAGCCGATGTCGATAATTATGCATAATCTTTTTAAGATTAGAACTGGTAACAAACAAATATGTAATCAAGTGACCTAATCAAACTGGCCGATAATCCAGTGGGGACATACCACTTGGCTAATTGTCTACAAATTGATGCACTAACGACCATATATTTTTCACACCTTTGATTGGTGACCGATGATGACACGCGGTCGTTGTTCGGGGTTAATGTTGGCTTAGTTTGGAATGCTTTTGACTGGTCGCGGTCGGCAGGTGGTCGTTATTCACGGCCTTTTAAAGAACGATTATGGACGGGGGGAATTGAACTGGCCGTTGTTGACAGGTGGTCGCTATTAAGAGGTGGCCGTTAGCACAGGTTTGACTGTATTATTAAAAATAATATTAATTTAATCATATTTTATTGCTCGATTCATTTCACATAAAACGTGACAAATAAAAGGCAAAGCAAATGGTCATGCCACATTATTCACAATATATGATCATATGCTAATTAGAATATCTCAGTATGCAGCAATTCCAAGAAAATTGGGCTATGGGGCCTTAAACCATAAATCAAGTGGCTACACAATGGTATAAATGGGGCTTTAAACATAAGTGGTACACTGTGCTATAACTGGGGCTTTAAACCTCAATTAAGTTGGTATAGTATAGGATTAGCATAACTCTACTGTTGAATCTCCTACTGTTGTTGAATCTCCTACAGTTGTTGAATCTCCTACTGTTGTTGAATCTCCTTGAATCTCCTACTGTTGTTGAATCTCCTACTGTTGTTGAATCTCCTACTGTTGAATCTCCTACTGTTGAATCTCCTACTGTTGAATCTCCTACTGTTGAATCTCCTACTGTTGAAACTCCTACTGTTGTTGAATCTCCTACTGTTGAACCTCCTACTGTTGTTGAATCTCCTACTGTTGAACCTCCTACTGTTGTTGAATCTCCTACTGTTGAACCTCCTACTGTTGAATCTCACTGTAGCCGTTAAACAAGGCACTTAAATTCCACACTGCCTATTCTCACTGTAGCCGTTAAACAAGGCACTTAAATTCCACACTGCCTTCTCTCAAGAGCGATTAATCTAATATTGTAAAACCATGTTTCCCAATCAAGCTATAATAAATTTGTATAAACTAAACTATGCATGCGCTTTAAACCTGAATTAAGTGGTACAGTGTTCTATAAATGGGACTTTAAACCTGAATTAAGTGGTACAGTGTTAAGTGGTACAGTGTTCTATAACTGGGGCTTTAAACCTGAATTAAGTGGTACAGTGTTCTATAACTGGGACTTTAAACCTGAATTAAGTGGTACAGTGTTCTATAAATGGGGCTTTAAACCTGAATTAAGTGGTACAGTGTTCTATAAATGGGACTTTAAACCTGAATTAAGTGGTACAGTGTTCTATAATTGGGGCTTTAAACCTGAATTAAGTGGTACAGTGTTCTATAACTGGGGCTTTAAACCTGAATTAAGTGGTACAGTGTTCTATAAATGGGGCTTTAAACCTGAATTAAGTGGTAGTGTTCTATAACTGGGGCTTTAAACCTGAATTAAGTGGTACAGTGTTCTATAACAGGGACTTTAAACCTGAATTAAGTGGTACAGTGTTCTATAAATGGGGCTTTAAACCTGAATTAAGTGGTACAGTGTTCTATAAATGGGGCTTTAAACCTGAATTAAGTGGTACAGTGTTCTATAAATGGGACTTTAAACCTGAATTAAGTGGTACAGTGTTCTATAATTGGGGCTTTAAACCTGAATTAAGTGGTACAGTGTTCTATAACTGGGGCTTTAAACCTGAATTAAGTGGTACAGTGTTCTATAAATGGGGCTTTAAACCTGAATTAAGTGGTAGTGTTCTATAACTGGGGCTTTAAACCTGAATTAAGTGGTACAGTGTTCTATAACAGGGACTTTAAACCTGAATTAAGTGGTACAGTGTTCTATAAATGGGGCTTTAAACCTGAATTAAGTGGTACAGTGTTCTATAAATGGGGCTTTAAACCTGAATTAAGTGGTACAGTGTTCTATAAATGGGACTTTAAACCTGAATTAAGTGGTACAGTGTTCTATAATTGGGGCTTTAAACCTGAATTAAGTGGTACAGTGTTCTATAACTGGGGCTTTAAACCTGAATTAAGTGGCATAATATACTATAATTGTTGTCTTCGGGCTTGATTTTATATCACTTTAAAACTCTACTGGTTGCAAACATAAATGAACATTTAAGCATGGTGGCCGTATACTGTCTCTTCATTGTAACATATCTATAAGCATGGTGGCCTTATACTGTCTCTTCATTGTAACATATCTATAAGCATGGTTGCCGTATACTGTCTCTTCATTGTAACATATCTATAAGCATGGTGGCCGTATACGGTCTCTTCATTGTAACATATCTATAAGCATGGTTGCCGTATACTGTCTCTTCATTGTAACATATCTATAAGCATGGTTGCCGTATACTGTCTCTTCATTGTAACATATCTATAAGCATGGTGGCCGTATACTGTCTCTTCATTGTAACATATCTATAAGCATGGTGGCCTTATACTGTCTCTTCATTGTAACATATCTATAAGCATGGTTGCCGTATACTGTCTCTTCATTGTAACATATCTATAAGCATGGTGGCCGTATACGGTCTCTTCATTGTAACATATCTATAAGCATGGTTGCCGTATACTGTCTCTTCATTGTAACATATCTATAAGCATGGTTGCCGTATACTGTCTCTTCATTGTAACATATCTATAAGCATGGTGGCCGTATACTGTCTCTTCATTGTAACATATCTATAAGCATGGTTGCCGTATACTGTCTCTTCATTGTAACATATCTATAAGCATGGTGGCCGTATACTGTCTCTTCATTGTAACATATCTGTACAGCTCTGCCCAATCCCCTCCACATGAAAACTGTGAGCTCTCCTTTAATCCTTTGGAAAGTTCCAAGGATGTCTGTGATGCCCACCACGCTCACTTTACTTTGGAAAGTTCCAAGGATGTCTGTGATGCGCACCACGCTCACTTTACTTTGGAAAGTTCCAAGGATGTCTGTGATGCCCACCACGCTCACTTTACTTTGGAAAGTTACAAGGATGTCTGTGATGCCCACCACGCTCACTTTACTTTGGTTTAGTTACAAGGATGTCTGTGATGCCCACCACGCTCACTTTACTTTGGTTTAGTTACAAGGATGTCTGTGATGCCCACCACGCTCACTTTACTTTGGTTTAGTTACAAGGATGTCTGTGATGCCCACCACGCTCACTTTACTTTGGTTTAGTTACAAGGATGTCTGTGATGCCCACCACGCTCACTTTACTTTGGAAAGTTACAAGGATGTCTGTGATGCCCACCACGCTCACTTTACTTTGGTTTAGTTACAAGGATGTCTGTGATGCCCACCACGCTCACTTTACTTTGGTTTAGTTACAAGGATGTCTGTGATGCCCACAACGCTCACTTTACTTTGGTTTAGTTAGTTATTTTTCTTTACGTTGAATTATCCTTTGCAACATTTATGTAACATAATATTCTTTTCGGCACTTCGGTCACAGCAGGAAGACGCCATATTTGTACGAAGATGTAAATCGTACTTTGTATTCAAGATTACACCCCTCATGGTGGAGTATAAACAAGTTATTGTATTTATTATGTGGAGGAACTATTATAAAAATTCCCAAACTAACCTAATTTCTGTGTTACGCGTAAACGTCATCTTCTTCAAATGATTATTCAGATTGATATTGTACCAATCCAATTTGCATATATTACACCTAGCAGTTTTGTTATTCTCAGAGCGAGTCAAAATCGTGTGACTGAGCGGGTAGCATTTTTGACGACAATATAATATTTTTTCCCGAATATTCAAATACTGGAATAGTATTCGGATATTCGGACGTTCAAACGAATATTCGATGCCATCCCTAATATATTTACATGTACTTAAGGACGTTATGTCGAATATACATTTAAGTCATTGGTGAGTTACGGTGGTTGTTCCATAAATACTAAGAGATGGAAAATCGAGGTGAGTTTACAGGAAATTTGAGGCGAGTTTGGACACTGCCTAAAGCCATTTAATTTCTGTGGCATGTTTGTTTAATTCTCTTGACAGTCATTATGGATCAACTACCGAACTCTTTGCTGCATTTATGAATTCTTTATTATGGTTTCATATAGCTGTATTTGATTATTTCAGTAATTGCCATCGGTATTGGCATGGAAATGGACGACATTGTTGTTGTTATTTAGAGGTCATACATGGTTAACTAAATGTCAACCCAGGGCATTATAATATCCGTATAATGCTCAAAAATTATCCGTAAAACTTACAGGCACAAAGTTCTTAGCTTTATGACACTCATCAAACACAAGGCAGCCGTCAAACTTCTCTCCACCGCACCAATCTACTAACTGCTTCAGTCGAGTCTGTCTGCCTGTAGAAAATGACCCTGTAAAAACAAACAATAGATATAAACATACATCAATCAGCCGTCAAGCTTCTGTCCACCGCACCAATCTATTAACTGCTTCAGTCGAGTCTGTCTGCCTGTAGAAAATGACCCTGTAAAAACAAACAATAGATATAAACATACATCAATCAGCCGTCGAGCTTCTGTCCACCGCACCAATCTATTAACTGCTTCAGTCGAGTCTGTCTGCCTGTAGAAAATGACCCTGTAAAAACAAACAATAGATATAAACTAACCCAAGTCAGCTGTCAAACTTCTCTCTTCTCTACTAAATGCTGGAGTCATGTATGTCCGCCTATAACAACTTCCTTCCACCACACCTATCTACTAAATTCAGTTTGTAGATAAAACCGTTGACACTAAATCATGTGTATGCTTTAAGATTAGTAAGCTGTTAATAGGTATCTCAAGAGAGCCAATCACTGCCTAGGAAAATCGGCTACATGCAGTAAATTGGTGTATTTTCAGTTGAGCGCTGTTATGAAATTATTTGGAGAAAATTGGAACATGTACACTCAAAATAAAGAAGAATTCTTTCTCTTTCTGATGGTGTTGTTTATTTTGTTATATTCCCATTCTTCCTACGCTAGTACGTTGTGCAAAGAGGACGCATTCTCATTGTATTTGTGTGCTGAACCGATCAAACATATTTCCGGTTTTTGTGTCCTGGCTTTATGTGCGTTGGCGCCCTCGCGCGGTGAACTGTTGCACTATGAAAGGTATTTGAAAGTCATGAGCAGGCTTTTAGCTTTAGTTTCGTATAATTTATTCTATGGTTTATACCAAAGAACGTACTGAAATATCGCTTTGAAAACTTTGGAAGGCAAGCGTAACGCGTTTCCTTTGTAGTAATGAAACCATTTTTATATCGATTTGAAGCTATTTTATTAATAAATACGAATATTATAATGACATGTTTGGATAGTAAATAGTGCGAAAGCGCGGCTAGCAAACGGAGACCCAACCCGCACTTGTCAATAATGGCCGCAGCTACTCCGGCAATTGGTGATCCCGTCATCGCAAAAACTGATCCTGAAGCCATAACAGCGATGATATTTTCAGTAATCGGTGAGTTTACGCTTTCCTAAGTGACTATTGAATATATTTATCGTGGTAACATAATCGTTTTTTCTATTTAAACATCGTATCTGACTTATTTATCTCCGAGTTTGGTGTTGATGTAGTTCACCATGTTTAAAAACAATGGTGATGATGGTAATTTCGGCGTAAACCTCAGTATTTAAAGTCAATCTACTAAGATTATGGAGTATAAAAAAATGTATACCGATCTTAAATTGTGTCTTTTACCAAAGACGTTCACATCTTTCCCTTTTTATACGTAGTTGACCCTGTCATTTAAGATTTCTGAACATCACCCCTGACCTGAAAGCAGTTGCATAAATTATGCAAATGTGCTCTGGGCATACGAGCTATACAAGCTTTGATTTAATTCTTGTGATGGTTTAACTTAACAAAGTCACCAAAGTGATATTTAAATTGTGTAAAGAAGTAAAATTAATAAATATATATTCAGTGCCGTAGCCAGGGTAAAATTTTAACCGAGGCAGTCTAGGGGGGTCCGGGGGCATACTCCGTCGGAACGTCTAGAACGTCTCTGGTGCATTCTGGAGGGTACTCAGACCATGATATAAATATATCACCCTAAATATCCAATTTATTGGCGCCATTATAGTATAATTTAATATTTATACTATTTTTATTTCAAACAACAGAGTGATAAGAAAATATATTGAAAAATGTTTATGTATTGGCCCTAGGTCTAACAAGATGGGGACACAATGAGCCTAAAACATCCCGACGGTCCCATCTGGCAATTTATTGTTTGCTTTGTACATTTTACCCGAGGTAATTGCCTCAGTCTGGCCTACGGGCCTGATATTTATCAATATTGACAATAAATAATTTAAATAAAAACTAGAAATACATAAAATAAATTTTACTTTAATTATTTTTCAGATGATGATACCCTGGCTGATCTTGAAAGGGCATTACTTGTTTCAGGAAAAGGTCGGCCACCAAAACCACCACTAGTCTCGTGCACAAAGGGCATTTTATTAAGAATTTATTTCTTAAAATGCAAGCATGTCAAGTCGTGGGATATCGTAAAGTCATGGATGATGAAACTGTTTGGAAAGTCCAAATTTCCAGCTCACAAATTCAGATACCTGATTGAGTCGACAGTGACAGAGGCTACACATTTGACAGATGTTGCGTCAAGGCACACATTATATGAATGTCCCATTGATTTGACTTATGTAGGACCAGCATGCCATGATCTTGGCCTTACGAGAGAAAACTTGTTAGATTCTTCACTGATTAATTGTCCAGTACCTGAGGAGAAATTAACAAATGAACTGATTCTTGAACTTAATGGCTTTTGTCAACATGAATCGTCGTCTCAGTGTTCAAGTCTGGCGTATTTGCATGACTTGTTGAGAGTTTTGCAGCCAAATTTATATTGCACCATTGATCCGCAGTCCCTTTCGAAAGCGATTTCTTTCATTAAACGCGAATGCAAGTTATTGAAAAAAAATAAGGCAAGGACAGGTGGAGCAGACCGATTCATGCTTAACACTTTTAAGGTTGTTTCAAATTCAGGCCTCACTGCTCAGAAGAATGTTGAAAAAATAAAACCTCGACCGTCAATTGCAATGACTTCTGTCCCTCAGGATGTGGATGATACAAAAGAAAATACAATTAAACACCTAGAACACGAAATATCAAATCTGAAGGAAGTGTGCAGTGTAACTGTAAGGGAGAAATGTATTAAAGACCTTGAAGCAGAAAACGAAGCACTAACTCAAAAAATAAGTAAGCAGGAAAAACAAGTAGCTAAGCTGAGTACTAAACGAACACAAGTTTCAGCAGAATTGTCAGAGAGTGAAACTGAACTTCGACAGCTTAGACTCATTAAATCTGGAGCCGCATTGAAACGATTACGCCGCAAATGTAAAATACAAGAAACTTGTATAAAAACTCTTATTAACATTAATAACACTAAAAGCAGCAGTGTCGCTAAAGCAAAGTCCCTTGACAACAAAAATCAGTTACTGAAACTGTATCTAACACAAAAAAGAGAACTAAAGGTGGAAGCTCAGAAATTAAGGCAGAGGATTATAGATGCTGAGTCACAACTATCCCTCGTATTGTCAGAATCCATAGTAACAAAATGTGACGAGGTCGGTCGGCCATTTACAGACGCGATCGAAAAATGTGTCATGCAACTTGTCGGCGAGTGCGATGTTCCAAGTGTGGATTGGTTATTCAGGCGGTTTCGAAATGGATTTTTGAAAAAGAGGTTCCTCTGAATGAACTTCCGTCATCAAACACGTGCATTAATATGGCGGACAGAGCACAAGTTCTCAGCAAGTACCAAATTGCAGAAACCGTTTCAAATTCACAGTACTGGGATTTGCATATGGATGGAACTAGCCGTGACCATAAAAAGATAGTTGGTCAGCAGTTGAACACAAAGGGTGGTATCTTGTCAGCAGGGTTTTCTGGTGTAGCTGTCGAAGATGCAAATAGTTTGCTTGACAACACAATAACAATGTTAAAAGAACTATCGGATGTGTATGAGGATGACAGCGCAGAGAAGGAAAATTTGTTGAAGGAACTTTTGCAAAAAATGTTTGCCACAATGTCAGACAGGTCTTCTGTTCAGAAAAGTTTTAATGTGAAATTTAATGACTATCGTACAGAAATCATTGATGACAATACTGACAACTTACAGTTACACTTCCTTTACTGTAATGCACACTTTTTACTTGGCTTAGCAACAGACTGTGAAACAGCACTCAAGTCGTATGAAGCTAAGCTTGCCGCCGAGCTAGGACACGGTTTAGGAAGAGATGGTCATGAAAAGATTTCACGGTTTAAGCATGCACAGGAGTCGTCTGCGGCTAGGTACGTCAGGACAGCCTGCGACGTTTTAGGTCCCAGGGGTGATGAGAAAAACGGATGCAGAGATAAATGGGAGGCATATTGATCAGAAAACTTGGGAAAGCAATCAAGAATTACCAGCTTTCGAATGAATCGCTTCAACAGTTTCTTTGAGGGAGCTGCTGCTTTGTACTGCCATCAAAATGATATATCCCAGTTTTTGACAAATCATATGACAAACTTAAATTTAAAACTGGACAGTGTCAAATATGACTGTATATCACTGGAAGTTCAAGCCCTTGTACGAGCTCTCGGTATCATATATTATAGGGTAACAGGACCATTCTGGGCCATGCTCAATAGTGATGTTGAATACGTCGACCAGTATAAATACATACAGCCAATGCTAGAATGTTTCAAACAATGGTCTGAAGATGCCACACCCTTGCTGTCAGCGGATGGAGCAGCTATATTTTCAGTTCCATTACCTAAAGACCAGGGAACCAAGAAGAAAAATGCCAACAAGTACAAAATGAAGATAGTGTCCTCATTTCAGCCCGACAAGTTACAGAAAGATCCTGTTTACCAGTCGGTGTTTAGTATCGATCCACAAAGACAGGACATAACAAAACTAGTTCTTCAAATCATCATGGCCGCCTTTGTAGTTTGCACAGAACGACAGCTTGTGGACTTTTTGCCGACTGGCAAATATGGCAAAGAACCCAGTAACAAAATTCGTGCTGAAATGAAACATTGCAAGCTAACAAATTTGGTATCAGAAAATGAATTTGGAGACTTAGATTTCAGCCAGTTCAGACGGCGCCATGCATCAATGCATTTCCATTCTGGCATACAGATGATTAAACAAAATCACACTGTTTCACAGTGGCTGGCATCTAAATCAATTGATGATCAAGAGAAACTCTTGAAATTGGCCCGAGCAAAAGCAGCAAACCTAAGAGCGAAACATGCGGAAGCTGAAAAGGAAATTACCAAGAAAACTAAGGAACGACTGGATGAAGTTTATAGAGAGAAAGTAGAGCGCGAGGCCCGCAAGGTTGAATTCAAAAAAAGGATAATCATTGATGTGACACAACATGGCGGACCATGTAGACAGCCTACTGATGTTGACAAGCTTCTCACGCTTGCTACAACAAAATCAAAAACACTTGAACATGTGAAAAACGAGGTCCGCTATCTACAACACATTCTGGGTCTTGTTTTTGGTAAAAAGGATGCTGAAACTCTCGCAGATGACTTGAAGGCAGTGCTTGCAATTGCAGACATTTCATTTGAGACAGCACCTGTTGCCATAACAACTGAAACTAGTGAAAGTGTGGATGTTGTCAACGTTTTCGACAAGCAAAAGCCTGGAGTGAAAAGAAAGCCCTCTGGTGATGCTGCGCAGAGACCTACAAAAAAGACGAAAGCCTATTCAGAATCCAACAGTGAAAACACCAACACTACAATTAAATTATTTGACGAATTCAAATTTTCCAAACAAGGATGTGTTGTTGCGGTGGCTTATGATACCGACTACTACATTGGAGAGGCAGTCACTGTTGAAAATGGTACTTTGGCCACTGTTCAATTTATGAATCGTGGTTTCAGAAACGTGTTTCGGTGGCCACAAGTTGATGATATCGCAACAATTGAAGCTAAATATGTTTTCGCATCAGACTTTGAGGTACTAATGGCAAAAAATGGTCGTACGTGGACGGTACCTGAGCTCACGTATATTGTTGAGTTATATGAACAATATAGAAGCACATATTTCATGCCTGGTTGTTAACCGTTGTTTTGATGAAACATAACCAAGTGCAGTCGTATGACATTGACAACAGACACACTTCATTGTAAATACAGTACCATACAACATTTAGACTAATTGCAGAATGTATAATTTATCTAGACAGTCAGCTGTAGTCCTTGCTGATCATGACTTGTTCTCGACCTGGATGTGCTGAGAAATCATTTTGTGGATCTTGTGCCAATGACTTGCATATATATTATAAATCATGTAATTATAAATATTGTTACTATTCAGCATTGCAGTAAAAGCTTTAGAACAGCTTATAGTGATGTATTAAACTGAACTTTGCAGTTAGGTAGTTCAAGACACATGCTGCGGAATTGATTTTACACATGTAATTTTCATGTAAATTTGCAAAATGTTCATATTCAATTGCTTCTCAAAAATATACGGTTACACCTACCCTATTAAAGTTCAGCAGTGTTATAGACCCCCTCCATGCCTACAAGCAGGCCAAATTTCAAGGCTCTAGCTTTGTTAGTTCTTGAGTTACAGTTGATCAAAGTTATCTCCAAAATCCACTTTCGGCGTCATTTGGGACATTTGCAATTTTGCACCGAATGTCGATTTTGCAGTCTTTTTATAAAAAAACTAAGCAAGCTAGAGTCCTGAAAAAAAATAGCCTTAGTCTGTACGTACTATCTACTATGGTTCTGGTGAAAAGTAGGTTGTATCTAACTAAAATCCTGAGATACAGCCTTTCAGATATGGTAGTTTTGGTACTTTGGCAATTCTTCGATTTTCCGCACATTTTAAAAATGTGGATTTTGACCGATTTCGATGCCAATTTTCTTAGAAAGTATTATTTAAAATACCTTAAGGCTTTTAAATGTGCAAATATGTACAGCAAACTACAACATTATGTATTTTTACACATTTCTCCTGTTAAATATTCTTTATATGATGCCTTGAAAGTAGGCCATTTTACTAAGGCGGAACGAATCAACGAGGTGTTCGCGAGTTGAGATATAAAAATCCCTGTAGCTCGGTGAATAATGGTCCGATTTTAAAAATCTAAAGTGTTCTGAGCATCTATTCAAGTGATCTGTGAAAATATGCAATTAAAATACTATTTATAATGAGTTGTAATTTTTCATTGAGATACCTACTGTTAAACATTTTGTGCGAGTATAGTATTTAAAGTGTTATCGGTTTGGGTCGCATATCGAGTCTTTACATTGTGTAGTTCAGACATGCTGCTTAGATACCCTGCCCGTCCACCATAGATACCCTGCCCGTCCACCATAGATACCCTGCCCGTCCACCATAGATACCCTGCCCATCCACCATAGATACCCTGCCCATCCACCATAGATACCCTGCCCGCCCACCATAGATACCCTGCCCGCCCACCATAGATACCCTGCCCGTCCACCATAGATACCCTGCCCGTCCACCATATATACCCTGCCCATCCACCTTAGATACCCTGCTATCGTACCATCTAACATACTTCCCGGTCCAAGGATCGAACCCGTGTTGCATTGGAAATAATTGATCTACACCACATTGAGGAACAAACACCCTGGTATACTCACCTCCTTTCTGTACAGTGGACACAAGTGTGGCATACGTGCTGAACACAACACCCTCCCTGAAGTCAGCTGGAAGACCCAGCACCCTGCAAACAAAATGGAGAATAGACAACTGATAGTTGTGATTAGTATTTTTGGCAGTTTTCATTATTACCGTATATACCGGCCATAAGTCTCCCTCACACTCATCAGTTGATGTGGAACTCGATGTGGAGCTAAAAAAACATGTATTTTATATACACTCACTTAATATAGTCGAGGGTAATTCCGATTTCACGAAAAAGTATTTCGAGTGACAGCAATCTTTCAGGTAGATTGTGGGATGGAAAATAAACATGCTTTGCTAAGTATGTATTTAAAAGATATCCATTAAAGCGATAATCAACTGAATAAAAGATGCTGTTAGTAATTGCACCAGCAGATAAAGTTATATAGCTACTAAAGACAGTGTATTGCTTTGTGTGTGTTTTACGCTTATTTATCGTCGCTACAAGTTGCCAATATGAGTAACGCCTCCTGTGGAGATCAAGTCATTTTAGATTTTTGGAGGATAGTGCAGTGATACAGACAGAGACCCATTCCAGAGTCTCATCTGGTTCTTTTACGTACACGGCGTAAAGCACGACACAAGACCTTGGTTTAAAGTCCCATCTGAAAGACTGTTAATTTTATTAGATCAGATGGGGGATCGAACCTGTGATACATGGATTACCAGTCCAATGTGTTAAGCACTGGACTACAGATCCGTCTGCATTGATTGGTACAGGTGTATGTTATAATACTGACTTGCCAAACACACCTCTATGGTAGATATAACAAGGTATATGTTATAATACTGACTTGCCAAAACACACCTCTGTGGTAGATATAACAAGGTATAATACTGACTTGCCAAAACACACCTCTATGGTAGATATAACAAGGTATAATACTGACTTGCCAAAACACACCTCTATGGTAGATATAACAAGGTATAATACTGACTTGTCAAAACACACCTCTATGGTAGATATAACAAGGTATATGTTATAATACTGACTTGCCAAAACACACCTCTGTGGTAGATATAACAAGGTATAATACTGACTTGCCAAAACACACCTCTGTGGTAGATATAACAAGGTATAATACTGACTTGCCAAAACACACCTCTATGGTAGATATCATATAACAAGGTATAATACTGACTTGCCAAAACACACCTCTATGGTAGATATAACAAGGTATAATACTGACTTGCCAAAACACACCTCTATGGTAGATATAACAAGGTATAATACTGACTTGTCAAAACACACCTCTATGGTAGATATAACAATGTATAATACTGACTTGCCAAAACACACCTCTATGGTAGATATAACAAGGTATAATACTGACTTGCCAAAACACACCTCTATGGTAGATATAACAAGGTATAATACTGACTTGCCAAAACACACCTCTATGGTAGATATAACAAGGTATAATACTGACTTGCCAAAACACACCTCTATGGTAGATATAACAAGGTATAATACTGACTTGCCAAAACACACCTCTATGGTAGATATAACAAGGTATAATACTGACTTGCCAAAACACACCTCTATGGTAGATATAACATAGTTGGTAGATATAACATAGTTGGTAGATATAACATAGTTGGTAGATATAACAGAGTTGGTAGATATAACATAGTTGGCAGATATAACATAGTTGGTAGATATAACATAGTTGGTAGATATAACAATAGTTGGTAGATATAACATAGTTGGTAGATATAACATAGTTGGTAGATATAACATAGTTGGTAGATATAACAGAGTTGGTAGATATAACATAGTTGGCAGATATAACATAGTTGGTAGATATAACATAGTTGGTAGATATAACAATAGTTGGTAGATATAACATAGTTGGTAGATATAAGATAGTTGGTAGATATAACAATAGTTGGTAGATATAACATAGTTGGTAGATATAACATAGTTGGTAGATATAACAATAGTTGGTAGATATAACATAGTTGGTAGATATAACATAGTTGGTAGATATAACAATAGTTGGTAGATATAACAGAGTTGGTAGATATAACATAGTTGGTAGATATAACAATAGTTGGTAGATATAACATAGTTGGTAGATATAACAATAGTTGGTAGATATAACATAGTTGGTAGATATAACATAGTTGGTAGATATAACATAGTTGGTAGATATAACAGAGTTGGTAGATATAACAGAGTTGGTAGATATAACATAGTTGGTAGATATAACAATAGTTGGTAGATATAACAGAGTTGGTAGATATAACATAGTGTTTGTAATACATATAACAACATAAATGAACTAGTATACCTTGTATGTTTGTCCAGTTCCTGACAACCATCTATCACTTTAATGTAACATCCCAGATCATTTATATCTCTGAAAAGCAGAAAAGGAATTATGGAGTCAACATTTTATTTCCATGTCATAATTACACTGTCCAACAATGACCCCAAAATAAATAGACGTTCTTTATTGGTGAACATCGCCTTAATTTAGACGGAACCATTGAGAAGTTACCGCGCAGACAAGTTTTTGTTACTAAAGGTCACTATTTACTAGTAGGAACTATTCATCCCAACCAAGTTTCATGAACGTTGGTTACTTACCATTCTGAGGTTATATAGTGGACAAGTTTTTATAAAGATCACTGTGAACTTGACCTTTAATTCATTAACCTCAATAGACAAGAGAGGTCTTCATCTATCAACTACCTTACACTGTACCATGTAGACATGTGCAAACATCAATAGACAAGAGAGGTCTTCATCTATCAACTACCTTACACTGTACAATATAGACATGTGCAATCTCAATAGACAATAGAGGTCTTCATCTATCCACTACCTTACACTGTATCATGTAGACATGTGCAATCTCAATAGACAATAGAGGTCTTCATCTATCCACTACCTTACACTGTATCATGTAGACATGTGCAATCTCAATAGACAATAGAGGTCTTCATCTATCCACTACCTTACACTGTACAATGTAGACATGTGGAAACAACACAAGACTGGTTCTCCGGGTACTCCAGTTTCCTCCCACACGATAACACAAGACTGGTTCTCCGGTTTCCTCCCACACGATAACAACACAAGACTGGTTCTCCGGGTACTTCAGTTTCCTCCCACACGATAACAACACAAGACTGGTTCTCTGGGTACTCCGGTTTCCTCCCACACGATAACAACACAAGACTGGTTCTCCGGGTACTCCGGTTTCCTCCCACACGATAACAACACAAGACTGGTTCTCCAGGTACTCCGGTTTCCTCCCACACGAATGACCACATTTACGCTTTGATCAGCGACAACGAGAGTGATTAATATAAGTTGTTAGAACTTGCTTCGCAATCGTTGTAAAATAAATAAAGTTTAGACTAAGACTGGTTTAGTATATTAATAAAATATTATAGATTTTATTTGAGAGACTTGGCACTTTTCAGAAGCAAATAAAGTCAACATATGATCAAGTATATACGGTAATAAGAATATCTCTAAATATATTCTTACCTCCTGGTATCAACAATAAGATCAGCTGATATTGTAAACCATATGTTCTTGGTCCTTCCGCGAGCGAAGTTGTCCAAGATTACACCTGCTATCTGTATAAATATAAAATTCAAACATTCAAAATATAGACACAGGTAAATGAGTTAGAGACATAAAAGGACTACATGCTCCAGAGTTGTTCACTTGAAACAACTATGTGATTGAACCCATCAGTATTTATTTCAATTTGTTCTAGTTATGTAGTTTGGTTTTTCTTATAGAAATTGTTATTATCGACAGGAACAGAACTTCCGAACCGAAAAAATAACTTTAAACTTATGACCTTGTTTGAACAGACTCCATTGAAAACTACAGTGGTTTAAATAGCAATTGTTCCAGACAGAGACACCTGACCACAGTGAGTGAGTGAGTGAGTGAGTGAGTGAGTGAGTGAGTGAGTGAGTGAGTGAGTGAGTGAGTGAGTGAGGTCGACATATGGGTGAGTATGTGGTAATTGTTTTTGGATTAATCGGAAATAAACGAAAGTATCACAATTAGAAACATTTATTCCAAAATCTTTCAGTTAGAATTATTTGTTTTTACCGTTGTTCCCTAACCAGATGTTGCGGTATGATAAGTGTGATTTTATCAAAATTGTGTTAAAGACGTTAGCGGTAGAAAATTATTACGACATGTACAGTTTACGCCTGTCCAATCACGAACAAAATAACATGCAAACACACAGTTTGATTTAACATGCCGTTTAACCATACAAAAGGGTTTTCATCAGCTAAAAGCGACAGGCGGGCGGGCAGGGCAGGGCAGCACATTCATCGGTGCGCTTGACTGCATGGCATAACGGCCAAACAATGGATGATAATTCCGTTATCAACGAGTTAAATATTGAGCCGGTAATAAGTATTTCGGACATTACTATAAATCCGGATAGTAAGGAATCGTGGTCATCTGGCCGGAGGATTGTTGAATTGGGCCATTTGTCATTGCACTCTCTGGCCCTACTTTCATCAAACACCTCACTTTGAGATTGCTCTGGGCTCAACATTTCTTACATTGATAAATCATTAAACTTGAACAATTTTGGGATATACCGTGTGTTTTGCTTAGTATTCAGAAACAATATCTCAAGGTGTTTAAAGCAGCATTACAGCGTAATAAATGATGTTTTGGGTAAAATATAAATACTAATGTGTGTGTGTTTACAAAAATCGAAATAGTCGCTCAGAAATGATAAAATTCCAATAAATATAAACCGTATACGCGAATTTGTTTATCAACACACGAAATGTAAACACACACGCATGCGTGAAACAACAGCGGATGTAGAAAACAACGTATATATTTTGAACATGAAAGACTATCTATCTATCTTCCTCTAATGTCGAACCCATCGCGGGGATGTAGACATGTCCCTAAAAGACTTAGCTAACAGAGGTATGAATCAACATCTCAAGTAATGTAATTAAAAAAGACAACTTGGGTCAAATGGGTCGATGCATTCCGAATGTAAACAAGTGCGGACGATGCGTTCCGGTTGTAAACAAATGCGTGACCGTTCGACTCGGAAAGTCCTACTTTCGGTTTCGAGTTTGTTTTATCGCAAAAAACATTGTTTACCAATTGAACATAAGTATACAAAGTATAATGTTAGCATGTGTAGCAGCATTGCTACCCATACGTAAAATTTGAATTTTTCAATTATCTTTTATTTCATACGATGTAATGCTGCTTTAAGGAATTATTAACTTTGAGAATCTGGAGTTGAGAACAATTTAAAGTTGAGATATTTATGGAATTTTAGTTTATAATACAAATTTATTTTAGCTTGATTGCGAAAAAAGTTCTTAAAACTTATAATTAATGATCCCTCTTGAGAACTCATTCCTGATGGAATCCATTGCCACGAGGGAGAGAGAAGAGGCAATGTGGAATTTAAATGCCTTGCTTAAGGACACAATCGTAATGGCTACAGCTGGGCGCGAATACTCCGGACCCTTCGCACCGGAAGCGAACGCGCTATCATGACTTCCACAATTTTAGCTAGTTATGACCTTAATACACACCTAATGTGGCCTCTTAGGACAGGTGGTATCTTTATTGAGATATTCTCATGGGCAGGTCTGACTGTATTAATCAGTGTTATCATAATATGGTGCTTAGTTTTGAATATTATCACAATATTTGCATTTTTCATTTTTATGATAGAAAAATGACCTCCCTTACATTACGTTCCTGTGTCAACAATGATGTTAATGAATACACATGAACATAATTAGATCTTCGATAATGTAAAAGTTATTTTTATATAATAACATGCCTGTTGTAAGCTTACTGACGAGATACATAGATTTCTAACAGTTTTAAAGAAAAAGTGAGAAAATTGGCATGTTACAAATTAATTCATAAAAACACCATTTAGCGCCAACTTTATCTAATGCTTAGGCATACATTGAACTAATGATTCCATTATTGTGAAAAAAAAATATTTGAAATTATAACCTAAATGAGTAAAATAAAGTGTGTAAAGTGTTTGTTTATTATAGTGTCACCCCTATTTAAAGGGCCAGCCATTTCTGACTTATGAGACACCTCTTTTTACGAACATCAGTACTTCCCGAATCCTATGCTTGTATGCCAGACGACAGGCTGGTAGGTAATCGGTAACCATTATTTAACTAGCTGGCGGCTCACCAACCGGCCATATCAGAACGAACCCCTGACAAGATTCGAACCTTCAACCTCCCGCTCCGTAGGCGGACGCCTTAACCACTGGGACACGGAGACAGTCATAATAAATATAAATAATAAATATTACATGAAAAGTACAAAAAATCTCATCAAAATCAAGTACATGGAAAATTCATGATTTAGGATTATTGTATTCTAAATATGCATCAGGGTTCATTCTAGGTCAGAATTTTTGGGAGAAGTGAGAAAGCGCTTAAATGGTGTTCTTTAATATACTTCTGCAAAATAGGGTTAAAATGCACAGTACAACCATTAAATACATTTGAATAGAAGGAGTGCTTTATAATGGGCCAGTGTATCTTAATAGAGAAAATTTTGTTTGAAAATCATAAAAACCAAATAATATTTTATTTTTTTTTTAAGGGAGAAGTGGCGAAGTCAGAGGGCGAAGTCAGGGTCCCTAGGGTGACAAGTTCGCCCCACATCGCCCTCTAAACTGATCCCTGTGCATATTTACTTTTGTCGCCAAAATGAAAAATTATTGGCTGAAATTGAAATTAGGCATGCTATAAAAAAAATGAAGTCATTAGCATATCAATTTTATTTCATATTTTGGTTAGTAATACATAGTACTAGTGATGTACCAAGTATGAACAAATTCTATTATTGTAAACGTTTTTTACAAAACTGTAGAGAACGCCTTTAATTAACTGATAACATTGTTTTACAAATAAGTACCCATGCATAGTACTGTAGGAGATCTGTCAAGATATAGTAATTTAATAATCATAAGAAGCCATCGTGGAATAAAATTGCTAGCATGCTGTGCAAAGGAAACAATGATAAAAACAGAGGAAATCACTTAATAGGACCTATCTACTTTTAGGGAGTATTCAGGGGCAGTAACTCAGGGCTAGAATTTAACTTTTTGTGCACTGGCAAATTTGTGCGAGTAACTAAATTGTCAACTCACAATAGTTGAAATTCTTCTCTCAATTTTTAAAATGTCATTTTATTGGGTCCGACTGTCGGAATAGGGCAAATTGAGTGTGGGCCGCTTCATCCCGCTTCGTCTCGACATTCACTTTCTATTGTTTTTGGAGATGGGCAAATTGTCTTTTTACGGGCAGAATCGCCCAACTAGACTCCGGTACATGCGATTGTTACCACTGTTACTGACATTAAAATATTGGTTATTTTAGACATTTCGTCTTCGAATATCTACTGCTAGAAAAATTACGCAGCCTGGATTTATTATTGACTCAGATTTTCAAAAAACCAACGCCAATTGGCCCAAAACGAAAAACTAGTCAAACAGTTGTGTTCTACGTCATAGTTTTATGCATGTTTACAATCAGAAAACGAAAGTAGACGAAAAGGAATGTAAATTGTACATTTCACAGGTTTTTAATTGAACTTGCAAAATATTGCCAGTGCCAGAAAGTTCAACTCGCATTTTTGTATTTCTACTCGCAAACATGCAAGTGTTAAATCGAGCCCTGAGTAACTGAGTCTCTCATTGTGTTTGTTTGTATTTGGCATCAACAGCTTAGGTTATTATTGGTGGAGGAAGACTCTGGGTGCATCTACTAGCAGTATTACAGGTACAGAGCTACAGTTATTGGTGGAGGAAGACTCTGGGTGCATCTACTAGCAGTATTACAGGTACGTAGCTACAGTTATTGGTGGAGGAAGACTCTGGGTGCATCTACTAGCAGTAGTACAGGCACAGTGCTACAGTTATTGGTGGAGGAAGACTCTGGGTGCATCTACTAGCAGTATTACAGGTACAGAACTACAGTTATTATTGGTGGAGGAAGACTCTGGGTGCATCTACTAGCAGTATTACAGGTACAGAGCTACAGTTATTGGTGGAGGAAGACTCTGGGTGCATCTACTAGCAGTATTACAGGTACGTAGCTACAGTTATTGGTGGAGGAAGACTCTGGGTGCATCTACTAGCAGTAGTACAGGCACAGTGCTACAGTTATTGGTGGAGGAAGACTCTGGGTGCATCTACTAGCAGTATTACAGGTACAGAACTACAGTTATTATTGGTGGAGGAAGACTCTGGGTGCATCTACTAGCAGTATTACAGGTACGTAGCTACAGTTATTGGTGGAGGAAGACTCTGGGTGCATCTACTAGCAGTATTACAGGTACGTAGCTACAGTTATTGGTGGAGGAAGACTCTGGGTGCATCAACTAGCAGTATTACAGGTACAGCGCTACAGTTATTGGTGGTGGAGGAAGACTCTGGGTGCATCTAATAGCAGTATTACAGGCACAGAGCTACAGTTATTGGTGGAGGACGACTCTGGGTGCATCTACTAGCAGTATTACAGGTACAGGGCTACAGTTATTATTGGTGGAGGAAGACTCTGGGTGCATCTACTAGCAGTATTACAGGTACAGGGCTACAGTTATTATTGGTGGAGGAAGACTCTGGGTGCATCTACTAGCAGTATTACAGGTACAGGGCTACAGTTATTATTGGTGGAGGAAGACTCTGGGTGCATCTACTAGCAGTATTACAGGTACAGGGCTACAGTTATTATTGGTGGAGGAAGACTCTGGGTGCATCTACTAGCAGTATTACAGGTACAGGGCTACAGTTATTATTGGTGGAGGAAGACTCTGGGTGCATCTACTAGCAGTATTACAGGTACAGGGCTACAGTTATTATTGGTGGAGGAAGACTCTGGGTGCATCTACTAGCAGTATTACAGGTACAGGGCTACAGTTATTATTGGTGGAGGAAGACTCTGGGTGCATCTACTAGCAGTATTACAGGTACAGGGCTACAGTTATTATTGGTGGAGGAAGACTCTGGGTGCATCTACTAGCAGTATTACAGGTACAGGGCTACAGTTATTATTGGTGGAGGAAGACTCTGGGTGCATCTACTAGCAGTATTACAGGTACATAGCTACAGTTATTGGTGGAGGAAGACACTGGGTGCATCTACTAGCAGTATTACAGGTACAGAGCTACAGTTATTGGTGGAGGAAGACTCTGGGTGCATCTACTAGCAGTATTACAGGTACAGAGCTACAGTTATTGGTGGAGGAAGACTCTGGGTGCATCTACTAGCAGTATTACAGGTACAGAGCTACAGTTATTGGTGGAGGAAGACTCTGGGTGCATCTACTATACTAGCAGTATTACAGGTACGTAGGTACAGTTATTATTGGTGGAGGAAGACTCTGGGTGCATCTACTAGCAGTATTACAGGCACAGAGCTACAGTTATTATTGGTGGAGGAAGACTCTGGGTGCATCTACTAGCAGTATTACAGGTACGTAGCTACAGTTATTATTGGTGGAGGAAGACTCTGGGTGCATCTACTAGCAGTATTACAGGTACGTAGGTACAGTTATTATTGGTGGAGGAAGACTCTGGGTGCATCTACTAGCAGTATTACAGGTACGTAGCTACAGTTATTATTGGTGGAGGAAGACTCTGGGTGCATCTACTAGCAGTATTACAGGTACGTAGCTACAGTTATTATTGGTGGAGGAAGACTCTGGGTGCATCTACTAGCAGTATTACAGGTACAGAGCTACAGTTATTGGTGGAGGAAGACACTGGGTGCATCTACTAGCAGTATTACAGGTACAGTGCTACAGTTATTGGTGGAGGAAGACTCTGGGTGCATCTACTAGCAGTATTACAGGTACAGAGCTACAGTTATTGGTGGAGGAAGACTCTGGGTGCATCTACTATACTAGCAGTATTACAGGTACGTAGGTACAGTTATTATTGGTGGAGGAAGACTCTGGGTGCATCTACTAGCAGTATTACAGGCACAGAGCTACAGTTATTATTGGTGGAGGAAGACTCTGGGTGCATCTACTAGCAGTATTACAGGTACGTAGCTACAGTTATTATTGGTGGAGGAAGACTCTGGGTGCATCTACTAGCAGTATTACAGGTACGTAGGTACAGTTATTATTGGTGGAGGAAGACTCTGGGTGCATCTACTAGCAGTATTACAGGTACAGAGCTACAGTTATTATTGATGGAGGAAGACTCTGGGTGCATCTACTAGCAGTAGTACAGGCACAGTGCTACAGTTATTGGTGGAGGAAGACTCTGGGTGCATCTACTAGCAGTATTACAGGTACAGAACTACAGTTATTATTGGTGGAGGAAGACTCTGGGTGCATCTACTAGCAGTAGTACAGGTACAGAGCTACAGTTATTATTGGTGGAGGAAGACTCTGGGTGCATCTACTAGCAGTATTACAGGTACAGAGCTACAGTTATTGGTGGAGGAAGACTCTGGGTGCATCTACTAGCAGTAGTACAGGTACAGAGCTACAGTTATTGGTGGAGGAAGACTCTGTGTGCATATACTAGCAGTATTACAGGTACGTAGCTACAGTTATTATTGGTGGAGGAAGACTCTGGGTGCATCTACTAGCAGTATTACAGGCACAGTGCTACAGTTATTATTGGTGGAGGAAGACTCTGGGTGCATCTACTAGCAGTATTACAGGTACAGAGCTACAGTTATTGGTGGAGTCTAGGTACAGTTATTATTGGTGGAGGAAGACTCTGGGTGCATCTACTAGCAGTATTACAGGTACGTAGCTACAGTTATTATTGGTGGAGGAAGACTCTGGGTGCATCTACTAGCAGTATTACAGGTACAGAGCTACAGTTATTGGTGGAGGAAGACTCTAGGTGCATCTACTAGCAGTATTACAGGTACGTAGCTACAGTTATTGGTGGAGGAAGACTCTGGGTACATCTCATCAATTGGCAATATTCAGCTTTCACTTGGAAATGACGTTAATGTTAACACAATAGTTTGCAAGTGTAGGTAACAGACCATCTTCTTTTAAGAGCAAGTAACTGTGAAGACAATACCAGATTCCTTACCTGTCGGCCCTTTCCTACCCCAGCGGCATCCCCAATAAAGAATCCAGCTCTCTGACCATTGGGTAGTATCATCTGGTGACGCTGGCACTATATGAAACAGAATACATCATATGTGAGCGCTGGCACTATATGAAACAGAATATGTGAGCGCTGGCACTATATGAAATAGAATACATCACATGTGAGCGCTGGCACTATATGAAACAGGATACATCACATGTGAGCGCTGGCACTATATGAAACAGAATACATCACATGTGAGCGCTGGCACTATATGAAACAGAATACATCACATGTGAGCGCTGGCACTATATGAAACAGGATACATCACATGTGAGCGCTGGCACTATATGAAATAGAATACATCACATGTGAGCGCTGGCACTATATGAAACAGGATACATCACATGTGAGTGCTGGCACTATATGAAACAGGATATGTGAGCGCTGGCACTATATGAAACAGAATACATCACATGTGAGCGCTGGCACTATATGAAACAGGATATGTGAGCGCTGGCACTATATGAAACAGAATACATCATATGTGAGCGCTGGCACTATATGAAACAGGATACATCACATGTGAGCGTTGGCACTATATGAAATAGAATACATCACATGTGAGCGCTGGCACTATATGAAACAGGATACATCACATGTGAGCGCTGGCACTATATGAAACAGGATATGTGAGCGCTGGCACTATATGAAACAGAATACATCACATGTGAGCGCTGGCACTATATGAAACAGGATATGTGAGTGCTGGCACTATATGAAACAGAATACAACATATGTGAGCGCTGGCACTATATGAAACAGGATACATCACATGTGAGCGCTGGCACTATATGAAACAGGATATGTGAGCGCTGGCACTATATGAAACAGGATACATCACATGTGAGCGCTGGCACTATATGAAACAGGATATGTGAGCGCTGGCACTATATGAAACAGAATACATCACATGTGAGCGCTGGCACTATATGAAACAGGATATGTGAGTGCTGGCACTATATGAAACAGGATATGTGAGCGCTGGCACTATATGAAACAGAATACATCACATGTGAGCGTTGGCACTATATGAAACAGGATACATCACATGTGAGCGTTGGCACTATATGAAACAGGATACATCACATGTGAGCGCTGGCACTATATGAAACAGGATATGTGAGCGTTGGCACTATATGAAACAGGATACATCACATGTGAGCGTTGGCACTATATGAAACAGGATACATCACATGTGAGCGCTGGCACTATATGAAACAGGATACATCACATGTGAGCGCTGGCACTATATGAAACAGAATACAACATATGTGAGCGCTGGCACTATATGAAACAGAATACAACATATGTGAGCGCTGGCACTATATGAAACAGAATACATCACATGTGAGCGCTGGCACTATATGAAACAGGATATGTGAGCGCTGGCACTATATGAAACAGAATACATCACATGTGAGCGCTGGCACTATATGAAACAGGATACATCACATGTGAGCGCTGGCACTATATGAAACAGGATATGTGAGCGCTGGCACTATATGAAACAGGATACATCACATGTGAGCGCTGGCACTATATGAAACAGGATATGTGAGTGCTGGCACTATATGAAACAGGATACATCACATGTGAGCGCTGGCACTATATGAAACAGGATATGTGAGTGCTGGCACTATATGAAACAGAATACATCACATGTGAGCGCTGGCACTATATGAAACAGGATATGTGAGCGCTGGCACTATATGAAACAGAATACATCACATGTGAGCGCTGGCACTATATGAAACAGGATACATCACATGTGAGCGCTGGCACTATATGAAACAGGATATGTGAGCGCTGGCACTATATGAAACAGAATACATCACATGTGAGCGCTGGCACTATATGAAACAAGATATGTGAGCGCTGGCACTATATGAAACAGGATACATCACATGTGAGCGCTGGCACTATATGAAACAGGATATGTGAGTGCTGGCACTATATGAAACAGAATACATCACATGTGAGCGCTGGCACTATATGAAACAGGATATGTGAGCGCTGGCACTATATGAAACAGAATACATCACATGTGAGCGCTGGCACTATATGAAACAGGATATGCGAGTGCTGGCACTATATGAAACAGAATACATCATATGTGAGCGCTGGCACTATATGAAACAGGATACATCACATGTGAGCGCTGGCACTATATGAAACAGGATACATCACATGTGACATGATGGCACTATATGAAATAGAATACATCACATGTGACATGATGTCATTATCATATATTACCGTATTTACCTGCCTATAAGACGAATGTTTTTATAGTTTTGTGCAATAATAGTCATTTGGGAGAATGTGAGTGTATATGATTAGACCTACAATTAGACAAATTGCAAGATAAAATTTCCTCAACCAGTATTCCAATATAAATATTTTCATAAATTATGAACAATCTTGAAATTTACAAATTTATTAAGAACATTTCAGCATGTATGCATGATATAAAAGAACTCCATATGCATATTATGCTTTATATTAGTTATAGAATCACTGAATTAGACGAAAAAACGAGAGCAGGGATATCAATGCAATCGCGGAATAAAGGCTGTGGGGACATTTTCAAATATTTGAGGACATACATTCTGAATATAAGCCAGTAGGTTGCCTTAAGGCCAACAATTACAGCACATTCTTTGGCATTTAAAACTTTACTCACAGACTTTTCTAGGTCACATTTCAATGATTCTGCCTGCACTGACGCCTTATGATCATTAGAATCGGTCTTGTCAATGTTGTTGTTCGGAAATTGGTGTTCTTGTCTGTGACAATGTTACGCTTATTATGTTTAATGCACAATTTACACGACATAAATTTATGCTGGGAGTCATATTCTAGCCACGAGAAATCAGTCATCCAAGTTGATTTAAATTTTTTCTCCACTTTGGCTAGTTTCGTTTTCATTACAAATGGCTCGGAGGTCGGTGGGGAATGGCCATGGGGCTGTGACATTTCGGTCGTTTTATTTTCAACAGTAATGGAGGACCAGGAGGAGGATCTTTATGGCTTGTCGATGCATCTAACTCGGAGGGACCTCCACTTTATGCGACAATAGGTGCGAACAAATTTAGCATTGTCCGCGGTTTCTTCTTAGTAAATACAAATTTATTTTAGCTCGATTGCGAAACAAGTTCTTTCAACTTATATAAATCGCTATCGAGACCTCATTCCTGATGGAATCCATCGCCATGAGGGAGAGAAGAGGCAACGTGGAATTTAAATGCCTTGCCTAAGGACACAATCGTAACGGCTCCAGCGGGGCTCGAACTCCGGACCTTTCGCACCTGAAGCGAACGCGCATCCACTGCGCTATCACGACTTCTCACGGTTTCTTCTTGGGTATGCATTCGTCCGTTTGTTCCGACAGTTTGAAACGGAAAAAAGCTCTTCAAAAAAATCAACTTTATCGATCGATGCGCTATCGATTGGCTAACGGTTAGCGCCAAATGGAACAAACAAATGGAATTCCGCATATTTGCAAAAATGAAATAAACTGTCAGAATGAGATGCAGTGAATCCTTAAGCAGCCAGTCAAGGGAATCAAATAATGTGGCTGCTTAATATAATGTGTCAAATGTACATTAAAACAACATATTGGGAATCTGGAAACTGGCTGCCTAATAAAGGTTGGCTGCTTAATAGGTGACCACTAACACAGGTTTGACTGTATATTGATGTTGAATCCATCCAAAAAAAACTTACAATATTATACAAAATAAATTGCCTGATGGGTGTGGTGTGTGAATAAACATGTTGTCATAGCCTGGATTGCAGGTGTTAATTGACACTCTGACAGGTAATTGGATAATTACGGTAGGTGCATAACATTTAACATAATAAGAAAGTTCTAACACATACATGTATTGACAATTAGACAATTGATCTAAATATTGATTGAACTGTTCAACGTTACAAACTAATTCGCTTACAAATTGTTGCTGTTTGGAAATTATTGAATGTTCGAATGTATTAGGCAGAAATATCCAAATGGGAATCTAAAAAAATAATTTCCCAGACTAATAAAATTATTGGCACTGCGAGCGCGCGCAGCGCATCCAGCTGGGGGTTCAAACATTTTTGCATTTTGTGAATGGTGGGACTGGGAGCCCCTCTGGTGGTATCTGAAGGTGTAGATCTTTAATTCATATGCTACTTTATTTTATACTTCTTCTTTGATCATACCAACACAATGGAAGGTCTCCCTTTCCCTCATAATAAAACAGTCATATCAGGTTCTCCAGCCCAATACAGTAACTATATAATAGCTTATCAGCTACCAATAGATAAGAGACCAATAACTGTACACTGTCCCCATAAGGTATATCAGGAAAAACTGATAAAATGACCCCTATCATGTTTAACCCTGTTTTCCCTGATAAAAACTTACTTTAATATATTTATGGTAAGAATAAAAAATTTAGAAAAATAAATGATGTTTTCAACGATATAATTTTTAAAAGAAACTTTTTAGTATTTACTTAGATACGGAGGTGTAAATATTGGACATGCAGGTTTTGGAGAATAATTATTATATTCGACTATATTTGTTTATTTAAACTGAATTTTGGTCAATGTAAAGTTTGTAGAGAATAAAATTCTCTTTCTAACAGTATCAAACTCATATTTGTATGGTAAGCCTGTCTTTTTCAATTAGGTTATAAAGACAATGAATGTCCTAATATCTGGATATTGAGACAGATACAGCCATGCTAGATTAAATTTGATTGGTTGTCTCATTATAAAGCACACGCCTTGCACACATTTTCAGAAATTATCACTAACAAACCCAGTAATTTTCCTTGTTAAATCTGTGACTTACTGCATTCAAAGCTAAGCTGTGATGTATGCCTCTTTGATCTTTATGTTAACAAATAAGTATAAAAGTCGTGACCTCATGAATTTCAGAAAATCAAACCAGCCTAGAGAGCTACATAAGGTAGTACATTAATAAAGTCTCGTCTATTACATATATCTATTTTTAGAACGCCCCAGTAATTTTCCATGATTATGCCAGCATTGACAATATTAGCCTATTATAGGGTCCAGTTCTTGTCATTGTTTTACAGCTGCATATATATGTTAACAAACCTAGTGTATCAGCCATTTTTTAACTGGCCGTCGGTAACCGTCGCCAATATAATTGACCGTCTTATTAGGTGATAGGCCGTCGAAAAGACGGCCCGACGGCTCTCTGCCTAATACTGTGGTTCGAATACTTTCACAATAGAATATTCGAATAGCAAAATCGCCATTAATAATGATCTCTTTTTGTGTATCCTACTGGAAGAATACGTCTAATTAAAGTAGAAGTGAAACAACTAGTTGCTGATTCGAGGAGTAGGCCCGAAAAATGGTGCCATGGATGGCGATGGAACATAATAAGTGTACGAGTAAATAGTTACAGCATACTTACAGCTTGTATGACTCCCTCGAGCTGTAGGCTGCTTAGCTTGCCGTCCAAGATAATCTCTTGTGGAAGGGACACATCGAGCGGGTAGTACATATCTGGCGGTGTTATAGCCTGCCAAGGTATAGAAAAAGAGTTTTTACCCAAACAAAATGTTCTGGCTACTACTGAAGCTGTTATGCTTAAATATAACATTTATTTACTTTACAATGATTGCGAAACAAGCTTTAACAACTTATATTAATCACTTTCTGTGGCGCGGATGAAAGCGTATGTGGTCCTTCGCGTGGGAGGAAACCGGAGTACTCGGAGAAAACCCATCTGTCCGACCTGGCTTGCACCTCATATAATTCTTGGTCCGAGGATCGAACCAGGGTTGCATTGGTGAGAAGTGAGCGTGCTAACCACTGCGCTAATCGGACAGCTGTTAGTTTGATATATGTACCTGTATTACTAATAAATATTAACGTTCCGATATAAAACACAGACTGCATGAAGTTCATTGTACAGTGTTGGACACTCATTTCAATATGTTCCGGCCAACTTGGCCTGTACTTGAGAAAAGGTACCGGTCAAGATGAAATTGTACAGGCCAATTTTTGGCCTGTACTTAAGAATTAGTTCCGGCCAAAAATAAATGGTACAGGCCACTGAATGTGGTTCTGTGCCACAGGCAATTGCCATGCTAGGGGAGTCCGGGGCATGACCCCCCCCCCCGAAATTTGTTTTAAGTAGACACAAAATGGTGCATTCTGGTGGACTTTGGTGTAAAATCAACCTCTTTTTTATCTTAAATTTTGTCACTTTTTTAGATAATTTTTCTTCAAAATTGCTATGTAAGTAACTGTTTAACTAAGGGGGGTTGATTTTGAATCATTTTTAGGACTGTCCCCATTCAACTTCTTATCTTTTTTTATTAAAAACCTTTCAATGTTATGTTTTTGTCTTGTGGTTTCAGGATTAGCAGAATTATTCTGCTTGGAAACTAAACCTATTGCAGTAGCGGGCATTTCCCGACATATGACGTACTTACTTATCTGTATCATCTTAAACGTTTTTCGTTGTACATAATTGTAACAAGTAAAAGCGTCTCGTCAATGAACAAGTACTCGGTGATCGTGTACATTTTATCCCTACAGAAAGGTCCATATAATCTGCTGTCAAAATATTGTTGCGTCACAGAAAACGCATTCAATGATTCTCATTGCGTTTCTGGCCATTGCATCAAACCCGCAAGAAACGCACAGTGAGAAAACACTGCATATCAAATTCTGGTGTACAGAAATATCTGTGCTAATGAGTTGTAGGATTAAAGACCGCCATTTAATCCAATTATCCGTAATTAAAATGTCACCAACTTCTCAACACCCCATGCAATCAAGTGCCAAACAGCTGATTTCCAATAAACGAACGCTTGTCATCATCGCACGCGTGACCGCACATGCGACCTTCACTTTCATGGATTTTCGGCCGATTAAGTTTCTTGAACAATGTTATTTTGCCGATATTTATGGCATGCGCAAAGGATTTTCGCCAACTGAAGATTTTTAGAGCCAGATTTAATTTGTATGCGACAACGGGAATCCTGCCCCCGATTGACCTTGGCTCGTGCTCTAAGCGGAATCCCTATGAAAACACGGGTTTCCCGAAATGACGTCATAACCGGAAACCAAAATGGAGGCACAGAATATTTGATATTTTGTTAATTTGATGAGAAAAAATGCCTAAAATGGCGAAGATACTGTTGTGTCCTGGTTCAGGCGAGTATGAACTTCAACAAACTCGCCAAGGGCTATCAAATAAGACATCTCGCCACGATGTCGAGTGCGTAGTAAAAGTTTCTCGCCAGTCTAAAAACGTTATCGCCATGGCGAGTTGGCGAGTGCGAGTGTCCAACGCTGTTGTAAAGTTCAGATATAGAAAATAGACTGTAAAAAGTTCATTGCAAAGTTCAGCTATAGAATACAGATGCAGGGTTCATTCTAGGTCAGAATTTTTGGGAGAAGTGAGAATGCGCGTGATCGCTTCCTTAAATGGTGTTCTTTAATATACTTCTCCAAAATAGGGTTAAAATGCACAGTACAACCATTAAATACAACATTTGAATAGAAGGAGTGCTTTATAATGGGCCAGTGTATCTTACTAGACAAAGTTTTGTTTGAAAATCGTAAAAACCCAAACATAAAAAAATTTTATAGGGCGAAGTCAGGGTCCCTAGGGCGACTATTTCGCCCACATCGCCCTCTAGAATGATCCCTGCAGATGGCATAGTTCCTTGTATGTAAAGTTCATTGCAAAGTTCAGCTGTAGAATACAGATGGCATAGTTCAGCTGTAGATTAAAGACTCTTCTTAAAGCGACACTACGCTGAAAACGCAAATGTCTGCAGAATGTAATTTCTTATTATATGGTATAATATTTTTACAAATATTTGCCTCAAAAACTGAGTATTTCAACAAATAAACAAAATAAACAAACGTCGTACACGTTTGTTGACATAACAAAATAGGGTCGACATTCATGTGTAATACTATGCGTATCCGGAATAACATGATTTATGTTACAGATTTACCCTTATATCTGATTTTTGTGCCTATGCATATTTATTTGTAGACTAATCTTAGTTAAATTATCTCTAAACAAAAGTATCGCGCGTTTAGTATTGACTCCGATGACAAAGAAATGTCAATTCAGGAGGATGGATGACCGTTATATGAAATCCTACTTTCACTTTTGAAGTTTGTAGACGACAAAAACACTGTTTATTGATTCAATGTTAGTGTTCGAATGTATTGAGCAGAATTTGTAGTAGCAATTCATTATACGTGAAAAAATGCATTTTATTTGCTTTTTTGAGATGTAATGTCGCTTTAATACAAGATAATTACATTAACTCATTCAACACCAAGTAACTGACTTGGTTCATGATATTTTAGACCAATATATTAATAAGAAAATTACATTTGGACCAGTTCATTTATCAAAATGGGTAATTTTGTCTAAAAATAGTAATAGTATTACTGGCAAAGAGTGCAGATCCTGATGAGCCGGCTCATGATCTGTATCTACACTTTTTGTAAGCCCATTTAGAGGTCTGTGGTGTTGAAAGGGTTAAATAATGCCAATAGCAAGTGGTGCAGACTCTACAATGTCCCCTGGACGAGGCTTACACCCTGGCAGAACCTCACAAGCACAATATAATGAGTATATAGATCAGACATACAGCAAGGGGTCCAGCCTCTACAATGTCCCCTGGACGAGGCTTGCACCCTGGCAGAACCTCACAAGCACAATATAATGAGTATATAGATCAGACATACAGCAAGGGTTCCAGCCTCTACAATGTCCCCTGGACGAGGCTTGCACCCTGGCAGAACCTCCCTGTATATAATTGATGAGTATATAGATCAGACATACAGCAAGGGGTCCAGCCTCTACAATGTCCCCTGGACGAGGCTTGCACCCTGGCAGAACCTCACAAGCACAATATGATGAGTATATAAATCAGACATACAGCAAGGGGTCCAGCCTCTACAATGTCCCCTGGATGAGGCTTGCACCCTGGCAAAACCTCCCTGTGTTTGTACCCAGAAAACACTTCATCACTGAAAGAGAACAGTTTCAGATTTACTGCATATGAATGATAGGAAAATAGATAGGTGAATAATGTACATGCAATGAAATATCGAGACCGAATAAAATAATGTAAAACCTTTACTTGTATTCTATTTCAGTGTAATACAGCCATGACATAAATTCTTATATGTCAACACATTTAATAACACCTGGAAGGATTCTGATTGGTCGCAGCATGACATTGACAGCTTGCAATACACATTAAAAATATTGAATATATGTTGTTTGTGTTCATACATTTAATATTTGTTGAAAATCAACTGCTTAGATCAATAAAACTCAATATGTACTAGCGGTATAAAGTGATTAAAATATTGTATCAATTATTTGCGTGAAGTTGTTTGATTATCTAAGGCGTACGGAGCTTAATGTAATAATGATGGAGCTTAATGTAATAATGATGGAGCTTATTATAATAAGGATGGAACTTAATGTAATAAGGATGGAGTTTATTATAATAAGGATGGAGCTTAATGTAATAAGGATGAAGCGGATGGAGCTTAATGTAATAAGGATGAAGCTTAATGTAATAAGGATGGAGCTTAATGTAATAAGGATGGAGCTTAATGTAATAATGATGGAGCTTAATGTAATAAGGATGGAGCTTAATGTAATAAGGATGAAGCTTAGTGTAATAAGGATGGAGATTAATGTAATAAGGATGGAGCTTAATGTAATAAGGATGAAGCTTAGTGTAATAAGGATGGAGCTTAATGTAATAATGATGGAGCTTAATGTAATAATGATGGAGCTTAATGTAATAAGGACGGAGCTTAGTGTAATAAGGATGGAGCTTAATGTAATAAGGATGGAACTTAATGTAATAATGATGGAGCTTAATGTAATAAGGATGGAGCTTAGTGTAATAAGGATGGAGCTTAATGTAATAAGGATGGAGCTTAATGTAATAATGATGGAGCTTAATGTAATAAGGATGGAGCTTAATGTAATAAGGATGAAGCTTAGTGTAATAAGGATGGAGCTTAATGTAATAAGGATGGAGCTTAATGTAATAAGGATGAAGCTTAGTGTAATAAGGATGGAGCTTAATGTAATAAGGATGGAGCTTAATGTAATAATGATGGAGCTTAATGTAATAAGGATGGAGCTTAGTGTAATAAGGATGGAGCTTAATGTAATAAGGATGAAGTTAGTGTAATAAGGATGGAGCTTAATGTAATAAGGATGGAGCTTAATGTAATAATGATGGAGCTTAATGTAATAAGGACGGAGCTTAGTGTAATAAGGATGGAGCTTAATGTAATAAGGATGAAGCTTAGTGTAATAAGGATGGAGCTTAATGTAATAAGGATGGAGCTTAATGTAATAATGATGGAGCTTAATGTAATAAGGACGGAGCTTAGTGTAATAAGGATGGAGCTTAATGTAATAAGGATGGAACTTAATGTAATAATGATGGAGCTTAATGTAATAAGGATGGAGCTTAGTGTAATAAGGATGGAGCTTAATGTAATAAGGATGGAGCTTAATGTAATAATGATGGAGCTTAATGTAATAAGGATGGAGCTTAATGTAATAAGGATGAAGCTTATGTAATAAGGATGGAGCTTAATGTAATAAGGATGGAGCTTAATGTAATAAGGATGAAGCTTAGTGTAATAAGGATGGAGCTTAATGTAATAAGGATGGAGCTTAATGTAATAATGATGGAGCTTAATGTAATAAGGATGGAGCTTAGTGTAATAAGGATGGAGCTTAATGTAATAAGGATGAAGCTTAGTGTAATAAGGATGGAGCTTAATGTAATAAGGATGGAGCTTAATGTAATAATGATGGAGCTTAATGTAATAAGGACGGAGCTTAGTGTAATAAGGATGGAGCTTAATGTAATAAGGATGGAACTTAATGTAATAATGATGGAGCTTAATGTAATAAGGATGGAGCTTAATGTAATAATGATGGAGCTTAATGTAATAAGGATGAAGCTTACTGTAATAAGGATGGAGCTTAATGTAATAAGGATGGAACTTAATGTAATAAGGATGGAGCTTAATGTAATAAGGATGGAGCTTAATGTAATAATGATGGAGCTTAATGTAATAAGGATGAAGCTTACTGTAATAAGGATGGAGCTTAATGTAATAAGGATGGAGCTTAGTGTAATAAGGATGGAACTTAATGTAATAATGATGGAGCTTAATGTAATAAGGATGGAGCTTATTGTAATAAGGATGGAGCTTAGTGTAATAAGGATGGAGCTTAATGTAAAAATAATGATGGAGCTTAATGTAATAAGGATGGAGCTTAATGTAATAAGGATGGAGCTTAGTGTAATAAGGGTGGAGCTTAATGTAATAAGGATGGAGCTTAATGTAATAAGGATGGAGCTTAATGTAATAATGATGGAGCTTAATGTAATAAGGATGAAGCTTAGTGTAATAAGGATGGAGCTTAGTGTAATAAGGATGGAGCTTAATGTAATAATGGAGCTTAATGTAATAAGGATGGAGCTTGATGTAATAAGGATGGAGCTTAATGTAATAAGGATGGAGCTTAATGTAATAAGGATGGAGCCTAGTGTAATAAGGATGGAGCTTAATGTAATAAGGATGGAGCTTAGTGTAATAAGGATGGAGCTTAATGTAATAAGGATGGAGCTTAATGTAATAAGGATGGAGCTTAATGTAATAAGGATGGAATTTAATGTAATAAGGATGGAGCTTGATGTAATAAGGATGGAGTTTAATGTAATAAGGATGGAGTTTAATGTAATAAGGATGGAGTTTAATGTAATAAGGATGGAGCTTAATGTAATAAGGATGGAGTTTAATGTAATAAGGATGGAGCTTAATGTAATAAGGATCAAAAATATATTGTCAAACTGGAAACATGTTTTTTCTTCAAATGTATGGTTGTTGTTACTATGGTAATGTGATAAAAAGGATCTTATACTCATGGTGCTTTCATACCATATTTTATTTAACTCGTTTTGGAATTTTGCTTGCTTAATAGAATATGGTACATGTAGAAAATCACAAGTGTTGCTTCATAAAATATGGTACATGTAGGAAATCACAAGTGTAAGATCCTATACAAATGTATGTATAACTAAACTATAGGTTGAAATTTAAAATTGACACAGAATAAACATCTAAACGTTGCAGCATTCAAGGGGGAATGTGTGCATCTTAGTGTAGACATTATAATAGGGATATTCATCCCGATGGGGGCCCTGGGATGCTTCATATCTTCATGTATATACACGTACATGTAGGAAACTGACAACCTCTATACAGTATCAATATATACCTGATAACTTCATTGCCTCCATCATGTGTACCAAGCTCATCATCTGCCTGTAATGGGGGAGTAGGCATCGGTTTATCAGTAATTAACACAACATCCTGGTCACCTGAAAATGAATGAACAAAACAACAATGTAAACAATAGTAAGGAACGAACGATGTAAGTTTATTTATAGTCGCCACCGCATAAATGCATTTGGGCGACTGGTTTCTCTACGGTGTTTATGTTGATCTCTCTAAGATGTTTATGTTGACAGCTGTAAAGGCATCTTCGTTCTTCGCAGGGTGACAAGTCCTGTTGCTTCTTTCGAAGGGGTCCCTTGTAGGGCCACCCTCCTCACTGTTGGTCACCCCGCAGCAGCATTTATACGGATCTGACAGTTAGACATCTGGTCGTTGATTGTCACTCAGGGGAGCGTGGATGCCAAGACCGTTGCCGCTCCCTCAGGTCCGCCGTCTCGTCTATCCGCCGGAGAAGTAAAAGAAGGAAGAGAAAGATCGAAAAAAGCCAGCGAAGATATAGTGTTTAATTACCACTATCTAGAAGAGATGGTGGATCTGTCCTGATGTGCTGTAGCCGTGGATCATGTCACATGCTGGCGAGCCTCCCCCTTCACAAGATCGACGACCAGAAGATCCCAGAATCCAACGCTGCTGCTGCGGGATGTGCACCGGTCGTGAGGAGATCGACCGGCACACACAATAGTAAGGCTTGCGTCATCTTACACTTATACAAATTATGCCAGTCTAGATACAGGCATCCATGGCGTATGCATTTACTATAAAAGTGAAGATGTCACTGGAATGTGACAATTTACTCACATTCATGTTGATTGCCAATTAAAAGTAAACACCAAATACAAGTTTTAATTTATTTAATAAATAATAAATCATAATAAAAGGAAATAATAAATAACAAGATTTAAAGGGAGATCAGTGGCACTGTGATTAGACGTGGGGTGTTTGTAGGGAGATCAATGGCACTGTGATTAGACAGGGGGTGTTTGTAGGGAGATCAGTAGCACTGTGATTAGACAGGGGGTGTTTGTAGGGAGATCAATGGCACTGTGATTAGACGTGGGGTGTTTGTAGGGAGATCAATGGCACTGTGATTAGACGTGGGGTGTTTGTAGGGAGATCAGTAGCACTGTGATTAGACAGGGGGTGTTTGTAGGGAGATCAGTGGCACTGTGATTAGACAGGGGGTGTTTGTAGGGAGTTCAGTGGCAGAGTGATTAGACGTGGGGTGTTTGTCTGAAGATAAGAGAATCTCACTGAGAATAAACAGGGTAAAACATACTCAAAACATGAAGTCTTTTCCATTAAAGTGGCAGATGGAATTTGGCTCCTTCGTGATGAACAGAAACATTTTGTTCTAGAAGTACCGTCAGATATACCCAAAGGGCCAAAACTTGCAGAAACAAAGTTTAACCAGAAAGTGATATTTATTATTGGTTCGGACACTTTCCGGATTGAACAAATCAATGCTCATCAGGAAAGCGGTCTGCATAAGGCATGTGGCACTCAGTATATACATGTACGTGATGGTGTGCAGAAATAATCCAACATTTATGTCAGTGCTCCCATACAGTAAACACAAATTGCTCTTTTTCAGAATGCAGATGCGAAAGATCATACATACGCATATGAAACTACTATTCATCTATACACCTAACAGTTACCTCATTTAGTTTAAACTTTATTTATTTTAGAACGATTGCGAAGCAAGTTCAAACATCTTATATTAATCACTCTCGTTGGCGCGGATGAAAGCGTAACTGTGGTCACTCGTGTGGGAGGAAACCGGAGTACTCGGAGAAAACCCACCTGTCCGATCTGGCGACCACTGTACCATCTCACATACTTCCCGGATGGAGGATCGAACCCGGGTTACATTGGTGAGAAGCGAACGCGCTAACCACTGCGCTAATTGGACACCCAAAGTGGTGCTAAAAGCCTGTCTATTAGAGAAAAATAATTAACATACTGTATTTCTGAGACATGATTTCCAATTGCTGGAGAACAGGGTGTATCGCTGGCTGGTTGCTAAGGAACATGCTATGAGCAGCCTCTGCTACGTTTGACGCAGAACCATAACTTCTGTGAATCAGTGATGCAGAGCTTTGTGGCATCATTGATAAGGATCCTTGAGTTGTCTCGGATTTCTGTGATGCTGTGATCACGTTTGTTCTATGGGTTGTCTCTAATGTATTTGGTGTACCAGTATGGTTATTAGACGACTGTATCAAAGTGTGCACACTGTTTTCGATAGCAACACTAAAACTTGGGTTTCGTGGTAGCTCTGGCTGCATTAATTCTGTGGTCTTCACAACAGAGACATTTGACACAGGTATATGTGGAAACGCTGAGTTGGTTATTTCCGTATCTTCTATTGTAATGACACTAGACAGAGGATTTTGTGGAAGCTCAGACTGAGTTAAATCTGGGACGTCCATTGTTACGACACTTGACACAAGTTCTTGCTGAAGCTCAGACTTTGTTTATTCCGTGGCTGCCATCATAGCGACATTTGACACAGTCTTGCAGCAGCTCTTACTCAGTTAGTTCCATAGCCTACATCATAGCGACACTCGACATTGGGTTATCTGTTGTGCTACTGTCTACGCTCCTTTATCCATCTACAATGTAGAGTAATGCGTAAGGTAAGTGTTTATAGGCTGATGAGACACCTCTATGTGCCAGGCTGATATGCCATCAAGGCAATCAATAACTATTATTTAACTAGATGGCGGCTCATAAACCACTTATCAGAATGAATCCCGACAAGGTTCAAACCTTCAACCTCCCGCTTCATTTTATTATTTATTTATAACTATTGTATGTATTGAACATTACTGTCAAATCCAAAGTCGCCGCTGTCGATCGCCAAAGACACAAAATGCGACAAAAATGAAAAACTGGCGCTAAATTTGGCAAAAGTAACTGGCGCCATCAAATTTCATCGACGATTTTTGTTGTATGCGGATGTAATGTACTATAACACTAAGCCGGTGCCGGTATTATTAAAGCATGATAGTTGATATGAAGTTGTTAATTGCGGGTCCAATTATGACACCGATTGGGACTGATGTTTTAAGAAGAGACCGCTTGATAATTTGCTAATGACATTTTAACAATGGATTAGGGGCTCGTATTTTGCCGATGTTTATTACAGTTTTGGGAAAGTTATTCGACGGGATGATTAAAGGGGTATTTTTGGTCTCACCTTTTAATTATCAAACAAACGGTAAACAAATTAGAGATGCCTGAAGTGGGCCTGAATTTGTATAAATGATAGGTCGAATTATATCACATTCATCATTAATTTGTCAGAATTCATGACTTCACCGTGCTTGTATACATTTGGTAAAAAACGACCCCATGAGGATGATTTATGTGATAAACAACCTGCAGCAAAATTAGCTAGACACTTTCAAGAATGCTGGCAGAGGGAATTTTCCTTCATTTCGTACAATGCAAAATGAAAATCTATGTTGTGTGACTTTTGTGTTGGTTTAAACATATTTTATTTATCAAGATAAACATGACATATAACATCTGTACATATAACATCCATACAATACAACTATCAAGACAAGTGGATTGAATTGAAAGCTACAGGAGCTTATAGTAATTCTCTCCACGTTTTGTGTTAAATGCCAGTGTTCAAATTCCTTCACATATCTATCTATCTTCCTTTAATGTCAAACCCCTCGCGGGGACGTAGACATGTTGCGCGTCAAAACATAGAACAAGATTAAACACGGTTATTTTCTTATTAAATATGCGTTCTATGATATACAACTATGTAAGTAAAAGATCCATTGGCTAAAATGTTTGGCTCCCAGTTGGCTCCAATTTATTCTAATTGGCTCCAATTTTTTCAAATTGGCAACAGAGGTGGCTCAAACAAAAAATCAGCCAGAGGGAACCCTGAAATCCTTGCGGAGGACATACATGCAGACATGTTTTCCTAGGCAGGCTTAGACCACCTAACCACTTCTAAGCAAACATGTGTGTGAGGTGTCTTGCTCAATGACACCATGTAACTCGGTATTCAAGGATACGTGCCCTGACCCAGTATCGAACCAGGGTCCCTTCGACGCTCCAAACTTAGTTTAGTTTAATCATATTTTATTGCATTCTATATATACAATGTACAATACAAAACAAATGAACAAACTTGTATAACTATCCATAATGCATGATTCGTGGCATTGTTTGCTCAAGGATTGTCATTATATGTTGAAGCAAATGGGTTGGGCCACAAGTTTTAACAACATTAGCCCTCCCCATAAGACTAGATTGTAATTAACAAAGAGACTGAATACAAGAGTTGTGCTAGTACTTTACTAAATTTAATGATACTAATAGAAAAAGGGTAAAATGATTAAGAGAATAAGCAACATTTTAGATAATAAGAATTTAGAAACAAAAAACAATAAACAAACCAAAAAAAGTTTAGGAAATGTAACTGTAATAGCTACTCCAATCAAGTGTCCCACCATACAACGTTACCCAGCCAGCCACACCCATCACCACACCCTAACATAGATCGTCACAAGAGAACAGCCTATATATATATATATACAGATCATGTGGTTATTTGCTCGAAGCGTTTAGTCGTTTTAATATATGTTTGAACTTGTGTGAAAATATATTCATTTTCATTGTCCGCCAAGTTTTCAATGCCTAACTAACAGTAAGTTCCAAACTTAAGTTCTAGTACTTCTACCACTGAACCACTTTGGGGTTTTTTGTAGCAAATTATTTTTGATGAACATATAATTGTATAATGGCATTGAATGAATACAGATTTCAATTAATTAGTGGTGTCACTTAATATTAACTTTTTTTCATTGAATTGACTTTATATACACTTATTTATAGTATATATAGAACTGGGCACTCATATTTTGTACAAATAAAGTACTGGGCACTACTGGGCACTTTTTAGTGAGACCGGTTGAAGTTCAATCATGGAATCCGACGATTTGCGGCGTTTGAAAATGGCAATTAAAGTCAACAATTATTGATCATGTATACAAACATTTGATCTATATGTGCTATCACGTGTGAGATATAAATGATAACAGTAATTTGTTGGGTAAGCAAAAAGGTAAAACCTGCACATCTTCCCGCCATTCAAGGGAGATAAACCTAGCCTAAGGAACGGGACAAGGTGGGTTTGCCTGAAATACGAAATGGAATTATTGTGTGCGAAATGGACGAAATGTAATTGACGACTGCACAATAAGAGCATAGAGTGACTTAAAGTCAAATATTAATTGTATTTAATGAAAATCACAAACGTTGCAATTAAATATATTATCATATACCGTATTTATAACTCGTAATGTAATTTCTCAATGAAACGGCCTTGCTCAATGACACAACATACGTGGCCTGACCGAGTATCGAACACGGGACCATTCGATTCCAAATCCGACGCTCTACCACTGGACTACGGACGCCACACCATCTATCACCTTAGCTTCGAGTATCTCGTTAGAATACATATTCGTAAATATATTTCCAAATATTTGCATGTTTATTATCAAGTTTTTAATATCATCTTTGCAATTTGCTATATACAGTTCCAATCGGTTGCATTCGTTTTACTAAATACAGGTAAATACATGTAGGCATTAATCAACAGGGCTTAGACATTGAGCATAGGTTAGAAACCACGACGATGAAACTAATCAGAAGCTGGCTCCATGGGTATATATACCATATAGACCATAGCATGTAGCCCATGAAAGCTGTTGTTAGGTAAACTGCCCGTCGCTCAAATGGGAAAACCGGTAGCGAGCGACGTTAAATAAACAGTACCGTGGAGTCAGTAGTCCAGTGGTCAACACGTTGTACTGAGAATTCAGGGATTGCAGGATCGAGCCCCCGTCTGACCCTAATAATATTAACAATCTTGAATATGTGACTTTAACCCGAGGTCGTTTTGGGGATCCCATGTACTCAGTAAGCATGTGCGTATAAAAATAGACCCGTTGTACCATTTTTTAAATTAATAGATCACTGTGTACAATAGTCTGTATAACTGTAGGTATAATCCAATAATTGATAACTGTGTACTATAGTCTGTATTACCTCTAGGTATAACACAATAATAGATCACTGTGTACAATAGTCTGTATTACCTCTAGGTATAATACAATAATAGATCACTGTGTACAATAGTCTGTACTACCTCTAGGTATAATACAATAATAGATCACTGTGTGCAATAGTCTATATTACCTCTAGGTAGCACACAATCATCGGTCACTGTGTATGGATTTGCCTGATCTATGGTCATCTACCAAAGGAGTTACGAGACCTAAGGTCAACTACCAAATGATTTGCCATACCTAAGGTCAACTACCAAATGATTTGTCAGACGGAAGGTCATCTACCAAAGGAGTTGCCAGACCTTAGGTGGACCAAATCGTCTTGCAGGCAGATTAAATCACTTTTGCCAGACTCTATGCTGTTTGTTATTTAGATAGTGGAGCTAAAACACTTTGCTGAATACCAAACAACATACGCCATGGCTGATCTCGATATATGTTGTTTGCAAATGTGATTTTATTTACTCAGCAGGCAACAGGTTAATAAGGGCGTTCAACAGAGTGAATTGGGAATAAATTATCCCAGACAAATGACTTGTAACCACCACTAAGATGGTGTAAACTATCCCATACAGTAGTGTCTGTCAATATGATAACACATGTAATAAATCAAAAACAGTTGTTATATTTTCAATCATTTTAATATACAATGTAAAATAATAACAATTTGTATGGTCATAGCCATGCATACATACTATGTAAAAAGGTTGTTCTGAAGTAGGCAATTATATCTATATATCTGATTGATAAATTTAATGATTTTTATTAACTTACTTACATCATGCCAAAGGTTACCAAAATTACAATTTATATTCCATTTAAATTACAATTTATGATTGATTTAATGAATGTTATTAACTTACGGACATTCATATCACGCCAGAGGTTACCAAAAATTACAATTTATGATTGATCCTAGGGATTTGCCAGTGGGAGATCAGACGTGGGAGACGCTCCCGCATCCTAGGGATCTAGCTGTGGGAGATCAGACAGGGCAGACGTTACCACATCCTAGGGATCTAGCGGTGGGAGATCAGACGTGGGAGACACTCCCGCATCCTAGGGATCTAGCAGTGGGAGATCAGACGGGGCAGACGTTACCACATCCTAGGGATCTAGCGGTGGGAGATCAGACGTGGGAGACATTCCCGCATCCTAGGGATCTAGCTGTGGGAGATCAGACGGGGCAGACGTTACCACATCCTAGGGATCTAGCGGTGGGAGATCAGACGTGGGAGACGCTCCCGCATCCTAGGGATCTAGCTGTGGGAGATCAGACAGGGCAGACGTTACCACATCCTAGGGATCTAGCGGTGGGAGATCAGACGTGGGAGACACTCCCGCATCCTAGGGATCTAGCTGTGGGAGATCAGACGGGGCAGACGTTACCACATCCTAGGGATCTAGCGGTGGGAGATCAGACGTGGGAGACATTCCCGCATCCTAGGGATCTAGCTGTGGGAGATCAGACGGGGCAGACGTTACCACATCCTAGGGATCTAGCGGTGGGAGATCAGACGGGGAGACGTTACCACATCCTAGGGATCTAGCTGTGGGAGATCAGACGGGGCAGACGTTACCACATCCTAGGGATCTAGCGGGGGAGATCAGACGGGGCAGACGTTCCCACCTAGGGATCTAGCTGTGGGAGATCAGACGGGGAGACGTTCCCACATCCTAGGGATCTAGCTGGGAGATCAGACGGGGCAGACGTTACCGCATCCTAGGGATTAGCGGTGGGAGATCAGACGGGGAGACGTTCCGCATCCTAGGGATTTGGCTGTGGGAGATCAGACGGGGCAGACGTTACCACATCCTAGGGATTTGGCGTGGGAGATCAGACGGGGCAGACGTTACCACATCCTAGGGATTTGGCTGTGGGAGATCAGACGGGGCAGACATTACCACATCCTAGGGATTTGGCGTGGGAGATCAGACGGGGCAGACGTTACCACATCCTAGGGATCTAGCGGTGGGAGATCAGACGTGGGAGACGTTCCCGCATCCTAGGGATCTAGCTGTGGGAGATCAGACGGGGCAGACGTTACCACATCCTAGGGATCTAGCGGTGGGAGATCAGACGGGGCAGACATTACCACATCCTAGGGATCTAGCGGTGGGAGATCAGACGGGGCAGACGTTACCACATCCTAGGGATCTAGCGGTGGGAGATCAGACGGGGCAGACGTTACCACATCCTAGAGATCTAGCGGTGGGAGATCAGACGGAGCAGACGTTACCACATCCTAGGGATCTAGCGGTGGGAGATCAGACGTGGGAGACGTTCCCGCATCCTAGGGATCTAGCTGTGGGAGATCAGACGGGGCAGACGTTACCACATCCTAGAGATCTAGCGGTGGGAGATCAGACGGAGCAGACGTTACCACATCCTAGGGATCTAGCGGTGGGAGATCAGACGTGGGAGACGTTCCCGCATCCTAGGGATCTAGCTGTGGGAGATCAGACGGGGCAGACGTTACCACATCCTAGAGATCTAGCGGTGGGATATATGCCGGGGAAACGTTCCCGCATCCTAGGGATTTGGCGTGGGAGATCAGACGGGGGACACGTTCCCGCATCTTGACGGGCTAGCAAGGGGGGGGGTCAGCAGGAGGAGGTGTTTGGTAATGCAATTAGCCTATACACTGAATAATACGGACCGTGGATAGCACATTCAATACAATATTTGTCGTCATCGCCAGATATCAATCAATTCTAGTCTCGGATATAACCGGTGATGCAGGATTTTGGATTGGTTGACAACCATTTCCACACAACATTGGTATTTGAATTCCACACTATTGGATTCATTTCCGCTGGGTAGAATTGATGCTGCATTTAAAAGGCAGTCACCGTCGCCGGTTATCCAACGTGCGGCTCTGCTGGATAATAAGTGTTGTTAATCGCGTTGGCAACTTTGTCCTGAAGATGATTCTCGAATTCGCCATAGTGATATAGAAGAGCCCATAAATTGAGTATCCAACCCTACCCTACGGTAAAAAGATTTGCTTATGTGTAGTGTGCACCTATTGGATCCAGGCTTACTCCCAGCATGCAACCCCAAGTTTAAAAAATGTGTATGTTATAGTAGTGGGTTATGGGGGTACTTCCCTCTACAGTCATGTCCATAAACAACGACTATATGAGGGTTCGTATATATCTTGTCTTTATTTGGAATGTGATCCAGGAGTAGGTACGATATGATGAATGATGATGATGCGCGTTCGCTTCAGGTGCGAAAGGTCCGGAATTCGAGCCCCGCTGGAGCCGTTACGATTGTGCCCTTATGCAAGGCATTTAAATTCCATGTTGCCTCTTCTCTCTCCCTAGTGGCGATGGATTCCATCAGGAATGAGGTCTCGAGAGTGATAAAACATCGAGAGCAATAAACATCTGAATAAACATCTGAATACCCACATGGCTGTGTATTCGCGAAGAAACATCTGAATAACATCTGAATACCCACATGGCTGTGTATTCGCCAAAAAACATCTCAATAAACATATAGGTATGTATTCGCGAATAAACATCCGAATAAACATCTGAATAAACACCTGGCTGTGTATTCGCCAATGAACATCTGAATAAACACCTGAATACATACTTGGCTGTGTATTCGCGAAGAAACATCTCAATAAACATCTAGGTATGTATTCGCGAATAAACATCTGAATAAACACCTGGCTGTGTATTCGCCAATGAACAGCTGAATAAACATCTGAATAAACACCTGGCTGTGTATTCGCCAATAAACCCCTGAATAAACATCTGAATAAACACCTGGCTGTGTATTCGCCAATAAACATCTGAATAACCAACTACCATCTACAAGCCAACTTCACAGACCTCGATTTTTCACTAATTTACTTCTGGCAAAATTACATTATCAGAACCTCAATACATAGTTCCGGAACCACGGCAGTCAAAAACACTGATAAGATCTTATCTTGGCAGCCATTTTGACTGGCAAGTTTTATTAACGGCAATTTCATGATTTTACTAGTAATTCTTTAATTGCAATAACTTTATTAATATTGGTTTCTTAATATAAAATTTGGTATGATTTTAAAGGTATTAAATTGTACTTTTTAAATATTAATTTATTTTTTGACAGTGATGTATGGACTATAAATTATAAGAACTTAACTTGCACCTATTTTTGAAAGTCTATTTTCACAGTTGAAATATTAATATACAGGTAAATTATTATGTATTCGTTATTGATATGAAATTTGTGAAATGATACAAAAAATATGTCCATTGAGAGCTTTCCAACAATGTATGAACCATGGTGATGGGATGAAAAATAAATATTTTATGAAGAAAACAAAATTAAGCTACTATATATTATATATAATATCTGATCAACTTTGCCATTCAAAATGGCAGCCACAGTAGGAATGATGACGTCACACGGGAACTATGTATACGGCCCAATTAATGGTCTCGGTGTTAAATATATTTATATGATTGACCAGGCAACATATATCGACGCTTGTTCCCAGACTAGACTTGTGTAGGTAGTACAGGTAAAATTGTCTTGACATCAGGAGCCGTTTTTGAATTTTGTCAACAGATTTTTGCAAACAGAAAAAAATTTCACTGATAGGCCATAATTTTGTTCTGCGACTAAAGTTGCATTGCTTCACAAAATCAGCAAAACTTTGAAATGTGTGATAAGCTAATTAGAACTGCTGCTATACCGTGCCTACTGAATTAACCATTTTGTATCACATACTGGCATCTAGTCAACTGAATTCAACGAATGTACTGCAATAATCAACCAGAGCACTGGAGCCGTTACGATTGTGCCCTTAGGCAAGGTATTTAAATTCCACAGTGTATAATGTGTAGAGTAGGATCACGCTAGAACCTTTATTTCCTTGTATTGTACTGTGTAGAGTAGGAACACGCTAGAACCTTTATTTCCTTGTATTGTACTGTGTAGAGTAGGATCACGCTATAACCTTTATTCCTTTGTATTGTACTGTGTAGAGTAGGACCACGCTAGAACCTTTATTTCCTTGTATTGTACTGTGTAGAGTAGGATCATGCTAGAACCTTTATTTCCTTGTACTATACTGAGTAGAGTAGGATCACGTTAGAACCTTTATTTCCTTGTATTGTACTGTGTAGAGTAGGATCACGCTAGAACCTTTATTTCCTTTGTATTGTACTGTGTAGAGTAGGATCATGCTAGAACCTTTATTTCCTTGTATTATACTGTGTAGAGTAGGATCACGCTAGAACCTTTATTTCCTTGTATTGTACTGTGTAGAGTAGGATCACGCTAGAACCTTTATTTCCTTGCATTATACTGTGTAGAGTAGGATCACGCCAGAACCTTTATTTCCTTGTATTATACTGTGTAGAGTAGGATCACGCTAGAACCTTTATGTCCTTGCATTATACTGTGTAGAGTAGGATCACGCTAGAACCTTTATTTCCTTGTATTATACTGTGTAGAGTAGGATCACGCTAGAACCTTTATTTCCTTGTATTGTACTGTGTAGAGTAGGATCACGCTATAACCTTTATTTCCTTGCATTATACTGTGTAGAGTAGGATCACGCTAGAACCTTTATTTCCTTGTATTATACTGTGTAGAGTAGGATCACGCTAGAACCTTTATTTCCTTGTATTGTACTGTGTAGAGTAGGATCACGCTATAACCTTTATTCCTTTGTATTGTACTGTGTAGAGTAGGACCACGCTAGAACCTTTATTTCCTTGTATTATACTGTGTAGAGTAGGATCACGCTAGAACCTTTATTTCCTTGTATTGTACTGTGTAGAGTAGGATCACGCTATAACCTTTATTCCTTTGTATTGTACTGTGTAGAGTAGGACCACGCTAGAACCTTTATTTCCTTGTATTATACTGTGTAGAGTAGGATCACGCTAGAACCTTTATTTCCTTGTATTGTACTGTGTAGAGTAGGATCACGCTATAACCTTTATTCCTTTGTATTGTACTGTGTAGAGTAGGATCATGCTAGAACCTTTATTTCCTTGTATTATACTGTGTAGAGTAGGATCACGCTAGAACCTTTATTTCCTTGTATTGTACTGTGTAGAGTAGGATCACGCTAGAACCTTTATTTCCTTGCATTATACTGTGTAGAGTAGGATCACGCCAGAACCTTTATTTCCTTGTATTATACTGTGTAGAGTAGGATCACGCTAGAACCTTTATTTCCTTGCATTATACTGTGTAGAGTAGGATCACGCTAGAACCTTTATTTCCTTGTATTATACTGTGTAGAGTAGGATCACGCTAGAACCTTTATTTCCTTGCATTATACTGTGTAGAGTAGGATCACGCTATAACCTTTATTTCCTTGCATTATACTGTGTAGAGTAGGATCACGCTAGAACCTTTATTTCCTTGTATTATACTGTGTAGAGTAGGATCACGCTAGAACCTTTATTTCCTTGTATTGTACTGTGTAGAGTAGGATCACGCTAGAACCTTTATTTCCTTGCATTATACTGTGTAGAGTAGGATCACGCTAGAACCTTTATTTCTTTGTGTTGTACTGTGTAAAGTAGGATCACGCTAGAACCTTTATTTCCTTGTATTATACTGTGTAGAGTAGGATCACGCTAGAACCTTTATTTCCTTGTATTGTACTGTGTAGAGTAGGATCACGCTAGAACCTTTATTTCCTTGCATTATACTGTGTAGAGTAGGATCACGCTAGAACCTTTATTTCCTTGCATTATACTGTGTAGAGTAGGATCACGCTAGAACCTTTATTTCCTTGTATTGTACTGTGTAGAGTAGGATCACGCTAGAACCTTTATTTCCTTGCATTATACTGTGTAGAGTAGGATCACGCTAGAACCTTTATTTCCTTGCATTATACTGTGTAGAGTAGGATCACGCTAGAACCTTTATTTCCTTGTATTATACTGTGTAGAGTAGGATCACGCTAGAACCTTTATTTCCTTGTATTATGATACTATATAAAACATTATTTGAATGCATATAAACCGAATTCAAATACACGAAATGTTGATTGATTTATTGTTTTATTCATAGACACCTCAACTGAAAAGGGTCATGGACAGAGGGATCTGTATCCAGTGGTAACACGCTGAACTGGTAATCCAGGGATCGCATGTTCGATCCCCGGTCCGACCCGTATAAAATTAACAGTCTTTCAGATGGGACTTTAAACCGAGGTCTCGTGTCGGTGCTGTACATCGTGCACGTAAAAGAACCAGAGGAAACTCTGGAATGGGTCTCTGCCTGTATTATTGCACTATCCTCCAAAAATCTAAAATGACTAATTTTTTCATTAGGCGTCATATGGGCAACCGGGAGCGACGATAAATAAACGTAAAACACATAGCCTGATTGTTCTTGGGAAACACTAGTTGGCATGGTATTGGGTTTTTGACTGGGATAGTTACGGTTTGTTGTGGGTCTAAGGTGATCTACAGCAACTAGTTCATTTCTTATTTTGAAAAATATGATTAGCGAGTCTTGATTTCATGTACGTTCTAAAGTTTTCCAATATAGGGTGGATACCATTTATGATACACTACTAGTGTAGTTGTATTCATTGAATATATATCTTCTTTTTTTTTCACTCTTTTTTTTATTTTATTATTTTTTCCAATTCTATATGCATGTACATAAAACATTTAATTTTCAATAAGAAATGAATATAGAATTTTTTTTCACTCTCATGCTCTCGCTCTCTCACCCAAACACTCGCACTTACATGCACACATTCAAACAACATACGCACGTATCAGCAGGTACAGAAGCAAATAAAATATGTCCACGAGCTACTTCTACCGTATTCTAAATATATCTTTATTGTTGGTATAATAATATAATTAAAATATATTAACAACAGAAAAGTGGGAAATTTGTTCCATTTTTCATTATGCTTTTCAAGTTTAACCGACCTTTTAGGTACTTGATGAATAGGTCGATATGTGGAATCGATGTTTTAATTTTATTTAAGTATATGAAGTACTTGGCTACGAGAATAATGAAATTTTTTGGATTCTTTTCGGCATCACCTTTGGTTATTAAGCAACATATTATTTCATAATTTATATCTAAGATTATATCTCTTCGTCGAAAATAATTTTTTAGTTCTCCCCAAAAAGTGTGTACGTGTTGGCATTCCCAGAATACATGTTCCATAGATTGTATATCCATAGAACAAAAATCGCACAAGTTTGAGTGTACCAGTTTTTGTTTGAGTAACAATTTATTTGTTGCAACTATTCTGTGTAAAAACTTGAATTGAAAATTCCTATATTTGCTGTCTATTGTTGATGTCAAGATGTTCTTATATATATGCTTCCAGTTTAAATTCGTATTTTGAAATATTTTTGACCATTTGCTTTCATTATTTGGTCGCGTGGTTTGCATTAGGTGTTCATATATGTATTTATTTGTTTTCTGATTATCTAGAAGTTTCTTTAATACGACTCTATTTGGGTTAGAATTACCAGCATTTTCTAATTTAATTTGTTTTTTTAGGTCAGCTGGTACACTTTTTATTACAGATCTATATCTTAAGAAATCACCATCAGGTATATTGTATAAAGTTTGAATATCTTCAAAGGGGTAAAAATTATTTTTTCTGAAGTCATAAAGATGTTCCAAGTGTATAACTCCCTTCTCTGCCCATTTCTTATAGAAAAAAGTCTTATTGTTGGCTTTTATATTTATATTATTCCATATAATTTCTTTGTTTGTGTTGGTACATTTTGGCAGAAGTTTAATTATGTTCCAGGAGATAATAACATCTTGCAAAAATAAAGAATCTTTAAAGCATTTTTTTATTTCTTGTTTATCTATGTTACACTCAAGTAATAGAGTTCCCCCATAATCTGACATTTTTTTTAAATATATATTTTTTATATGAGATGCATTTTTTTCATCTATCAAACGTTTTACCCAGGTTCCTTTCGTTGCTAATATAAATTTATTCAAATCTACCATTTTAATTCCCCCATGTAAATAGTCTTTCTTAATAGTTTCTCTCTTTATTTTATCCGGTTTTCCATCCCATATAAACTCAAACATTTTTCTAAGGACATAATTATTTTTTTGTCCGGAGAAGGTAAAACAGAAATAGGGTATATCAGCTTCGGGAGTGCAAAAGATTTTATGACAGTGATTTTGCCAAGAAGTGTTAGTTTCCGATGTTGCCATTGCTTCAACCAATTTTTAAAAGATTTAATCTGTGTATCCAGATTCCGTTGATACGATAAACAAGTGTCGGTGTAGTAAACTAAAGAGCGGGCACATTCAGATGTCCAATTAAAATATTTATTTGAACAAAACTTTATGTTTGAGTTTCTTAGTGAACCAGCTCTTAGCACATGGCATTTATTTTCGTTAAGTTTTAACCCTGAGACATGACTAAAATTGTCGAGAACATTTATTAATGTTTCGAAAGATTTCTTTGACCCATCTGTGACAAAGGTTGCATCATCAGTGAATAGGACATTTTTAACTTCAATATGATTAATTTCAATGCCCTTAATATCTTTATGTTTTAGAATGCAGTTTGACAATAGTTCAACACAGATAATAAATAGATAGGGGAGAGGGGGCATCCCTGGCGGACACCTCTTTCGATTTTGAAGAAATTCGACATATGGCCATTATTTATAACACAACTTATTGGGATCTTTATAAAATAGTTTTATCCACTGTGTCAAAGAATCCCCAAAATTAAAAAAAATAAGCGTGTCAAATAAAAAAGTGTGGCTTAAGCTATCAAATGCCTTCATAAAATCTGAAAAGAATAAAATAGATTTTTGATCCGAATTTTCCAGATTTTCCAAAACTTCGAAAATAAGTCGAATATTTTCACCTATGTATCGACCTTTAATAAAACCGGATTAACATTGATTTATTATTGAAGGCAACACTTTCTTAATTTTGTTGGCAATAACTTTTGCTATTATTTTATAGTCTACATTCAATAAACTGATTGGTCTCCAATGTTCTATGTGTAGAGTATCTTTATTTTCTTTAGGCAGTAATGTTATTATACTTTGCTTCTGTAAGTCTGTTAAGTTTCGATGTTCGTAAGAATACAAAATAGATTCGATATAATATTGTTTTATGTCATTCCAAAATATTTTGTAGAATTCCGTTGTTAATCCATCTGAGCCAGGGCTTTTGTTATTTTTCATGTCTTTTAAAGCTGTGGCAAATTCAATTTCTGAAACTTGTAAGTTTAATATTTCGTTTTCTTCATTACTTAATTTAGTCATTGTTGGATCCATAAAGTTGAAATTTGAAGTCGTTTGTGTTACATTTTTGTATAAATTTTCATAGAATAGCCGTTGTTGCTCTAAGATTTGTTTTTGGTCTGTAATTATACAGCCATTTGCATTTATTTGATTCATTGTTTTTCTTTCAGAATTTCTTTTTCTAAGCTAGCAAATAGTTTACTGTTTTTTCCACTATACTCCACTTGTTGTGCTTTAGATCTTAAGATAATTCCGTTTAATTTCTTTTCATATAATTTATTAAGTTTTTCATGACATTGGCTGAGTTGGTACTTGAGTTTTTCTAATTTAGATACATCCGTTTCTTTAAATATTTCCGACTCTGTTCTTTCAAGATTATTTTTAATATCATTCTCAATTTTAGATTCTTCTTTCTTAACATGTGACGCATATTTAATTGTTTCATTCGTTATATTGCCCTTAATGATTTCCCACATAGTATTCGGATTGGCTTTTTTATTTATTTTTGCAGTTTCACCTATTGTATTTCTTATAATATTTTGATATTCTTCTTTCAGCAAAAGACTGTTATTAAGCTTAAAATACCCCTTACCCTTTGGTTGTTTTTGCAAATTTAGTTCTAGGCTTACAAGGGAATGGTCAGATTTGAATCCAATACCTATTTTGCAGGAAACTGTGCAATTAACAAGGTTTTGAGATATCAAGAAGTAATCTAACCGACAAAATATTGGAGTTTTATCATTTGAATGCCATGTGTAGTTTTGTTTCTGTGGGTTTTTTATTCTCCATATATCTGAGATATTAAACTGTTCCATTTCTTCTTGTATTTTTGACCTACATTTTTCATGTGTATCTTTACGCCCATTCCTTTTATCTAAAGCAGGGTCTAAAATTGTGTTAAAGTCGCCACCTAATATTAAATGTTTATCTTCATTTTCAGCGAGAAATTTAATTATCTGTTCATGTATTGAAATGTCATCTATGTTTTGTCCATAAATGTTAATAATTACAAAGTTGTTCCCCGTCATATCGAAATTCAAATACAATAAGTCTGCCGCATATCAATTCTGTAAATTTAATATTGGTATATTGCAGCCGGTTGTTTAATAAGAAACATACGCCAGCACTATTTGTTTTGTTTCCACTGAAAAATGTCTCCCCTCCCCAGTCTGCTTTCCAGGTATCTGCTTTGCTCAAAATTGAGTGTGTCTCTTGCAGAAGATATATGTCATAATTCTGTAGTTTTAGCCATTGAAACATTTGTTTTCTTTTTAATGTGTTTCCAATTCCCCTAACGTTTAATGTACATAATTTAATACTCATGTTATTGGGGAATAGTACAAATAATATTTAGATAAATACGGTAGAAGCTCTCGTGTCAACAACAAATTGTTATACATTCTAAGATACAGTTATGTTTTGTAGAATAGGTTATGGTAGATGTTGTCTATGTAGTGCTATAAAAGCCAGTTAAACAAAATAATGTACGTGCATGCAGCTTATCATTCCTAAAAAACACAAACAGTATTCCTCACATCTATAATCTAACAAAAACATAGTGTATATACTAACACCATGCTATATAACAAGAACTGTCTTCTAATAGTCAATCTATAAAGTACATCGCTTATCAAATACAATTTTAAAATGTGACCATGAATCTTTCACATCAAACATACATGTATAATTTTAGTGTTTCTAATACTCAATTCTTTCTTCATCTTTTTAAAGTTCATAGTATGTGAACAATATAGTTAGTTCTAGAATCCAGGAGTGTCTATTTACAATCATGTTGAATATAGGAAAATGACTGGATATATAAATTCAGTATTTCCTGTTATGCCATTCACAATATATAGTGTTTAAAAACATAAAATCTTTTTTTGCAGTAAATATATGTATCAGAGTCAGCCATAATGTATTTATATAATTAATGGTCATATGCGTGAATTGAGTGCTAACTCATTTTGTTTTTCAGTTTTATAACCAACTCTAAACCACCTACAATACATATATACACATTTAAAAGTGACCTCACATAAATTACCAGCACACAACCACACATGCCAGGCACACGCCTCCTCAGCGATTGCTATTTTAGTCTAAAATAGAAGCTACTCTAGATGCGCAAGCCGAGACATGAACGGCCGCAAGCCAACAACACACCCATAGCAATAAACTGAAAACACCCGCACCCACATCACAACCTCTTATATATTACATTTTGTGCCAATTACTATCAATTTATTAATGTCCCATTTATGTACATGTATATATGCATATACTCACACATATACATACATACACATATTTATATACACCTATACATCCATATATACGTATTGTTACTTTATACAGGTGATACTATAGTGCATGAAAGTAGGTCTTGTCGAAACGAAAAACAAGACT
>CM026386.1:42364342-42381278 GCA_014843695.1 Archivesica marissinica
TTCTGTGGGATAAACTCCCCTTTCTCAAGGTTTAACACAGACAGATGTACTGACGTTTCTGTGGGATAAACTCCCCTTTCTCAAGGTGTAACACAGACAGATGTACTGACGTTTCTGTGGGATAAACTCCCCTTTCTCAAGGTGTAACACAGACAGATGTACTGACGTTTCTGTGGGATAAACCCCCTTTCTCAAGGTGTAACACAGACAGATGTACTGACGTTTCTGTGGGATAAACCCCCTTTCTCAAGGTTTAATACAGACAGATGTACTGACGTTTCTGTGGGATAAACCCCCTTTCTCAAGGTTTAATAGACAGATGTACTGACGTTTCTGTGGGATAAACCCCCTTTCTCAAGGTGTAACACAGACAGATGTACTGACGTTTCTGTGGGATAAACTCCCCTTTCTCAAGGTGTAACACAGACAGATAGTGACGTTTCTGTGAGATAAACTCCCCTTTCTCAAGGTGTAACATGGACAGATACTGACGTTTCTGTGAGATAAACTCCCCTTTCTCAAGGTGTAACACAGACAGATGTACTGACGTTTCTGTGGGATAAACTCCCCTTTCTCAAGGTGTAACACAGACAGATGTACTGACGTTTCTGTGGGATAAACTCCCCTTTCTCAAGGTGTAACACAGACAGATGTACTGACGTTTCTGTGGGATAACCCCCTTTCTCAAGGTGTAACAGACAGATGTACGTTTCTGTGGATAAACTCCCCTTTCTCAAGGTGTAACACAGACAGATGTACTGACGTTTCTGTGGGATAAACTCCCCTTTCTCAAGGTGTAACACAGACAGATGTACTGACGTTTCTGTGGGATAAACTCCCCTTTCTCAAGGTGTAACACAGACAGATGTACTGACGTTTCTGTGGGATAAACTCCCCTTTCTCAAGGTGTAACACAGACAGATGTACTGACGTTTCTGTGAGATAAACTCCCCTTTCTCAAGGTGTAACATGGACAGATGTACTGACGTTTCTGTGGGATAAACTCCCCTTTCTCAAGGTGTAACACAGACAGATGTACTGACGTTTCTGTGGGATAAACTCCCCTTTCTCAAGGTGTAACACAGACAGATAGTGACGTTTCTGTGAGATAAACTCCCCTTTCTCAAGGTGTAACATGACAGATGTACTGACGTTTCTGTGGGATAAACTCCCCTTTCTCAAGGTGTAACAGGACAGATGTACTGACGTTTCTGTGGGATAAACTCCCCTTTCTCAAGGTGTAACACAGACAGATGTACTGACGTTTCTGTGGGATAAACTCCCCTTTCTCAAGGTGTACACAGACAGATATGACGTTTCTGTGAGATAAACTCCCCTTTCTCAAGGTGTAACATGGACAGATGTACTGACGTTTCTGTGGGATAAACTCCCCTTTCTCAAGGTGTAACACAGACAGATGTACTGACGTTTCTGTGGGATAAACTCCCCTTTCTCAAGGTGTAACACAGACAGATAGTGACGTTTCTGTGAGATAAACTCCCCTTTCTCAAGGTGTAACATGGACAGATGTACTGACGTTTCTGTGGGATAAACTCCCCTTTCTCAAGGTGTAACACAGACAGATGTACTGACGTTTCTGTGGGATAAACTCCCCTTTCTCAAGGTGTAACACAGACAGATAGTGACGTTTCTGTGAGATAAACTCCCCTTTCTCAAGGTGTAACATGGACAGATACTGACGTTTCTGTGGGATAAACTCCCCTTTCTCAAGGTGTAACATGGACAGATGTACTGACGTTTCTGTGGGATAAACCCCCCTTTCTCAAGGTGTAACACGGACAGATGTACTGACGTTTCTGTGGGATAAACTCCCCTTTCTCAAGGTGTAACACAGACAGATGTACTGACGTTTCTGTGGGATAAACTCCCCTTTCTCAAGGTGTAACACAGACAGATGTACTGACGTTTCTGTGGGATAAACTCCCCTTTCTCAAGGTGTAACACAGACAGATGTACTGACGTTTCTGTGGGATAAACTCCCCTTTCTCAAGGTGTAACACAGACAGATGTACTGACGTTTCTGTGGGATAAACTCCCCTTTCTCAAGGTGTAACAGACAGATGTACTGACGTTTCTGTGGGATAAACTCCCCTTTCTCAAGGTGTAACACAGACAGATGTACTGACGTTTCTGTGGGATAAACTCCCCTTTCTCAAGGTGTAACACAGACAGATGTACTGACGTTTCTGTGGGATAAACTCCCCTTTCTCAAGGTGTAACACAGACAGATGTACTGACGTTTCTGTGGGATAAACTCCCCTTTCTCAAGGTGTAACACAGACAGATACTGACGTTTCTGTGAGATAAACTCCCCTTTCTCAAGGTGTAACATGGACAGATGTACTGACGTTTCTGTGGGATAAACTCCCCTTTCTCAAGGTGTAACACAGACAGATGTACTGACGTTTCTGTGGGATAAACTCCCCTTTCTCAAGGTGTAACACAGACAGATGTACTGACGTTTCTGTGGGATAAACTCCCCTTTCTCAAGGTGTAACACAGACAGATGTACTGACGTTTCTGTGGGATAAACTCCCCTTTCTCAAGGTGTAACACAGACAGATGTACTGACGTTTCTGTGGGATAAACTCCCCTTTCTCAAGGTGTAACACAGACAGATGTACTGACGTTTCTGTGGGATAAACTCCCCTTTCTCAAGGTGTAACACAGACAGATGTACTGACGTTTCTGTGGGATAAACTCCCCTTTCTCAAGGTGTAACACAGACAGATGTACTGACGTTTCTGTGGGATAAACTCCCCTTTCTCAAGGTGTAACACAGACAGATGTACTGACGTTTCTGTGGGATAAACTCCCCTTTCTCAAGGTGTAACACAGACAGATGTACTGACGTTTCTGTGGGATAAACTCCCCTTTCTCAAGGTGTAACACAGACAGATGTACTGACGTTTCTGTGGGATAAACTCCCCTTTCTCAAGGTGTAACACAGACAGATAGTGACGTTTCTGTGAGATAAACTCCCCTTTCTCAAGGTGTAACACAGACAGATGTACTGACGTTTCTGTGGGATAAACTCCCCTTTCTCAAGGTGTAACACAGACAGATGTACTGACGTTTCTGTGGGATAAACTCCCCTTTCTCAAGGTGTAACACAGACAGATGTACTGAGGTTTCTGTGGGATAAACTCCCCTTTCTCAAGGTGTAACACAGACAGATGTACTGACGTTTCTGTGGGATAAACTCCCCTTTCTCAAGGTGTAACACAGACAGATGTACTGACGTTTCTGTGAGATAAACTCCCCTTTCTCAAGGTGTAACACAGACAGATGTACTGACGTTTCTGTGGGATAAACTCCCCTTTCTCAAGGTGTAACACAGACAGATGTACTGACGTTTCTGTGGGATAAACTCCCCTTTCTCAAGGTGTAACACAGACAGATGTACTGACGTTTCTGTGAGATAAACTCCCCTTTCTCAAGGTGTAACATGGACAGATGTACTGACGTTTCTGTGGGATAAACTCCCCTTTCTCAAGGTGTAACACAGACAGATGTACTGACGTTTCTGTGGGATAAACTCCCCTTTCTCAAGGTGTAACACAGACAGATAGTGACGTTTCTGTGAGATAAACTCCCCTTTCTCAAGGTGTAACATGGACAGATGTACTGACGTTTCTGTGGGATAAACCCCCTTTCTCAAGGTGTAACACAGACAGATGTACTGACGTTTCTGTGGGATAAACCCCCTTTCTCAAGGTGTAACACAGACAGATGTACTGACGTTTCTGTGGGATAAACTCCCCTTTCTCAAGGTGTAACACAGACAGATAGTGACGTTTCTGTGAGATAAACTCCCCTTTCTCAAGGTGTAACATGGACAGATGTACTGACGTTTCTGTGGGATAAACTCCCCTTTCTCAAGGTGTAACACAGACAGATGTACTGACGTTTCTGTGGGATAAACTCCCCTTTCTCAAGGTGTAACACAGACAGATGTGACGTTTCTGTGAGATAAACTCCCCTTTCTCAAGGTGTAACAAGACAGATGTACTGACGTTTCTGTGGGATAAACTCCCCTTTCTCAAGGTGTAACACAGACAGATGTACTGACGTTTCTGTGGGATAAACTCCCCTTTCTCAAGGTGTAACACAGACAGATGTACTGACGTTTCTGTGGGATAAACTCCCCTTTCTCAAGGTGTAACACAGACAGATGTACTGACGTTTCTGTGGGATAAACTCCCCTTTCTCAAGGTGTAACACAGACAGATGTACTGACGTTTCTGTGGGATAAACTCCCCTTTCTCAAGGTGTAACACAGACAGATGTACTGACGTTTCTGTGGGATAAACTCCCCTTTCTCAAGGTGTAACACAGACAGATGTACTGACGTTTCTGTGGGATAAACTCCCCTTTCTCAAGGTGTAACACAGACAGATGTACTGACGTTTCTGTGGGATAAACTCCCCTTTCTCAAGGTGTAACACAGACAGATGTACTGACGTTTCTGTGGGATAAACTCCCCTTTCTCAAGGTGTAACACAGACAGATAGTGACGTTTCTGTGAGATAAACTCCCCTTTCTCAAGGTGTAACATGGACAGATACTGACGTTTCTGTGGGATAAACTCCCCTTTCTCAAGGTGTAACACAGACAGATGTACTGACGTTTCTGTGGGATAAACTCCCCTTTCTCAAGGTGTAACATAGACAGATGTACTGACGTTTCTGTGGGATAAACTCCCCTTTCTCAAGGTGTAACACAGACAGATGTACTGACGTTTCTGTGGGATAAACTCCCCTTTCTCAAGGTGTAACACAGACAGATAGTGACGTTTCTGTGAGATAAACTCCCCTTTCTCAAGGTGTAACATGGACAGATGTACTGACGTTTCTGTGGGATAAACTCCCCTTTCTCAAGGTGTAACACAGACAGATGTACTGACGTTTCTGTGGGATAAACTCCCCTTTCTCAAGGTGTAACACAGACAGATAGTGACGTTTCTGTGAGATAAACTCCCCTTTCTCAAGGTGTAACATGGACAGATGTACTGACGTTTCTGTGGGATAAACTCCCCTTTCTCAAGGTGTAACACAGACAGATGTACTGACGTTTCTGTGGGATAAACTCCCCTTTCTCAAGGTGTAACACAGACAGATAGTGACGTTTCTGTGAGATAAACTCCCCTTTCTCAAGGTGTAACATGGACAGATGTACTGACGTTTCTGTGGGATAAACTCCCCTTTCTCAAGGTGTAACACAGACAGATGTACTGACGTTTCTGTGGGATAAACTCCCCTTTCTCAAGGTGTAACACAGACAGATAGTGACGTTTCTGTGAGATAAACTCCCCTTTCTCAAGGTGTAACATGGACAGATGTACTGACGTTTCTGTGGGATAAACTCCCCTTTCTCAAGGTGTAACACAGACAGATGTACTGACGTTTCTGTGGGATAAACTCCCCTTTCTCAAGGTGTAACACAGACAGATGTACTGAGTTTCTTGGGATAAACTCCCTTTCTCAAGTGTAACAGACAGATGTGACGTTTCTGTGAGATAAACTCCCCTTTCTCAAGGTGTAACATGGACAGATAGTGACGTTTCTGTGAGATAAACTCCCCTTTCTCAAGGTGTAACATGGACAGATGTACTGACGTTTCTGTGGGATAAACCCCCCTTTCTCAAGGTGTAACACAGACAGATGTACTGACGTTTCTGTGGGATAAACTCCCCTTTCTCAAGGTGTAACACAGACAGATGTACTGACGTTTCTGTGGGATAAACTCCCCTTTCTCAAGGTGTAACACAGACAGATGTACTGACGTTTCTGTGGGATAAACTCCCCTTTCTCAAGGTGTAACACAGACAGATGTACTGACGTTTCTGTGGGATAAACTCCCCTTTCTCAAGGTGTAACACAGACAGATGTACTGACGTTTCTGTGGGATAAACTCCCCTTTCTCAAGGTGTAACACAGACAGATGTACTGACGTTTCTGTGGGATAAACTCCCCTTTCTCAAGGTGTAACACAGACAGATGTACTGACGTTTCTGTGGGATAAACTCCCCTTTCTCAAGGTGTAACACAGACAGATGTACTGATGTTTCTGTGGGATAAACTCCCCTTTCTCAAGGTGTAACATAGACAGATAGTGACGTTTCTGTGAGATAAACTCCCCTTTCTCAAGGTGTAACATGGACAGATAGTGACGTTTCTGTGAGATAAACTCCCCTTTCTCAAGGTGTAACATGGACAGATGTACTGACGTTTCTGTGGGATAAACTCCCCTTTCTCAAGGTGTAACACAGACAGATGTACTGACGTTTCTGTGGGATAAACTCCCCTTTCTCAAGGTGTAACACAGACAGATGTACTGACGTTTCTGTGGGATAAACTCCCCTTTCTCAAGGTGTAACATAGACAGATAGTGACGTTTCTGTGAGATAAACTCCCCTTTCTCAAGGTGTAACATAGACAGATAGTGACGTTTCTGTGAGATAAACTCCCCTTTCTCAAGGTGTAACATAGACAGATGTACTGACGTTTCTGTGGGATAAACTCCCCTTTCTCAAGGTGTAACACAGACAGATGTACTGACGTTTCTGTGGGATAAACTCCCCTTTCTCAAGGTGTAACACGGACAGATGTACTGACGTTTCTGTGGGATAAACTCCCCTTTCTCAAGGTGTAACACGGACAGATGTACTGACGTTTCTGTGGGATAAACTCCCCTTTCTCAAGGTGTAACACAGACAGATGTACTGACGTTTCTGTGGGATAAACTCCCCTTTCTCAAGGTGTAACACAGACAGATAGTGACGTTTCTGTGAGATAAACTCCCCTTTCTCAAGGTGTAACATGGACAGATGTACTGACGTTTCTGTGGGATAAACTCCCCTTTCTCAAGGTGTAACATGGACAGATGTACTGACGTTTCTGTGGGATAAACCCCCCTTTCTCAAGGTGTAACACGGACAGATGTACTGACGTTTCTGTGGGATAAACTCCCCTTTCTCAAGGTGTAACACAGACAGATGTACTGACGTTTCTGTGGGATAAACTCCCCTTTCTCAAGGTGTAACACAGACAGATAGTGACGTTTCTGTGAGATAAACTCCCCTTTCTCAAGGTGTAACATGGACAGATGTACTGACGTTTCTGTGGGATAAACTCCCCTTTCTCAAGGTGTAACACAGACAGATGTACTGACGTTTCTGTGGGATAAACTCCCCTTTCTCAAGGTGTAACACAGACAGATGTACTGACGTTTCTGTGGGATAAACTCCCCTTTCTCAAGGTGTAACACAGACAGATGTACTGACGTTTCTGTGGGATAAACTCCCCTTTCTCAAGGTGTAACATAGACAGATAGTGACGTTTCTGTGAGATAAACTCCCCTTTCTCAAGGTGTAACATGGACAGATAGTGACGTTTCTGTGAGATAAACTCCCCTTTCTCAAGGTGTAACATGGACAGATGTACTGACGTTTCTGTGGGATAAACCCCCCTTTCTCAAGGTGTAACACGGACAGATGTACTGACGTTTCTGTGGGATAAACTCCCCTTTCTCAAGGTGTAACACAGACAGATGTACTGACGTTTCTGTGGGATAAACTCCCCTTTCTCAAGGTGTAACACAGACAGATGTACTGACGTTTCTGTGGGATAAACACCCCTTTCTCAAGGTGTAGCACAGACAGATGTACTGAGGTTTCTGTGGGATAAACTCCCCTTTCTCAAGGTGTAACACAGACAGATGTACTGAGGTTTCTGTGGGATAAACTCCCCTTTCTCAAGGTGTAACACAGACAGATGTACTGACGTTTCTGTGAGATAAACTCCCCTTTCTCAAGGTGTAACACAGACAGATGTACTGACGTTTCTGTGGGATAAACTCCCCTTTCTCAAGGTGTAACACAGACAGATACTGACGTTTCTGTGAGATAAACTCCCCTTTCTCAAGGTGTAACACGGACAGATGTACTGACGTTTCTGTGGGATAAACTCCCCTTTCTCAAGGTGTAACATGGACAGATGTACTGACGTTTCTGTGGGATAAACCCCCTTTCTCAAGGTGTAACACAGACAGATGTACTGACGTTTCTGTGGGATAAACTCCCCTTTCTCAAGGTGTAACACAGACAGATAGTGACGTTTCTGTGAGATAAACTCCCCTTTCTCAAGGTGTAACATGGACAGATGTACTGACGTTTTTGTGGGATAAACCCCCCTTTCTCAAGGTGTAACATGGACAGATGTACTGACGTTTCTGTGGGATAAACCCCCTTTCTCAAGGTTTAATACAGACAGATGTACTGACGTTTCTGTGGGATAAACTCCCCTTTCTCAAAGTGTAACACAGACAGATAGTGACGTTTCTGTGAGATAAACTCCCCTTTCTCAAGGTGTAACATGGACAGATGTACTGACGTTTCTGTGGGATAAACTCCCCTTTCTCAAGGTGTAACACAGACAGATGTACTGACGTTTCTGTGGGATAAACTCCCCTTTCTCAAGGTGTAACACAGACAGATAGTGACGTTTCTGTGAGATAAACTCCCCTTTCTCAAGGTGTAACATGGACAGATGTACTGACGTTTCTGTGGGATAAACTCCCCTTTCTCAAGGTGTAACACAGACAGATGTACTGATGTTTCTGTGGGATAAACTCCCCTTTCTCAAGGTGTAACATAGACAGATAGTGACGTTTCTGTGAGATAAACTCCCCTTTCTCAAGGTGTAACATGGACAGATGTACTGACGTTTCTGTGGGATAAACTCCCCTTTCTCAAGGTGTAACACAGAGAGATGTACTGAGGTTTCTGTGAGATAAACTCCCCTTTCTCAAGGTGTAGCACGGACAGATGTACTGATGTTTCTGTGAGATAAACTCCCCTTTCTCAAGGTGTAACACAGACAGATGTACTGACGTTTCTGTGAGATAAACTCCCCTTTCTCAAGGTGTAACACAGACAGATGTACTGACGTTTCTGTGGGATAAACTCCCCTTTCTCAAGGTGTAACACAGACAGATGTACTGACGTTTCTGTGGGATAAACTCCCCTTTCTCAAGGTGTAACACAGACAGATGTACTGACGTTTCTGTGGGATAAACCCCCCTTTCTCAAGGTGTAACACAGACAGATGTACTGACGTTTCTGTGGGATAAACTCCCCTTTCTCAAGGTGTAACACAGACAGATGTACTGACGTTTCTGTGAGATAAACTCCCCTTTCTCAAGGTGTAACAAGACAGATACTGACGTTTCTGTGAGATAAACTCCCCTTTCTCAAGGTGTAACACAGACAGATGTACTGACGTTTCTGTGGGATAAACTCCCCTTTCTCAAGGTGTAACACAGACAGATGTACTGACGTTTCTGTGGGATAAACTCCCCTTTCTCAAGGTGTAACACAGACAGATGTACTGACGTTTCTGTGGGATAAACTCCCCTTTCTCAAGGTGTAACACAGACAGATGTACTGACGTTTCTGTGGGATAAACTCCCCTTTCTCAAGGTGTAACACAGACAGATAGTGACGTTTCTGTGAGATAAACTCCCCTTTCTCAAGGTGTAACATGGACAGATGTACTGACGTTTCTGTGGGATAAACTCCCCTTTCTCAAGTTTAATACAGACAGATGTACTGACGTTTCTGTGGGATAAACCCCCCTTTCTCAGTTTAATACAGACAGATGTACTGACGTTTCTGTGGGATAAACTCCCCTTTCTCAAGGTTTAATACAGACAGTGTACTGACGTTTCTGTGGGATAAACCCCCTTTCTCAAGGTTTAATACAGACAGATGTACTGACGTTTCTGTGGGATAAACCCCCTTTCTCAAGGTTTAATACAGACAGATGTACTGACGTTTCTGTGGGATAACTCCCCTTTCTCAAGGTTTAATACAGACAGATGTACTGACGTTTCTGTGGGATAAACTCCCCTTTCTCAAGGTTTAATACAGACAGATGTACTGACGTTTCTGTGGGATAAACCCCCCTTTCTCAAGGTTTAATACAGACAGATGTACTGACGTTTCTGTGGGATAAACCCCCCTTTCTCAAGGTTTAATACAGACAGATGTACTGACGTTTCTGTGGGATAAACTCCCCTTTCTCAAGGTTTAACACAGACAGATGTACTGACGTTTCTGTGGGATAAACTCCCCTTTCTCAAGGTGTAACACAGACAGATGTACTGACGTTTCTGTGGGATAAACCCCCTTTCTCAAGGTTTAATACAGACAGATGTACTGACGTTTCTGTGGGATAAACCCCCTTTCTCAAGGTGTAACACAGACAGATGTACTGACGTTTCTGTGGGATAAACCCCCTTTCTCAAGGTGTAACACAGACAGATACTGACGTTCTGTGGATAAACCCCCTTTCTCAAGGTTAATAGACAGATGTACTGACGTTTCTGTGGGATAAACCCCCTTTCTCAAGGTGTAACACAGACAGATGTACTGACGTTTCTGTGGGATAAACCCCCTTTCTCAAGGTTTAATACAGACAGATGTACTGACGTTTCTGTGGGATAAACCCCCTTTCTCAAGGTTTAATACAGACAGATGTACTGACGTTTCTGTGTAATAGAGTATTTTATATAACATATACATTTATAACCTCAGTTCGGTAATTTGCGCATGAGTTTAATATTAGAGAATTTTAGTGTTTATCTCAACATACCTACTGTAAGCTATTTATAACAGTGTCGTGGCAACAGGGCGTGATGACATGGATATACAAATATCATATCCCATTTTTGGTCAAAATCTTGAAATATAAATATTGTCAGATTTGGTCTGAGCTGTTCAGAAGATATTGTTTCACGTTTTAGGTGGGAGCGATCCTCTGTTTTAGGTGGGAGTGATCCTCTGTTTTAGGTGGGAGTGATCCTCTGTTTTAGGTGGGAGCGATCCTCTGTTTTAGGTGGGAGCGATCCTCTATTTTAGATGGGAGCGATCCTCTGTTTTTCAGTGTTTTTGCAGTTTTCCACTTTGATCACAATTTTCCATTCACCTGTATCGTACGATTGTATTCGTAGTGAAAGACACTTTATAACATTTTTAATGTACACTCTACATCCGTTATGTCAAAGTCGGTTATGTCAAATTCTCCGGTTATCTCGAAGTCGGATCAAAGTCCCGTTTCAGACACTCGTTTTACATATAACTGGCTCTGTTTATATAGAATTTCGTTAAGTCAAACATCGGTTATGTCGAAGTATTTTGTTCGGTCCGACGGAATTCGACATAACGGATGTAGACTGTACTTCATTGTCAATATTGTTGAAAAATATATAATCTAATTTTGACTAAGTTAGTCTTTTTTTCTATCAGCTCTCTCTGTAGCTCCAAATAGCCGTGACAAATCATAATAACCAATGAGCGATGCAACAAACAAAAACCAAACACCCTACATCACAAATCATAATAACCAATGAGCGATGCGCCTACATCACAAATCATAATAACCAATGAGCGATGCGCCTACATCACAAATCATAATAACCAATGAGCGATGCGCCTACATCACAAATCATAATAACCAATGAGCGATGCGCCTACATCACAAATCATAATAACCAATGAGCGATGCGCCTACATCACAAATCATAATAACCAATGAGCGATGCGCCTACATCACAAATCATAATAACCAATGAGCGATGCGCCTACATCACAAATCATAATAACCAATGAGCGATGCGCCTACATCACTTATAGCATGCTTTATTAAAATTGCTGGCTGAAAAAATTCAAGATTTGCATACAGTGCAATTTCGATTTATTGAAACATGATTATGACATTAATTTCTGATCAATCGTAGTTGCTGGTTCCCATTGGTTAGATATTTAACCCTTTCAACACCAGAGATAAAAAAATAGGCTTACAAAAAGTGTAGATCCAGATGAGCTGGCTTGTAGCGATCCGTCTCATCAGGATCTGTACTTTTTGCCAGTAATATTACTATTTTTAGACAAAATAACCCATTTTGATAAGTGAACTGGTCCAAATGTAATTTTCTTATTAATGTATTGGTCTAAAAATATCATGCACCAGTCCATGTCGGTTACTTGGTGTTGAATGCATCAGTCCATGTCAGTTACTTGGTGTTTAATGTACCCGTCCATGTCAGTTACTTGGTGTTGAGTGGGTTAAATTAGGATATCATGCACAGTGTATTCCTACCAGGATATGTTTCATTCAAGAAAACCGCATCCGATATTTCTATGATAATTATTACAAAATTATGATTAAATTTAAAAAAAGCAGTGTGTTATTTGTTTGTCTTTAATCATGAGCAAGTCATATCTGTCTCCTCCGTGCTGTCTGATTATCCAACTCTGGAGGCGAGTATGTAATATCTCACCAGATCTGTCTCCTCCGTGCTGTCTGATTATCCAACTCTGGAGGCGAGTATGTAATATCTCACCATATCTGTCTCCTCCGTGCTGTCTGATTATCCAACTCTGGAGGCGAGTATGTAATATCTCACCATATCTGTCTCCTCCGTGCTGTCTGATTATCCAACTCTGGAGGCGAGTATGTAATATCTCACCATATCTGTCTCCTCCGTGCTGTCTGATTATCCAACTCTGGAGGCGAGTATGTAATATCTCACCATATCTGTCTCCTCCGGGCTGTCTGATTTTCCAACTCTGGAGGCGAGTATGTAATATCTCACCATATCTGTCTCCTCCGGTATGTCTGATTATCCAACTCTGGAGGCGAGTATGTAATATCTCACCATATTTGTCTCCTCCGTGCTGTCTGATTATCCAACTCTGGGGGCGAGTATGTAATATCTCACCATATCTGTCTCCTCCGGTATGTCTGATTATCCAACTCTGGAGGTGAGTATGTAATATCTCACCATATCTGTCTCTGGGCTGTCCGATATATATGCGTTTTTACTCGTCATGGTTGCATCCTATGTTTTTATCTGGGCTGCTCGCCCATATGGTTTACCGGCGGCGAGGGTAAATAAACGCAATCATCATCATTTTATCTGGTATTTCAACGAGGGATATTGATATGGCGTCTGTCCACACATGCACCTGGAGCAAGTTCGTCTGTCCACACATGCACCTGGAGCAAGTTCGTCTGTCCACACATGCACCTGGAGCGAGTTATCAGTAACCAAGAATTGATGAAATGGTATGAAACTTAAAATAGATAGGCATCACCATAATGTGGTTTTGACATGTTGTAACACCAGAGTTAATTAACTAAGAATCCACTAATTTGATTGTCCGGAGCCAGTAACCAAGTATGAAACTAAATTCTACAAAATAGAAATGGTCCAAAGATCTGCAGCAAGATATATATTCAAGCAGGTACAAGGCCATCACATTTTGAGTTATAAAATCTGGATATATAGTGATTTAATGAAAACTTTCACAGTGGATTTTTGGATAAATATATGGATAAATGCAAGGTAAAGGCTTTGCTGTTCAAACATTTCAAATTTATAAAGTTAAAAAGTAATATTTCTGCAAAATAAAAGGATGTGTTATTGATTTTTCACAGAATGTCAAAAGGTATATAGTAAAGTGAGATAAGTGACTAAATGTTTTCAATGCTATAGGGCATTATTGCACCATACATAAACCATTGCTCAAGTGGTGGACACTAATTATCGATACGAGAACCAGCTAACAAAATCACTTAATCTCAACTACTGGGTAAAAGTGACAACCAAAAATGGCTGGAATAAAAAAGACAAACATTGAATCTGAAAATGAGGATGCAGACAAAAAGAGGAAGAGAGACACCGTCAGTAGTTTGAGTAGTGCTCTAAATACGAGTCAAGATACAAGTAAATTAAGTTCACTAGAAATCAAGCAAAAACGTAAAAAGAAGAAAAAGGGAAAGAACGAACACGAATTAGAAGAAGGTATCGAGTCACAGGAAATGTCGAAAATCAATATACAACTATTGGATATTAACAAAAAACTGTCCAATGTGATAATTAAAGACGATGGAACCCTCCGCAGTGTTATAAGAGAGACAATTAAGGAAATGAAGGAGCAGTTGCTCGACTCTGTAATGCATAGACTCGATATTCTCGAGGGAAATATCTTTGAGAAACAACAGGAAAATGAAAAATTAAGAAGCAAGGTGACAGCGTTACAAGAAAAACTAGAAAAACAAGAAAACGAAAAAGACATGCTGAAACGAGAAATTGAGAATAGTGAATGGAGGGCAAATGGGAAAATAAACGATCTAGAACAGTACACTAGGAATAAAAACATAAGGATAGATGGGATTATAGAATCCAAAAACGAAACATCAGCCCAAACAGAACAAAAAGTAGTAAACGAACTAAACAAACATATACCAACATTAATGAAACTCAACGATATAGAGATAGCACATAGGCTCGGAAAACAACATTCCAACGGAAAACCAAGGCAAATCATTGTGCAAGTGGTATCCAGGTCAACCAAATCATTCATCATGAGGAAAAAGAAACTGCTAAAAAACACAGGAATATATATAAATGAAGATTTTACTAAAAGAAATCAATATGTCCTCGCATGCATGAGAAAAAAACTCCCGATGAAGTACACGCTGCATGGTCCATAGAGGGACGGCTGTTCTACAAACACAATACTGGTTCAATCCATCGCGTATGGTATGATGACTATCAAACTTGGGTAGACCTGCCTTGGCCAGAACCAAATATGAATACATCTGTTAGAGAGAGAAAAACTGTTACAACACTACCCAAGGTGGGAACAAATGTCGGAAGTTCAAGCCAGTAGTACACTAAATCTGTTTATTCCTTGAGATTGGACACTTCTTTGTGTAGATAACAATGTTGGATTAAATATCCAGACACACAATACAACTATAGAAATTATAAAACATATGCTGTTTTGAAATAATAGGGTCAATGGGTATTGTACTGTAATCTGTGTTTATATGAATTTAAAAAATGTTATCTAGTGATACAAATGTATATGAAAAAACAATACAATATTATTATTTCAGGAAAAGTTTATTTAACTAAAATTAATTTGTTGAATTGAGTGGTCATTCATCGCGAATCTACTGTATTGCTATCGAGAGAGATGTATAGTGATTTTGCGATGACCTTTGGAAATGGGTTAGTACATGTATCGCAATACCCGTATGTAATATGCACACTATCAGAACCATAACCTCCGTTGGTTTGGCCTCAGACATTTTATATTTCTCGAGTGTTCATGAAACTATAATTGATTTACACAAATGACTAGCATTATCCGTAAAGCATGTTTACTAATTATGATATTTGTGGTGCTCCGTTGGGGTCACCGTGGTGTCATTGTCGGGTTGGGCTTCGATAGTGGTTGTGCGGCGTCGGGATGGTGCATTAGCACTGATGCGGGGACACGTTCGTGTAGGATTGTATTCTGTCGTTGTCGCGGTGAAGTGGTGTCGTACTATCGTTGTCTCATACTGTCGTTGCCGTGGTCTCGGGCTGTCGTAATCGTGCTGTCGGCCTCTCTTAGTGTAGCCTCAGCAGGCGATACTGCGTGAGGCAGATGGTGCGGTGGCGATGGTGCGATGCAGCGGTAGCGGTTTGGGCGGTGGGGCGTCAAACTGTTGTGGTCACGTGTTGTCATTGTTATGCTGTCAATGTCGTGGTGTCGGCACGATGGTGTGGTGACCCTGACGGAACACCATATATATATATTGTTACACTATTTTATTAGACACTATGTTGAGATAATATTTGAACATCTTTGAATCGTGGTTAAATGTATTTTATTATCATTTTCCCCCCTAGGGATTGGGATTATATACGAGTACTGCATTGCGTATATTATTACGTAATTGGCGGCGGGTTGTTATAATATTAAATTTAAAATGTCACTTAGATCTATTTAAACATTTGAGAGTATTGTTATATACAATACATATAGTAGTTTTATTAACGACTTTAGATAAAGTATACAATTTAAATATAAAGACCATTACAGAATGGCATGAACTAGACCGGCTGTGATACCATGATATATCTGGCTCGCAAGCTGCTGGTGGTGAGAAAGTACGTCATGTCCATTGCGCTCCATGGGTTTTTATACCGTGGTCGTTTTTTAGATCTCGAGTGGTTCTTATGTTATGCAGTTTCATTTTGTCTTTCTCTGACACTTTGCATTAAGTTGTATGCTGACGCTACTAATTAGAAGGTCCTATTTATGTAACAGTAACTATAGTACCATCAATAAAATTGATTAATTGATGTGGAAGCGTATACACAAACATTATAATATTGTATCAACATGAACACAAAAAATGTGGTGTTGTAATGGGGACAAATATTAAGATACCTAGCTGGCAGCTTGAACGCTCCCATGTCAAAGGCTTTTGACGGGCATGACCAGGTAAAATGTTTCAAAACCTTGTGGTGTGGAGCAGACATTATATATGTTTGTATATAAAATTATACTATATATGTGTATATATGTGTGCATAAAAATGGACAGGCCTGACGTTGTTGTAGGTCAGTGGGGTTGGTTACTTGTATGGTGGTCGATTGCGGGGTGGATTTTTGGCTGCGCGGGGGACGTTTTGGGTGTCCTACTTCTGCTATCTCCTCCTTTGTATTTGTATAGATATGCATACTAGTCAGTATATGTATGGAGAAGGGGCCATGAAGGTGGAAATTTACAGTGGTCCCGCCTCAGCGGTCGGGGTTTCCATATCTGGAGTCAGGGTGGTTTTGTCGGGTTTGGCCACTGTATGGGTGACTGGCTATTGTGGCCCGCATTGCGGTGGGTATTGTGTATGTATATATAGCATAATGGGTAATCTTAAAACTCTGACAGTACGTAGAGTTGAAGACTACTCTTTGTAGTCTTACATTTCGTACCGATAACACCATGCTTCTGAGAGTCACAAAACTTCAACATACAAACAAAACAAATTACTGTTGATAAACAAGTTTATAT
>CM026386.1:42382278-42415405 GCA_014843695.1 Archivesica marissinica
GTTAGAAAGGTCTGTAGTTTGGTGCATATTTCACCAGGACTGTTAGAAAGGTCTGTAGTTTGGTGCATATTTCACCAGGTCTGTTAGAAAGGTCTGTAGTTTGGTGCATATTTCACCAGGTCTGTTAGAAAGGTCTGTAGTTTGGTGCATATTTCACCAGGACTGTTAGAAAGGTCTGTAGTTTGGTGCATATTTCACCAGGACTGTTAGAAAGGTCTGTAGTTTGGTGCATATTTCACCAGGTCTGTTAGAAAGGTCTGTAGTTTGGTGCATATTTCACCAGGTCTGTTAGAAAGGTCTGTAGTTTGGTGCATATTTCACCAGGTCTGTTAGAAAGGTCTGTAGTTTGGTGCATATTTCACCAGGACTGTTAGAAAGGTCTGTAGTTTGGTGCATATTTCACCAGGACTGTTAGAAAGGTCTGTAGTTTGGTGCATATTTCACCAGGTCTGTTAGAAAGGTCTGTAGTTTGGTGCATATTTCACCAGGACTGTTAGAAAGGTCTGTAGTTTGGTGCATATTTCACCAGGACTGTTAGAAAGGTCTGTAGTTTGGTGCATATTTCACCAGGACTGTTAGAAAGGTCTGTAGTTTGGTGCATATTTCACCAGGACTGTTAGAAAGGTCTGTAGTTTGGTGCATATTTCACCAGGACTGTTAGAAAGGTCTGTAGTTTGGTGCATATTTCACCAGGACTGTTAGAAAGGTCTGTAGTTTGGTGCATATTTCACCAGGTCTGTTAGAAAGGTCTGTAGTTTGGTGCATATTTCACCAGGTCTGTTAGAAAGGTCTGTAGTTTGGTGCATATTTCACCAGGTTTGTTAGAAAGGTCTGTAGTTTGGTGCATATTTCACCAGGTCTGTTAGAAAGGTCTGTAGTTTGGTGCATATTTCACCAGGTCTGTTAGAAAGGTCTGTAGTTTGGTGCATATTTCACCAGGTCTGTTAGAAAGGTCTGTAGTTTGGTGCATATTTCACCAGGACTGTTAGAAAGGTCTGTAGTTTGGTGCATATTTCACCAGGACTGTTAGAAAGGTCTGTAGTTTGGTGCATATTTCACCAGGTCTGTTAGAAAGGTCTGTAGTTTGGTGCATATTTCACCAGGACTGTTAGAAAGGTCTGTAGTTTGGTGCATATTTCACCAGGACTGTTAGAAAGGTCTGTAGTTTGGTGCATATTTCACCAGGACTGTTAGAAAGGTCTGTAGTTTGGTGCATATTTCACCAGGACTGTTAGAAAGGTCTGTAGTTTGGTGCATATTTCACCAGGTCTGTTAGAAAGGTCTGTAGTTTGGTGCATATTTCACCAGGACTGTTAGAAAGGTCTGTAGTTTGGTGCATATTTCACCAGGTCTGTTAGAAAGGTCTGTAGTTTGGTGCATATTTCACCAGGTCTGTTAGAAAGGTCTGTAGTTTGGTGCATATTTCACCAGGTTTGTTAGAATGGTCTGTAGTTTGGTGCATATTTCACCAGGACTGTTAGAAAGGTCTGTAGTTTGGTGCATATTTCACCAGGTTTGTTAGAAAGGTCTGTAGTTTGGTGCATATTTCACCAGGTCTGTTAGAAAGGTCTGTAGTTTGGTGGATATTTCACCAGGTCTGTTAGAAAGGTCTGTAGTTTGGTGGATATTTCACCAGGTCTGTTAGAAAGGTCTGTAGTTTGGTGGATATTTCACCAGGACTGTTAGAAAGGTCTGTAGTTTGGTGCATATTTCACCAGGTCTGTTAGAAAGGTCTGTAGTTTGGTGCATATTTCATCAGGACTGTTAGAAAGGTCTGTAGTTTGGTGCATATTTCACCAGGTCTGTTAGAAAGGTCTGTAGTTTGGTGGATATTTCACCAGGTCTGTTAGAAAGGTTTGTAGTTTGGTGCATATTTCACCAGGTTTGTTAGAATGGTCTGTAGTTTGGTGCATATTTCACCAAGGACTGTTAGAAAGGTCTGTAGTTTGGTGGATATTTCACCAGGTCTGTTAGAAAGGTCTGTAGTTTGGTGCATATTTCACCAGGTTTGTTAGAAAGGTCTGTAGTTTGGTGCATATTTCACCAGGTTTGTTAGAAAGGTCTGTAGTTTGGTGCATATTTCACCAGGTTTGTTAGAAAGGTCTGTAGTTTGGTGCATATTTCACCAGGTTTGTTAGAAAGGTCTGTAGTTTGGTGCATATTTCACCAGGTTTGTTAGAAAGGTCTGTAGTTTGGTGCATATTTCACCAGGTCTGTTAGAAAGGTCTGTAGTTTGGTGCATATTTCACCAGGTTTGTTAGAAAGGTCTGTAGTTTGGTGCATATTTCACCAGGTTTGTTAGAAAGGTCTGTAGTTTGGTGCATATTTCACCAGGTCTGTTAGAAAGGTCTGTAGTTTGGTGCATATTTCACCAGGTCTGTTAGAAAGGTCTGTAGTTTGGTGCATATTTCACCAGGTTTGTTAGAAAGGTCTGTAGTTTGGTGCATATTTCACCAGGTCTGTTAGAAAGGTCTGTAGTTTGGTGCATATTTCACCAGGTTTGTTAGAAAGGTCTGTAGTTTGGTGCATATTTCACCAGGTCTGTTAGAAAGGTCTGTAGTTTGGTGCATATTTCATCAGGTCTGTTAGAAAGGTCTGTAGTTTGGTGGATATTTCACTAGGATCCAGTTGGAGAAATGTCTTGAGCAGTGTTCCCATCCCAGCATGCCATACAACTGAAAGACAACACAAAACCATTTCATCTTTTAAATACATAGAAATGAAATAAAGTATAGCACGTAACAAATGACACCTGATTGCATCGTCACTCACTGATATCAGGTACAATCCCCTGATTGCATCATCACTCACTGATATCAGGTGCACTCCCCTGATTGCATCATCACTCGCTGATATCAGGTACACTCCCCTGATTGCATCATCACTCGCTGATATCAGGTACACTCCCCTGATTGCATCATCACTCGCTGATATCAGGTACACTCCCCTGATTGCATCATCACTCACTGATATCAGGTACACTCCCCTGATTGCATCATCACTCACTGATATCAGGTACACTCCCCTGATTGCATCGTCACTCACTGATATCAGGTGCACTCCCCTGATTACATCGTCACTCGCTGATATCAGGTACACTCCCCTGATTGCATCATCACTCACTGATATCAGGTACACTCCCCTGATTGCATCATCACTCACTGATATCAGGTACACTCCCCTGATTGCATAATCACTCGCTGATATCAGGTACACTCACCTGAATGCATCGTCACTCACTGATATCAGGTACACTCCCCTGATTTCATCGTCACTCACTGATATCAGGTACACTCCCCTGATTGCATCGTCACTCACTGATATCAGGTACACTCCCCTGATTGTAACATTTTAATGGATAAATTTTATATCATACCATCTGGAAATGTGATCAATTTCAAGCTAAGAGTACTGCGGAATCTTTCCTCTCTAAAACTTCACATTTGGGTAATTTCCAGCTTAGCGGTCTCCACTGACTATGACAATAAGATTTTTGGAAGGTTGTGAAATAATTTATTTACAAATTAGCTTGACCCTGGTGGGGGGGGGGGGAATGTCAGGACATCGCACTTCCAAGGAGTGTTAACCCTTTCCCTCATAGAAGCACCGCTTGACGCCATTACCAATATGACATACATTGACTATATAGTAGCCAAACTAATGTTCATAGTAAAGGCCAGAATCTCATGTAGTCCCAGTAAGATATATGGAGGTGGGATAGATATGGCGACTACTTATCCACTGCAAGATAGCTAAATGGTTGTCGTTCGTATGGAGATACAATTGTATATTAACCTGAATCTCTATGAAGGAAAGGGTTAAACTGTAGGTGTTCCTCCGTCTTTGATCAGAAAACAAGATAAATATCATATTAGGTCAGCGTTTTCTTCAGAGTGCGTTTCTTGTGTTTTTGACAAAATGAAATGACCAGAGACGCAATGAGATTCATTATTTGCGTTTTCCGTGACGTAGCAATAATTTGACTGCAGATTCTTTATATGGAGCTTTCTGCGTGAATAAAATGCATTTGATAACTTGTTCATTAACGAGACGCTTACTTGTTACAATTATGTACAACGAAAAGTGTTCAGATGATACAGATAAGTAAGAATGTCATAGCTCAGGAAAATGTCTGCATCAAATTGCTTTCGTTTCCATGCAGAATTAGTCTGCTAAACCTGAAATCCCAGAATCTGACTCGGCCAAAAACAAATTGCGACCATATAAGTACTGAAACACCTTCACCTAGCGACACAGCTAATATTCCTACCAAACGTAAAACTATAACGCGACTTCAGAACGTAGTGGGTGGCTAGGGCAAAATTAAGAGTGTTTCAACATTGTTTTCCATTTCCCGACCCTGATTTTGGGTAGGTAGATAAGAAAATTAAAAAATTATCTACATAAAAGGTAACATTTCCAAATGATGATAGCGTGGATGTAATAATAATTTGGTTGGTAACTGGTAGAAGTAGAAATAAGAATCAATTGCCAGACACATCAATTTCAGATAAAAATAAATCTTTAATGAGAAATATGATGCTATACATGTATATCATAAAATGATGACTAGATTTCAATATTGATATGTGTTCTTAACATACAGAAGAATGACAGGGTAGAACCAGCATTTAACTGGAGAAGTAAAGTTACCCGTCTAAGACAGGGTAGAACCAGCACTGAAGTGGAGAGGCACAATTACCCCGCCTCGGATAGGGTAGAACCAGCACTGAAGTGGAGAGGCACAATTACCCCGCCTCGGATAGGGTAGAACCAGCACTGAAGCGGAGAGGCACAATTACCCCGCCTCGGATAGGGTAGAACCAGCACTGAAGCGGAGAGGCACAATTACCCCGCCTCGGACAGGGTAGAACCAGCACTGAAGCGGAGAGGCACAATTACCCCGCCTCGGACAGGGTAGAACCAGCACTGAAGCGGAGAGGTACAGTTACCCCGCCTCGGACAGGGTAGAACCAGCACTGAAGCGGAGAGGTACAGTTACCCCGCCTCGGACAGGGTAGAACCAGCACTGAAGTGGAGAGGCACAATTACCCCGCCTCGGATAGGGTAGAACCAGCACTGAAGTGGAGAGGCACAATTACCCCGCCTCGGACAGGGTAGAACCAGCACTGAAGCGGAGAGGCACAATTACCCCACCTCGGACAGGGTAGAACCAGCACTGAAGTGGAGAGGCACAATTACCCCGCCTCGGATAGGGTAGAACCAGCACTGAAGCGGAGAGGCACAGTTACCCCGCCTCGGACAGGGTTTCGGTTTATTATGTTGTGCCACTAAATTTTTGATGAAAACTTTCTCAGATGTTGATTGGTTAAGCAGTAATTATTCATAAGTAGACAGCTACAGCAGAAGTACAAGTAATTAACAGTAGTACATGTAACTTGTCAAGCATTGTTAGCACATATATGGGGACAGTGTAATTCTTGTAATGGCTGGGTGCACTTAAAATATTGCATATCTTTCAAGGTTTTAAGATGGATCAGTAGTCCAGTGGTTAACACACAGACGGATCTATAGCCCAGTGGTAACACGCTGGACTGGTAATCCAGGGATCGCAGGTTCGATCCCCCGTCTGACCCTAATAAAATTAACAGTCTTTCAGATGGAACTTTAAACCGAGGTCTCGTGTCGGTGCTTCATAGAATCACCGACCTTCCACAAGCCAGCTGGATAGCTTCCTCACATGAAAGAATCACCGACCTTCCACAAGCCAGCTGGATAGCTTCCTCACATGAAAGAACCACCGACCTTCCACAAGCCAGCTGGATAGCTTCCTCACATGAAAGAACCACCGACCTTCCACAAGCCAGCTGGATAGCTTCCTCACATGAAAGAACCACCGACCTTCCACAAGCCAGCTGGATAGCTTCCTCACATGAAAGAACCACCGACCTTCCACAAGCCAGCTGGATAGCTTCCTCACATGAAAGAACCACCAACCTTCCACAAGCCAGCTGGATAGCTTCCTCACATGAAAGAACCACCGACCTTCCACAAGCCAGCTGGATAGCTTCCTCACATGAAAGAACCACCGACCTTCCACAAGCCAGCTGGATAGCTTCCTCACATGAAAGAACCACCAACCTTCCACAAGCCAGCTGGATAGCTTCCTCACATGAAAGAATTCGGCACCCCAAGTGGTATTCGAACCTAATGCAGTGAGGGGCCAGTGACTTTAATTCAATGACAATAACCACTTGGCCACAGATGCCACTATCTGCAAAAGACTAGTAGTTATAAACAAATACAAAACCGGAACACCGCAAAATGAAATTATGACACAAAAGCATGGCCTACCTCTAAGATTTTCTGTTCCATTTCTTTGTTGGGCTTGTCCTCCAGCTGTTTAAGGGATAACTTTAATGCTCGGCCATACATCTTGTGAACCATAGCATGCTTTATACTCAATGCTAACACCTGCAAGGTCAGAAACACAGTTACGAAGGCAGTATAGTTGGTGCACAATTAACTGTCTTTGTTACCTAGCATACAATTTTTTTTTTAAGTTTATTTAACGTCGCTACCGGTTGTCGATATGAGCGACGGGTAGTTTACCTAACAACACCTTTCCTTGGCAGGCTCCAGTGGTACACCAACCTCCGTAAGAAACTATCAACTTTTTCATATAAAGAGACATGGTCTGAGAGGGGCTCGAACCATCAGTGATGATGCATAAGTTTATTTACAATTACCATCGCATAAATGCATTTGGGCGACTAAATCAGTGATGAAAAGTTACAGATGTATACAAGTCAGCGACCATATCCATTCGACAACGGAGGCGGACTGCATACAGATAGCCACTTTATTGATGTGGGAACCATATTATTATGGACAACTGTTAATGTATCCAAAACGGATTGGATGAAATTTACAGTCCACTGTCTGACCTGTAAATGTGACCTTCACCTTTGAGGTATGAATCAATGTCTTATGCATTTGACACATGTCTGACCATTCTCCTGTAAATGTGACCTTCACCTTTGAGGTATGAATCAATGTCTTATGCATTTGACGCATGTCTGACCCTTCTCCTGTAAATGTGACCTTCACCTTTGAGGTATGAATCAATGTCTTATGCATTTGACGCATGTCTGACCATTCTCCTGTAAATGTGACCTTCACCTTTGAGGTATGAATCAATGTCTTATGCATTTGACGCATGTCTGACCATTCTCCTGTAAATGTGACCTTCACCTTTGAGGTATGAATCAATGTCTTATGCATTTGACGCATGTCTGACCATTCTCCTGTAAATGTGACCTTCACCTTTGAGGTATGAATCAATGTCTTATGCATTTGACGCATGTCTGACCATTCTCCTGTAAATGTGACCTTCACCTTTGAGGTATGAATCAATGTCTTATGCATTTGACGCATGTCTGACCATTCTCCTGTAAATGTGACCTTCACCTTTGAGGTATGAATCAATGTCTTATGCATTTGACGCATGTCTGACCATTCTCCTGTAAATGTGACCTTCACCTTTGAGGTATGAATCAATGTCTTATGCATTTGACGCATGTCTGACCATTCTCCTGTAAATGTGACCTTCACCTTTGAGGTATGAATCAATGTCTTATGCATTTGACGCATGTCTGACCATTCTCCTGTAAATGTGACCTTCACCTTTGAGGTATGAATCAATGTCTTATGCATTTGACGCATGTCTGACCATTCTCCTGTAAATGTGACCTTCACCTTTGAGGTATGAATCAATGTCTTATGCATTTGACGCATGTCTGACCATTCTCCTGTAAATGTGACCTTCACCTTTGAGGTATGAATCAATGTCTTATGCATTTGACGCATGTCTGACCATTCTCCTGTAAATGTGACCTTCACCTTTGAGGTATGAATCAATGTCTTATGCATTTGACGCATGTCTGACCATTCTCCTGTAAATGTGACCTTCACCTTTGAGGTATGAATCAATGTCTTATGCATTTGACGCATGTCTGACCATTCTCCTGTAAATGTGACCTTCACCTTTGAGGTATGAATCAATGTCTTATGCATTTGACGCATGTCTGACCATTCTCCTGTAAATGTGACCTTCACCTTTGAGGTATGAATCAATGTCTTATGCATTTGACGCATGTCTGACCATTCTCCTGTAAATGTGACCTTCACCTTTGAGGTATGAATCAATGTCTTATGCATTTGACGCATGTCTGACCATTCTCCTGTAAATGTGACCTTCACCTTTGCGGTATGAATCAATGTCTTATGCATTTGACGCATGTCTGACCATTCTCCTGTAAATGTGACCTTCACCTTTGCGGTATGAATCAATGTCTTATGCATTTGACGCATGTCTGACAATTCTCCTGTAAATGTGACCTTCACCTTTGAGGTATGAATCAATGTCTTGTGCATGACAGCAGAGCTAAAACATTTCCATTTATTACGGTGAATATTCAATCAACAAATTTCTATATAATAATACCGTAACCGTAATACCCTTGACCGTTGTGCTACGACACACCTACACCTCAATCTAATGATGACATTTTCATGTTCTTTGATGAAATTCCCATTAGTAGTGTCTGATCTATGGCACGAAACACGAACACCGATTGAAGCAACTGCAGTTCACTTTTCATTTTCTTGTATTTTGTTTTATCAACTTTTCACAGTAAAGATGATTTGTTGACTATGGATGTGTACAGTGAGGCAGAACATTTTTGTTATTCACCTTGGTATCCGTGACATCAATCCACTTTGCAACTTCCAACATAGTTTCATCGAGGTCTTCCTCCGTTACGGAGCAGCAGTCTATACTGTAGTCATTGAGCAGTATGTCAGCCTGGGCCGTACCAAGTTTCAGCAAGCAAGTTATAACCTGACACTTTTTCTCCTCTTTTTCACTGAAAGTTATAAGGAGGCACAATTTCTTTAAAACATTTTAGAGTATAAAGTTTATATATTTTACAATGATTGCGAAATATGCTTGAACAACTTTGTAGACACAGATGAAAGCAGATATGTGGTCATTCGTGTGGGAGGAAACTGGAGTATTCAGAGAAAAGCAATTGGTTTGGTGACCACAGTATCATCTCATACTTCCTGGTACATCAAACCATTGGTGACAGGCGAGCTTGCTAACCACTGTGCTAACACACATACATGGGATATACACATAAAGTGACATAAAAGACCGTCCCCTAATATGTTTTTAGGGTTTAAAGTTGTACCACAACATGGGTTATATGGCATAAAAGGCCGTCCCCTAATATGTTTCTTTGTTTTTTAGGGTTTAGAGTCGTACCACAACATGGGTTATATGACATAAAAGTCCGTCCCCTAATATGTTTTACACATAACCATTAATATTATTTACAACAAATATTAATATAATTGATTATGTTTGTATGACTGTGTTATGTATACTTGCATGAATGTATCACAGAATCATGGGTTAAACTCTATCTATTTATCTGGAACAAAATGGTTTGTTTGTTTTGTTTTGGGAGTTTCAAACAGCTTAGGTCATATGCCAACACTCCATCTATTATTTGTGGGAGAAGACACCGGGTGCCCCTCCGAGCAGTATTTCAGACACAGACGAGCACCCGGGTAGAACCACCGATCCTCCACAAGCCAGCTGAATAGTTTCCTCACTCGAAAGAATTAAAAACACCCCAATGTGAGTGAGGGGTAAATGTTTTGAATTCAACGACCGTAACCACTCGGCCACGGAGGCCCCACTATAACAAAATGGAGATTAGGAGTTGACGGACTCATTAACAAACCTTTTGACAGTACTGGCATCGAGACTGTTGTCTGTTTTCATACCAAAGTAAGCTAACAGATCGGTCTGGTCGATCCGGGATAGAACATATTTACTAAGCTCCATCATTTCCGGTAAACATTTAATCTTCTCCTACAAAATACATTATACATAGTTACTAATCATCATATGATCATTCAAGTAATCATAATTTTCAATCTGCTGGGTTGTTAACCCTTTCAGCGCCATAGGTGACTTTCGTCGACATCCCACTACAGCGCCATAGGCGACTCGTCGACATCCCACTACAGCGCCATAGGCGACTTTCGTCGACACCCCACTACAGCGCCATAGAAGACTTTCGTCGACATCCCACTACAGCGCCATAGGCGACTTTCGTCGACATCCCACTATAGCGCCATAGGCGACTTTCGTCGACATCCCACTACAGCGCCATAGAAGACTTTCGTCGACATCCCACTACAGCGCCATAGGCGACTCGTCGACATCCCACTACAGCGCCATAGGCGACTTTCGTCGACATCCCACTATAGCGCCATAGGCGACTTTCTTCGACATCCCACTACAGCGCCATAGGCGACTTTCGTCGACATCCCACTACAGCGCCATAGGTGACTTTTGTTGACAACGCATATGCTTTCATACCGGACTTAATTTTGTGTATACAAGTTTATGTTAACACCGGGAAACTCTGGTTTCCCATCAAAGTGACGTCATTCTGTTATTTACAGGGTTTCATGAGTATTAATAGTAACATTGCTGCAAAATGAGACTAAATATAGACCAGGGCTGAACTTCCCTTATGCCGTGCCACAAGTCTCCGTAATGGATGAATCATGTTTTTCGCATTAAATCTATGTTTTCACTGAGAATATTTTGTTTATGCATGCATATTGTGTAGAAATATGAAAACTTTAAATATATTTACTTTCGTTTGCAAACTGTGCTCTTACAGTCATAGGGCTAGTCACGGTCTGTCTACGATTTTATACGGTTAAAGGGAGGTATGAAGAGAGACGAATAAACACTAGCTCAGTCAAAGTAAGATTACATGTCAAATCTGTGTTAAGCAGTCAGCCAAGGGAATCACAGAAAGTGGCTGCTTAGCACAGGTGGCTGCTTAATAGAGGTAACATTTATAATAAAACAAGATATTGGGAATCTGGAAACTGGCTGCTTAATACAGGTTGGCTGCTTAGTGACCACTAACCACAGAGGTGACCACTAACACAATGTTCCAGTACATTACAAATGTTAATAAGGGTGGCTTTCACTACTGCGTGACCACTAACACAATGTTCCAGTACATTACAAATGTTAATAAGGGTGGCTTTCACTACTGCGTGACCACTAACACAATGTTCCAGTACATTACAAATGTTAATAAGGGTGGCTTTCACTACTGCGTGACCACTAACACAATGTTCCAGTACATTACAAATGTTAATAAGGGTGGCTTTCACTACTGCGTGACCACTAACACAATGTTCCAGTACATTACAAATGTTAATAAGGGTGGCTTTCACTACTGCGTGACCACTAACACAATGTTCCAGTACATTACAAATGTTAATAAGGGTGGCTTTCACTGCAAAATTTGTATAATACTGGTTTTATAAGGAATACAATTTTATCTCATAACGTTGTTTGTATTCAGTGTAATACAGTCATCTCATAATTTCTTATATGTACACACGTTTAATAACACTTGGAAGGATTCTGATTGGTTGAGAGAATAGTGTGTATAATTTGTAAACTTTAATGTATGCATATTTCTATTTGAATTGGTACACAACGTTAATGGTAAGACAAACGATGATGTAACAGAAGTCTCGAGGCAATTATAACGCTGTTTCAAACATAAATATAACGCTGTTTCAAACATAAATATAACGCTGCTTTGCATAGTGATGTCATGATAATTTAGTGAAATTATGACAGTTTGCGCCGACACTTGACGCCAAAATGAAAGTAGCAACGTTATTTATTAAAATGTGAGCGCTATGGTAATGTGATAAATAGGATCTTACACTCGTGATGATTTCATAACATATTTTATGAAACTCGTTATTTGAAATTCCAAAACTCGTTTCATTAAATATGGTATGAAATCACCACTCATGTAAGATCCTATATGTATGAAAGCAACCTTTCTTTGACCATCAGTTTGCACAGGAATATAACTCCAACAAAGAATTGCAGCTATACATCAGTTTGCACAGGAATATAACTCTAACAAAGAATTGCAGTTATACATAAATTTGCTGTTTGCTTTTGGGGTCGCACCAACATTTTAAGTTATACGGCGATTCTCCAGCTATTATTGGTGGAGGAAGACCCTGAATGCCCCTCTAAAGATTGTAACACTGTGGAGGAAGACCCTGGATGCGCCTCTAAAGATTGTAACACTGTGGAGGAAGACCCTGAATGCCCCTCTAAAGATTTAACACTGTGGAGGAAGACCCTGAATGCCCCTCTAAGATTGTAACACTGTGGAGGAAGACCCTGGATGCCCCTCTAAAGATTGTAACACTGTGGAGGAAGACCCTGAATGCCCCTCTAAAGATTGTAACACTGTGGAGGAAGACCCTGGATGCCCCTCTAAAGATTGTAACACTGTGGAGGAAGACCCTGGATGCCCCTCTTAAAGATTGTAACACTATGGAGGAAGACCCTGGACGCCCCTCTAAAGATTGTAACACTGTGGAGGAAGACCCTGGACGCCCCTCTAAAGATTGTAACACTGTGGAGAAAGACCCTGGACGCCCCTTTAAAGATTGTAACACTATGAAGGAAGACCCTGGATGCCCCTCTAAAGATTGTAACACTATGGAGGAAGACCCTGGATGCCCCTCTAAAGATTGAATTTCTTGTTATGGAGATTTATTTACAAAAACTATTCGATAACTTTGCAACTTGTTGTTTGTAAAGGCTATAACTTGGATAACTTTGCAACTTGTTGTTTGTAAAGGCTATAACTTGGATAACTTTGCAACTTGACGTTTGTAAAGGCTATAACTTGGATAACTTTGCAACTTGTTGTTTGTAAAGGCTATAACTTGGATAACTTTGCAACTTGTTGTTTGTAAAGGCTATAACTTGGAGAACTTTGCAACTTGTTGTTTGCAAAGGCTATAACTTGGTTAAATTTGCAAATGAATTATAAGTAAAGTAAAGTGTTTGTTTATTATAGTGTCACCCCTATTGAAAGAGCCAGTCATTTCTGACTTATGAGACACCTCTTATGGACATCAGTACTTCCCGAATCCTATCCTTGAAGGCCAGGCGCCAGGCTGGTAGGCAATCGGTAACCATTATATATAACTAGCTGACGGCTCACCAGCCAGGCATATCAGAATGAACCCCTGGCGAGGTTCGAACCTTCGACCTCCTGCTTATAATTAGAAATTGTTTTTGAAGGAAGTGCATTCTCCCCAGCAATGTTGCATCATTGGAGAAATGATTAAAGTGAAATTAATCCAGTACAACTATGGCATTGAAACATTCAATATTGTGCCATGTAATACAGCAAATTAACTAAACATGCAAAGGGAGATAACTCAGTGAAAACTGAATCAAGTAAAATGCAAAGATGATATGCAGAACTAGGGTAGAGAAGGACTTCTCCAGAAAAACGTTGGGAAAGACGAACAGATGGTTATCAAGAACAAAATGAAGATGTCATCCCCTTTTCTGAGGAGACCTAATTATACTTTCCGTTTGAGGAATGAAAATGCAAAAAAAAACATTAATGTTGTCATTTGCAGTAAATTGTTGACATGTCCCAACAGAAGACAGACAACAGTACCAACCTTTTCTGCATCCAGTGCTTGTAGTCTTGCTATATACAGTGGAAGATGGTCCTCCAATTCCGATCGGAGTTCTTCAAAAAGAGGATGACTCAATTCCAATCTGCAAAGTACACACACAGGTTAGTGCCAGTTTTAGGTCAAAACAGGTTGTGACAATAATGACTCTTAATTTGTCAACATTTCTACAACTAGTTCATGGATACTAATTTTCCATTAGGGACTTAACCTTTGACCCCAGTCAGAACAAATCATATTTAAGCTAACACAGAGATAATACACTTGTTATCTGTATATTGTTGTCAGTTGAGGTCATAGATAGATAGATAGATTTGTTCATATTTATTCATAGACTTCACCCTAACTAGTTCTAAACTAATCTTCCCGACAGCCTTCCAATGGCCAGGGATCATTCTAGAGGGCAAAATAATCGTCCTAGGGACCCTGACACCATTTAAGGACGCAATCGCACGCTTTCTCACTTCTCCCAACAATGCTGACTTAGAATAAAATGAACCCTGAATGGACCGGGTTCTTGTGTATATATTTTCCTCGGAATTCAAAGGTAAATGTGTGAAATCTTTTTTAATTTACTTTGATATCCAGGATACTTTCAAATCTCTAATTGCCTCTTTGTACTCTTCTTCCTTGGTTTTGTCCTTGTTCTTGTCGGTCTTTTCTTTCCCGTTGGATTTATTGCTCTTCTTGGGGGCTTCTGTAATCACATACTTGAATGGTATTGCACTCTGAAACGTGGAAATGTGACCCATTATAGTATAGATGACTTAATGCAACAATAACTCATAAAAACTTAGGCAGATGAGTTTATATGGTACTGGGTTCGGAACTACGTAAGTCCTGTATAAATCCTTTCATTAATATGATGTATTTGTATGAAACAGTTGCCTATATCTTAATGTGTATGTTTGGATTTTTAAATTGTTTAACTATTGTTCTGAAACCGTTTTGGGTTTATTTGAACCCTAAGACTATTCTATTAGCTTATCTGTTGTTGCCGAGCTTTAATAGTGTCCATGATTGCCGAATGATAACATTTGGTTTGCTTCGTTTGCTTCTCTATCTTTATATGATTTGGGCCCATGCTAAAAAGAACTAATCTAGGATCATTCATTGTATGTGTAAGGGAGGTTATCGGTTGAAAATGGTCAGGCGCCACCACCGCGATTACCTTACTTGAATATACAACGTTTTTATACGTTTGTTAGGATTAGAATAAGTTCCTGTTTGGTGTCATATTGTTTGCTCTAATTATGCAGGTGGAAATATAATAATTGATTATACATTTGTATATTTATACTGTATGCGAAATATGCTTGGTATTGGTTATTTTCAGAAACAGTTGTAATGTTCATAGTGGGTGAATAAATACCTATGTCATTCCATGTATGTCGTTTCACAGACGGATCTGTAGTCCAGTGGTTAACATGTTGGACTGGTAATCTAGGGATCGAAGGTTCGATCCCCGTCTGACCCTAATAAAATTAACAGTCTTTCAGATGGGATGTTAAACCAAGGTCTCGTGTCAGTGCTTTACATTGTGCACGTAAAGAACTAGAGGAGACTCTGGAATGGTTATCTGTCTATATCATTGCAATATCCTCCAAAAATCTAAAATGACTAATCTCTTCAGGAGGCATCGCTCATATGGGCAACCGATAGCGACGATAAATAAACGTAAAACACACAAAGTCATATACATTGTATATTTTATGAAATTACGCTGTGTGTGAGTGTTCTGTTTGATATTCCTCCCATCTTAATAATATATGTTATTAACAGACATTTACATGCATTAATTTCTTTGCTATTATGAGAATGTAATCACAGAGAAATGGAGCTACCAAGAGAGCTAAACAAACTAATGCCTATCATAAGATTATATAGTTTTGCAAGTACATGTACATTAAAAATGCTAAAAAAGGTTAGATTTATGTACCAGAATACTGGGTCAGACTGGTTAGATTTCTGTACCGGAACACTTGGTCAGACTGGTTAGATTTCTGTACAGGAACATTTGGTCAGACTGGTTAGATTTCTGTACAGGAACATTTGGTCAGACTGGTTAGATTTCTGTACCGGAACATTTGGTCAGACTGGTTAGATTTCTGTACCGGAACACTTGGTTAGATTGGTTAGATTTCTGTACTGGAACATTTGGTCAGACTGGTTAGATTTCTGTACCAGAACACTTGGTCAGAATGTTTAGATTTCTGTACCGGAACATTTGGTCAGACTGGTTAGATTTCTGTACCGGAACACTTGGTCAGACTGGTTTACATGGTAACAATCGTTCTAGAAATTATTTTGAACCAGAATTTAAGTAACTAATAACAATGGCTTAAGACATGCTAGCTCATCAATATGTGACTGGCAATGTGACTTATCAAACCTGCTAAGTAGTGGTGGGTATTTAGTTTTAAATGTTTTCTTGTAGATATGCAAGTATGACCGTAAATACTTATATTTGAAGATAATATCACGATATGATGTTGCTGAGAATATACCGGTATATCGTACTTCTAACTGTTAATCCCAGGTGCGTCTTAACCAAAAAGATGAAACTTTTGAAACGATTTGAAAGCCTGGTTTTATTCCATCTAATTTATAACAGCCTATGAGAGAGTTCTGCATGCTTGTGATATTTATTCCAGCAGCAACATAATGCAGGTTTCTTTCTTTTAACTTCATTAACTTTCTTTCCCTACCTTCTCTTTCGAGGTCTGGAGCCAAACTTATACCATACAAACCCTGTTCCATTAATCTACCTTCTCTTTCGAGGTCTGGAACCAAACTTATACCATACAAACCCTGTTCCATTAATCTACCTTCTCTTTCGAGGTCTGGAGCCAAACTTATACCATACAAACCATGTTCCATTAATCTACCTTCTCTTTCAAGGTCTGGAACCAAACTTATACCATACAAACCCTGTTCCATTAATCTACCTTCTCTTTCAAGGTCTGGAACCAAACTTATACCATACAAACCCTGTTCCATTAATCTACCTTCTCTTTCGAGGTCTGGAGCCAAACTTATACCATACAAACCCTGTTCCATTAATCTACCTTCTCTTTCGAGGTCTGGAGCCAAACTTATACCATACAAACCCTGTTCCATTAATCTACCTTCTCTTTCGAGGTCTGGAGCCAAACTTATACCATACAAACCCTGTTCCATTAATCTACCTTCTCTTTCAAGGTCTGGAGCCAAACTTATACCATACAAACCCTGTTCCATTAATCAGTTCAAATTGTCACTGAAGAGATTAAACATTCAATATATCTAGCAGCCATTAATTTAGGCAATTTCTAAACCCGGACATTTCTAACCAAGGCAATTTCTAAACCCGGACATTTCTAACCAAGGCAATATCTACATTAGGCAATTTCTAACCAAGGCAATATCTACATTAGGCAATTTCTAACCAAGGCAATATCTACATTAGGCAATTTCTAACGAGGCAATTTGTATCCTAGGCATCCTAACCCTGGCAATTCCTAACCCTGGTAATTCCTAACCCTGGCAATTCCATTCCTAACCCTGGCAATTCCTAACCCTGGCAATTCCTAACCCTGGCAATTCCATTCCTAACCCTGGCAATTCCTAACCCTGGCAATTCCATTCCTAACCCTGGCAATTCCTAACCCTGGCAATTCCTAACCCTGCAATTCCTAACCCTGGCAATTCCTAACCCTGGCAAATCCTAACCCTGGCAATTCCTAACCCTGGCAATTCCTAACCTAGGCTTTTTTCATCTAGGTAATTTGTCAAAGATTAGATACTATATACGTAAACATAAGACAATATTCTTACAGCTTTTTTTGCAGGCTCATCTTTCATCAGAGTTAGTGTTCCTGAAAGGTAACAACCCGGAGACGATGTTTTGGCCAATGGTATCCTGTAGAGACAAACAAAGGTAAAATAATAACCAACATAACCTGATGTAAATAATAACCAGTATAACCTGGTGTAAATAATAACCTGGGGTAAATAATAACCAGTATAACCTGGTGTAAATAATAACCTGGGGTAAATAATAACCTGGGGTAAATAATAACCAGTATAACCTGGTGTAAATAATAACCTGGGGTAAATAATAACCAGTATAACCTGGTGTAAATAATAACCTGGGGTAAATAATAACCAGTATAACCTGGTGTAAATAATAACCTGGGGTAAATAATAACCTGGGGTAAATAATAACCAGTATAACCTGGTGTAAATAATAACCTGGGGTAAATAATAACCAGTATAACCTGGTGTAAATAATAACATGGGGTAAATAATAACCAGTATAACCTGGTGTAAATAATAACCTGGGGTAAATAATAACCAGTATAACCTGGTGTAAATAATAACCTGGGGTAAATAATAACCAGTATAACCTGGTGTAAATAATAACCTGGGGTAAATAATAACCTGGGGTAAATAATAACCAGTATAACCTGGTGTAAATAATAACCTGGGGTAAATAATAACCAACATAACCTGATGTAAATAATAACCTGGGGTAAATAATAACCTGGGGTAAATAATAACCTGGGGTAAATAATAACCAACATAACCTGATGTAAATAATAACCTGGGGTAAATAATAACCTGGGGTAAATAATAACCTGGGGTAAATAATAACCAACATAACCTGGTGTAAATAATAACCTGGGGTAAATAATAACCAACATAACCTGGTGTAAATAATAACAAATATAACCTGGGGTAAATAATAACCAACATAACCTGCTGTAAATAATACCCAATATAACCTGGTGTACATAATAACCAATATAACCTGGTGTAAATAATAACCTGGTGTACATAATAACCAATATAACCTGGTGTACATAATAACCAATATAACCTGGTGTAAATGATAACCTGTGTAAATAATAACATGTGTAAATAATAACCAATATAACCTGGTGTACATAATAACCTGGTGTAAATAATAACAAATATAACCTGGTGTAAATAATAACAAATATAACCTGGTGTAAATAATAACCAATAATAACCTGGTGTAAATAATAACAAATATAACCTGGTGTAAATAATAACCAGAATAACCTGGTGTAAATAATAACCAATATAACCTGGTGTAAATAATAACCAATATAACCTGGTGTAAATAATAACAAATATAACCTGGTGTACATAATAACCTGGGGTAAATAATAACCAACATAACCTGGTGTAAATAATAACAAATATAACCTGGGGTAAATAATAACCAACATAACCTGGTGTAAATAATAACAAATATAACCTGGGGTAAATAATAACCAACATAACCTGGTGTACATAATAACAAATATAACCTGGGGTAAATAATAACCAACATAACCTGCTGTAAATAATACCCAATATAACCTGGTGTACATAATAACCAATATAACCTGGTGTAAATAATAACCTGGTGTACATAATAACCAATATAACCTGGTGTACATAATAACCAATATAACCTGGTGTAAATGATAACCTGTGTAAATAATAACATGTGTAAATAATAACCAATATAACCTGGTGTACATAATAACCTGGTGTAAATAATAACAAATATAACCTGGTGTAAATAATAACAAATATAACCTGGTGTAAATAATAACCAATAATAACCTGGTGTAAATAATAACAAATATAACCTGGTGTAAATAATAACCAGAATAACCTAGTGTAAATAATAACCAATATAACCTGGTGTAAATAATAACCAATATAACCTGGTGTAAATAATAACCTGATGTAAATAATAACCTGATGTACATGGACATATAGACGTTCTTCCAGTGCTCACATTGTACACGGACATATAGACGTTCTTCCAGTGCTCACATTGTACACGGACATATAGACGTTCTTCCAGTGCTCACATTGTACATGGACATATAGACGTTCTCCCAGTGCTCACATTGTACACGGACATATAGACGTTCTTCCAGTGCTCACATTGTACACGGACATATAGACGTTCTTCCAGTGCTCACATTGTACACGGACATATAGACGTTCTTCCAGTGCTCACATTGTACACGGACATATAGACGTTCTTCCAGTGCTCACATTGTACACAGACATATAGACGTTCTCCCAGTGCTCACATTGTACACAGACATATAGACGTTCTCCCAGTGCTCACATTGTACACGGACATATAGACGTTCTCCCAGTGCTCACATTGTACACGGACATATAGACGTTCTCCCAGTGCTCACATTGTACACAGACATATAGACGTTCTTCCAGTGCTCACATTGTACACAGACATATAGACGTTCTCCCAGTGCTCACATTGTACACGGACATATAGACGTTCTTCCAGTGCTCACATTGTACACGGACATATAGACGTTCTCCCAGTGCTCACATTGTACACGGACATATAGACGTTCTTCCAGTGCTCACATTGTACATGGACATATAGACGTTCTTCCAGTGCTCCCATTGTACACAGACATATAGACGTTCTTCCAGTGCTCCCATTGTACACGGACATATAGACGTTCTTCCAGTGCTCCCATTGTACACAGACATATAGACGTTCTTCCAGTGCTCACATTGTACACAGACATATAGACGTTCTCCCAGTGCTCACATTGTACACGGACATATAGACGTTCTCCCAGTGCTCACATTGTACACAGACATATAGACGTTCTTCCAGTGCTCACATTGTACACAGACATATAGACGTTCTCCCAGTGCTCACATTGTACACAGACATATAGACGTTCTCCCAGTGCTCACATTGTACATGGACATAGACGTTCTTCCAGTGCTCCCATTGTACACAGACATATAGACGTTCTCCCAGTGCTCACATTGTACACAGACATATAGACGTTCTCCCAGTGCTCACATTGTACACAGACATATAGACGTTCTCCCAGTGCTCACATTGTACACAGACATATAGACGTTCTCCCAGTGCTCACATTGTACACAGACATATAGACGTTCTCCCAGTGCTCACATTGTACACAGACATATAGACGTTCTCCCAGTGCTCACATTGTACACAGACATATAGACGTTCTCCCAGTGCTCACATTGTACACAGACATATAGACGTTCTCCCAGTGCTCACATTGTACACAGACATATAGACGTTCTCCCAGTGCTCACATTGTACACAGACATATAGACGTTCTCCCAGTGCTCACATTGTACACAGACATATAGACGTTCTCCCAGTGCTCACATTGTACACAGACATATAGACGTTCTCCCAGTGCTCACATTGTACACAGACATATAGACGTTCTCCCAGTGCTCACATTGTACACAGACATATAGACGTTCTTCCAGTGCTCACATTGTACACAGACATATAGACGTTCTCCCAGTGCTCACATTGTACACAGACATATAGACGTTCTTCCAGTGCTCACATTGTACACGGACATATAGACGTTCTTCCAGTGCTCCCATTGTTCTCCTAGCTACATACATTCCTCTCTGTATGCTCAGACAGACAAGATCTAACCTCCACACTGTGCAAGTCGGGACCTAGGCACAGCTCACAGCAGGAAAGTGGGTCTACCTGGCGACAGACAGACAGACAGACAGCTGGATAACTATCATCATTCAAAATCCCAGGTAGGATTCGAACATACAACGGTGAGAGGCAAGTGATTTGAAGTCCCACACTTAACAACTCTGCCACTGAGGCCCAATGACTACATGAGTACAATACAAATCTGCTAAGCTAAGTAACATACAAACTACAACAATTCCAAAACAATTATTTCCCATGCAATATAGTTATGCAGTAAGAAACGAGCGGTACTCACTTGTCATCGGGTATGGGAGCGGTAAAAACTGGGTACAAGTCCGTCTTTTTCAGCGATGTTGAGTTGAGTTTCTTCCCACAGACGAGAGCTGAATGCCAGCTACCGTAAAGGTCAAAGTTTAATGCATTTGTGAGCTTGTAATGCATCAACAATATCACAGACTTGTGCTTCTCCAACATTGATTTTTTATCATGGCGTACTTGAAGTAACACTGTATAATCCCCCTTGTCTAGCTTGACATTATACTGAAAAATGGAGTAAACCTATATTACGGAAACCTTCACTGCGAAAAATGAATCCCTATGATTATCGAATGACAGAGCAACTATATCCGAGTAGACAATCACAGATCGGGTGGGCGGGACAGATCAGAGGACAGTTAGGGTGGGAGGTACAGATCAAGTGAGAGGGACAGATCAGGTGGGTGGGACAGATCAGAGGACAGTTAGGGTGGGAGGTACAGATCAAGTGAGAGGGACAGATCAGGTGGGCGGGACAGATCAGATGACAGTTAGGGTGGGAGGTACAGATCAAGCGAGAGGAACAGATCGGGTGGGTGGGACGAATCATGTGGAAGCGACAGATTTGGTGGGAGTGACAGATCGGACATTATAACAAATGCAATATACACCACCATCATCAAAGTGAGGCATGAGGTGTTGACAGTTGTCCATTAATCCAAATTTAAAGTCTGCAAAAGGGCATAACTCTAGAACTCTTAGAATAATCAAAGATGATATGCTCTACAAAGCTTGGTATTCATGATTTTGTGCCAGGAGGCAAGTAGTGTTGAATGCTGGCCAGGGGGCAAGTAGTGCTGAATGCTGGCCAGGGGGCAAGTAGTGTTGAATGCTAGCCAGGAGGCAAGTAGTGTTGAATGCTGGCCAGGAGGCAAGTAGTGTTGAATGCTGGCCAGGAGGCAAGTAGTGTTGAATGCTGGCCAGGAGGCAAGTAGTGTTGAATGCTAGCCAGGAGGCAAGTAGTGTTGAATGCTGGCCAGGAGTTTTGGCTAAATTTGTTCTTTAAAATGTTCAAAAGGTAAATGGAGACACATTGTAGTATCTACTTTCTACCTCATGGTGATTGATTCAATGTAAATTAAATTTGTATAGCTTCTGTAGATGGACAGACAGATGGTTGGACAAAGTGTAAACAAATACTCTCCTCTAACACCGGTGGATGAACAAAGTGTACTATTTATGTAGGATGGATGAGCAAAGTGTACTATCTATGTAGGGTGGATGAACAAAGTGTACTATCTAGGTAGGGTGGATAAACAAAGTGTACTATCTAGGTAGGATGGATGAACAAAGTGTACTATCTAGGTAGGGTGGATGAGCAAAGTGTACTATCTAGGTAGGGTGGATGAACAAAGTGTACTATCTAGGTAGGGTGGATAAACAAAGTGTACTATCTAGGTAGGGTGGATAAACAAAGTGTACTATCTAGGTAGGGTGGATAAACAAAGTGTACTATCTAGGTAGGGTGGATGAACAAAGTGTACTATCTAGGTAGGGTGGATGAACAAAGTGTACTATCTAGGTAGGGTGGATGAGCAAAGTGTACTATCTAGGTAGGGTGGATGAACAATGTGTACTATCTAGGTAGGGTGGATGAACAAAGTGTACTATCTAGGTAGGGTGGATGAACAAATTGTACTATCTAGGTAGGGTGGATAATTATCTATAATTGCATATAATACGCAACTTGCATCCAGTTCAATCAGCCGCTACTGTGCACGACCAGTAACGGATGGATGCTCACAGAATGCATCCAGTTCAATCAGCCGCTACCGTGCACAACCAGTAACGGATGGATGCTCACAGAATGCATCCAGTTCAATCAGCCGTTATCGTGCACAACCAGTAACGGATGGATGCACACAGAATGCATACAGTTCAATCAGCCGCTACCGTGCACGACCAGTAACGGATGGATGCTCACAGAATGCATCCAGTTCAATCAGCCGCTACCGTGCACGACCAGTAACGGATGGCTGCACACAGAATGCATCCAGTTCAATCAGCCGCTACCGTGCACGACCAGTAACGGATGGATGCTCACAGAATGCATCCAGTTCAATCAGCCGCTACCATGCACAACCAGTAACGGATGGATGCACACAGAATGCATCCAGTTCAATCAGCCGCTACCGTGCACAACCAGTAATGGATGGATGCTCACAGAATGCATCCAGTTCAATCAGCCGCTACTGTGTGCAACCAGTAACGGATGGATGCACACAGAATGAAGAGAGATGATAGATTACATGTTTTTTTAACCTGGTGGGGGAAAGCATCTCCGGTACCCAGTAATTGTTTGTTGGGGTCAAACAGCATCCAGAGTTGACCCTCATACTCAGACTCGTACAGTAGATCACTGAGCAAGGACAGGTCAGGTGTCACTTCAGCCGATTTGGTCTGGAAAATAAAACCAACCCATTTCACCGTAACATTAATATTTGTATAGTTGACCACAATGCAGGAGAAGAAACAATGTATAAATTAATGTGAATGCATCAACCACCTACTGTAACAATGCATCTAAATTAATGTGAAAGAATCACCCACCTACTGTAACAATGCATCTAAATTAATGTGAGACTCAACCACCTACTGTAACAATGCATCTAAATTAATGTGAGACTCAACCACCTACTGTAACAATGAATCTAAATTAATGTGAGACTCACCCACCTACTGTAACAATGCATCTAAATTAATGTGAGACTCAACCACCTACTGTAACAATGCATCTAAATTAATGTGAGACTCACCCACCTACTGTAACAATGCATCTAAATTAATGTGAAACAATCAACCACCTACTGTAACAATGCATCTATATTAATGTGAGACTCACCCACCTACTGTAACAATGCATCTAAATTAATGTGAAACAATCAACCACCTTCTGTAACAATGCATCTAAATCAACCCACGAGACTAGACTGAATCTCTAAGCTTGGTCGAGGATAGGGTTGTTGAATTATTTAATGAGAGGAAGCTTTATCTATATGGCTTGCGGAAGGCCAGTGGTTCTACACAGGTGCCCATCTGTGGTTGAAATACTTCTCAGAGGGCCACCCAGGGTCTTCTTTCACCATTAAGAGGGCCACCCAGGGTCTTCTTTCACCATTAAGAGGGCCACCCAGGGTCTTCTTTCACCATTAAGAGGGTCACCCAGGGTCTTCCTTCACCATTAAGAGGGCCACCCAGGGTCTTCTTCCACCATTAAGAGGGCCACCCAGGGTCTTCTTTCACCATTAAGAGGGCCACCCAGGGTCTTCCTTCACCATTAAGAGGGCCACCCAGGGTCTTCTTTCACCATTAAGAGGGCCACCCAGGGTCTTCTTTCACCATTAAGAGGGCCACCCAGGGTCTTCTTTCACCATTAAGAGGGCCACCCAGGGTCTTCTTCCACCATTAAGAGGGCCACCCAGGGTCTTCTTTCACCATTAAGAGGGCCACCCAGGGTCTTCTTCCACCATTAAGAGGGCCACCCAGGGTCTTCTTTCACCATTAAGAGGGCCACCCAGGGTCTTCTTTCACCATTAAGAGGGCCACCCAGGGTCTTCGTTCACCATTAAGAGGGCCACCCAAGGTCTTCTTCCACCATTAAGAGGGCCACCCAGGGTCTTCCTTCACCATTAAGAGGGCCACCCAGCGTCTTCCTCCACCATTAAGAGGGCCACCCAGGGTCTTCCTTCACCATTAAGAGGGCCACCCAGGGTCTTACTCCACCATTAAGAGGGCCAACCAGGGTCTTCTTTCACCATTAAGAGGGCCACCCAGGGTCTTCCTCCACCATTAAGAGGGCCACCCAGGGTCTTCTTCCACCATTAAGAGGGCCACCCAGGGTCTTCTTCCACCATTAAGAGGGCCACCCAGGGTCTTCTCCACCATTAAGAGGCCACCCAGGGTCTTACTCCACCATTAAGAGGGCCAACCAGGGTCTTCCTCCACCATTAAGAGGGCCACCCAGGGTTTTCCTCCACCATTACGAGGGCCACCCAGGGTTTTCCTCCACCATTAAGAGGGCCACCCAGGGTCTTCCTCCACCATTAAGAGGGCCACCCAGGGTCTTCCTCCACCATTACGAGGGCCACCCAGGGTCTTCCTCCACCATTAAGAGGGCCCCAGGGTCTTCCTCCACCATTAAGAGGGCCACCCAGGGTCTTCCTCCACCATTAAGAGGGCCACCCAGGGTCTTCCTCCTCCATTAAGAGGGCCACCCAGGGTCTTCCTCCACCATTAAGAGGGCCACCCAGGGTCTTCCTCCACCATTAAGAGGGCCACTCAGGGTTTTCCTCCACCATTAAGAGGGCCACCCAGGGTCTTCCTCCACCATTAAGAGGGCCACCCAGGGTCTTCCTCCACAATATCTGGAGAGTCCAAAATGATCAAAGTTGTTGGTGCAACTTTAATAAACTCCAAAAAACAAACAAACTGAATCTCTAAATCAAAATATAAATCTATTTATAGATGACATTCCCTAATTTATTGAATTTACGAAATTTACACATTTTCTATTTCTCTCTTTTTTCAGTGCTATGATGTAGCACTGTTATCGATTTAACAACTTTTTCGCACATCCTGACTATTCCTTTAAGTTTGAATCTTTATTGCTTGTAAACAACAACAGCTATGATTAATTGCAATTATTAATTTATTTATAAAACTGCTGGTTTTTTCGGACAATCGAAATATGCATACATTTACAAAAATCATTCCCTGTTAAAAACTGGCAGCTGCTGACAGTTTAATGTTCTACAGTCTACACTTGTTATATCAAAGTAAGTTATGTTAAATTCACGGTTTATCTCAAAGTCAGGTCAAAGTCCCATTTCAAATACTATCATTTTGCATATAACCGACTACGTTTATGTCAAATTTCATTAAATCAAATTTTCCATTATATCAAATTGCTTTTCTGGTCCCTTCAGCATAAATGTGCAGTATTGCGGTATGTCAAAGTGGCAATTTGTCGCCGAAGATTGGCTTTCATTCATCAAATAAAACAATAGGTTGACCGATGGCATAAAAACAATGGATCTATCGGAATTTAGTGTATATAACACTGGGTTGACTGTTGTGGATATATGGTATATAACACTGGGTTGACTGTTGTGGATATATGGTATATAACACTGGGTTGTTGTGGATATATGGTATATAACAATGGGTTGACTGTTGTGGATATATGGTATATAACACTGGGTTGTTGTGGATATATGGTATATAACAATGGGTTGTTGTGGATATATGGTATATAACACTGGGTTGTTGTGGATATATGGTATATAACACTGGGTTGACTGTTGTGGATATATGGTATATAACACTGGGTTGTTGTGGATATATGGTATATAACACTGGGTTGTTGTGGATATATGGTATATAACACTGGGTTGTTGTGGATATATGGTATATAACAATGGGTTGCTGTTGTGGATATATGGTATATAACAATGGGTTGACTGTTGTGGATATATGGTATATAACAATGGGTTGTTGTGGATATATGGTATATAACACTGGGTTGACTGTTGTGGATATATGGTATATAACAATGGGTTGACTGTTGTGGATATATGGTATATAACAATGGGTTGACTGTTGTGGATATATGGTATATAACAATGGGTTGTTGTGGATATATGGTATATAACAATGGGTTGTTGTGGATATATGGTATATAACAATGGGTTGACTTGTGGATATATGGTATATAACACTGGGTTGACTGTTGTGGATATATGGTATATAACAATGGGTTGACTGTTGTGGATATATGGTATATAACAATGGGTTGACTGTTGTGGATATATGGTATATAACAATGGGTTGTTGTGGATATATGGTATATAACACTGGGTTGACTGTTGTGGATATATGGTATATAACAATGGGTTGTTGTGGATATATGGTATATAACAATGGGTTGTTGTGGATATATGGTATATAACAATAGGTTGACTGTTGTGGATATATGGTATATAACAATAGGTTGACTTGTGGATATATGGTATATAACACTGGGTTGACTGTTGTGGATATATGGTATATAACAATGGGTTGACTGTTGTGGATATATGGTATATAACAATGGGTTGACTGTTGTGGATATATGGTATATAACAATGGGTTGTTGTGGATATATGGTATATAACACTGGGTTGACTGTTGTGGATATATGGTATATAACAATGGGTTGTTGTGGATATATGGTATATAACAATGGGTTGTTGTGGATATATGGTATATAACAATAGGTTGACTGTTGTGGATATATGGTATATAACAATAGGTTGACTTGTGGATATATGGTATATAACACTGGGTTGACTGTTGTGGATATATGGTATATAACAATGGGTTGACTGTTGTGGATATATGGTATATAACAATGGGTTGACTGTTGTGGATATATGGTATATAACAATGGGTTGACTGTTGTGGATATATGGTATATAACAATGGGTTGTTGTGGATATATGGTATATAACAAACTGTTGTGGATATATGGTATATAACATGGGTTGTTGTGGATATATGGTATATAACAATGGGTTGTTGTGGATATATGGTATATAACATGGGTTGACTGTTGTGGATATATGGTATATAACAATGGGGTTGTTGTGGATATATGGTATATAACAATGGGTTGTTGTGGATATATGGTATATAACAATGGGTTGTTGTGGATATATGGTATATAACAATGGGTTGACTGTTGTGGATATATGGTATATAACACTGGGTTGACTTGTGGTATGGTATAAACATGGGTTGTTGTGGATATATGGTATATAACAATGGGTTGTTTGGTATATAACTGGGTTGACTGTTGTGGATATATGGTATATAACAATGGGTTGACTGTTGTGGATATATGGTATATAACAATGGGTTGTTGTGGATATATGGTATATAACAATGGGTTGTTGTGGATATATGGTATATAACAATGGGTTGTTGTGGATATATGGTATATAACAATGGGTTGACTGTTGTGGATATATGGTATATAACAATGGTGACTGTTGTGGATATATGGTATATAACAATGGTGTTGTTGTGGATATATGGTATATAACTGGGTTGACTGTTGTGGATATATGGTATATAACATGGGTTGTTGTGGATATATGGTATATAACAATGGGTTGTTGTGGATATATGGTATATAACAATGGGTGTTGTGGATATATGGTATATAACAATGGGTTGTTGTGGATATATGGTATATAACAATGGGTTGACTGTTGTGGATATATGGTATATAACACATGGTTGACTGTTGTGGATATATGGTATATAACAATGGGTTGACTGTTGTGGATATATGGTATATAACAATGGGTTGTTGTGGATATATGGTATATAACAATGGGTGTTGTGGATATATGGTATATAACAATGGGTGTTGTGGATATATGGTATATAACAATGGTTGTGTGGATATATGGTATATAACAATGGGTGTTGTGGATATATGGTATATAACATTGTCTGTTGTGGATATATGGTATATAACAATGGGTTGTTGTGGATATATGGTATATAACAAGGGACTGTTGTGGATATATGGTATATAACAATGGGTTGACTGTTGTGGATATATTGTGGATATATGGTATATAACAACTGGGTTGACTGTTGTGGATATATGGTATATAACAATGGGTTGTTGTGGATATATGGTATATAACACTGGGTTGTTGTGGATATATGGTATATAACAATGGGTTGTTGTGGATATATGGTATATAACACTGGGTTGTTGTGGATATATGGTATATAACACTGGGTTGACTGTTGTGGATATATGGTATATAACAATGGGTTGACTGTTGTGGATATATGGTATATAACACTGGGTTGACTGTTGTGGATATATGGTATATAACAATGGGTTGACTGTTGTGGATATATGGTATATAACAATGGGTTGTTGTGGATATATGGTATATAACAATGGGTTGTTGTGGATATATGGTATATAACAATGGGTTGTTGTGGATATATGGTATATAACAATGGGTTGTTGTGGATATATGGTATATAACACTGGGTTGTTGTGGATATATGGTATATAACAATGGGTGTTGTGTTGGTTTTGGGTTGACTGTTGTGGATATATGGTATATAACAATGGGTGTTGTGGATATATGGTATATAACAATGGGTTGTTGTGGATATATGGTATATAACAATGGGTTGACTGTTGTGGATATATGGTATATAACAATGGGTTGTTGTGGATATATGGTATATAACAATGGGTTGTTGTGGATATATGGTATATAACATGGGTTGTGTGGATATATGGTATATAACATGGGTGTTGTGGATATGGTATATAACATGGGTGACTGTTGTGGATATATGGTATATAACATGGGTTGTTGTGGATATATGGTATATAACATGGGTTGTTGTGGATATATGGTATATAACAATGGGTTGACTGTTGTGGATATATGGTATATAACATGGGTTGACTGTTGTGGATATATGGTATATAACACTGGGTTGACTGTTGTGGATATATGGTATATAACAATGGGTTGACTGTTGTGGATATATGGTATATAACAATGGGTTGTGTTGTGGATATATGGTATATAACAATGGGTTGTTGTGGATATATGGTATATAACAATGGGTTGACTGTTGTGGATATATGGTATATAACACTGGGTTGACTGTTGTGGATATATGGTATATAACAATGGGTTGACTGTTGTGGATATATGGTATATAACAATGGGTTGTTGTGGATATATGGTATATAACAATGGGTTGTTGTGGATATATGGTATATAACAATGGGTTGACTGTTGTGGATATATGGTATATAACAATGGGTTGACTTGTGGATATATGGTATATAACATGGGTTGTTGTTGATATATGGTATATAACAATGGGTTGACTGTTGTGGATATATGGTATATAACAATGGGTTGTTGTGGATATATGGTATATAACAATGGGTTGACTGTTGTGGATATATGGTATATAACAATGGGTTGTTGTGGATATATGGTATATAACACGTGGATATATGGTATATAACACTGGGTGACTGTTGTGGATATATGGTATATAACAATGGGGACTGTTGTGGATATATGGTATATAACACTGTGGATATATGGACTGGTATATAACTGGGACGTTGTGGATATATGGTATATAACAATGGGTTGACTGTTGTGGATATATGGTATATATATATATATATAACAAACTGTTGTGGATATATGGTATATAACAATGGGTTGTGTGGTGGTATATAATGTGGTATATAACACACTGTTGTGGATATATGGTATATAACACTGGGTTGTTGTGGATATATGGTATATAACAAACACTGTTGTGGATATATGGTATATAACTATGGTATATAACTGGGTTGTTGTGGATATATGGTATATAACAATGGGTTGTTGTGGATATATGGTATATAACACAATGGGGGACTGTTGTGGATATATGGTATATAACAATGGATATATGGTATATAACAAACTGTTGTGGATATATGGTATATAACAATGGGTTGTTGTGGATATATGGTATATAACAATGGGTTGTTGTGGATATATGGTATATAACAATGGGTTGACTGTTGTGGATATATGGTATATAACACTGTGGGTTGGACTTGTGGTATGGTATAAACAATGGGTTGTTGTGGATATATGGTATATAACAATGGGTGTTGTGGTATATGGTATATAATGGATATGGTATATAACTGGGTTGACTGTTGTGGATATATGGTATATAACAATGGGTTGACTGTTGTGGATATATGGTATATAACAATGGGTTGTTGTGTGGTATATATGGTATATAACAATGGGTTGTTGTGGTGGTATATATGGTATATAACAATGGTTTGGTTGTTGTGGATATATGGTATATAACAATGGGTTGACTGTTGTGGATATATGGTATATAACAATTGTGACTGTTGTGGATATATGGTATATAACAATGGGTTGTACTGTTGTGGATATATGGTATATAACACTGGGTTGACTGTTGTGGATATATGGTATATAACAATGGGTTGACTGTTGTGGATATATGGTATATAACAATGGGTTGTTGTGGATATATGGTATATAACAATGACTGTTGTGGATATATGGTATATAACAATGGGTTGTTGTGGATATATGGTATATAACACTGGGTTGACTGTTGTGGATATATGGTATATAACAATGGTTGACTGTTGTGGATATATGGTATATAACAATGGGTTGACTGTTGTGGATATATGGTATATAACAATGGGTTGTTGTGGATATATGGTATATAACAATGGGTGTTGTGGATATATGGTATATAACAATGGGTTGTTGTGGATATATGGTATATAACAATGGTTGTGTGGATATATGGTATATAACAATGGGTTGTTGTGGATATATGGTATATAACAATGGGTTGACTGTTGTGGATATATGGTATATAACAATGGGTTGTTGTGGATATATGGTATATAACACTGGGTTGACTGTTGTGGATATATGGTATATAACAATGGGTTGTTGTGGATATATGGTATATAACAATGGGTTGTTGTGGATATATGGTATATAACAATGGGTTGTGGATATATGGTATATAACAATGGGTTGACTGTTGTGGATATATGGTATATAACACTGGGTTGACGTTGTGGATATATGGTATATAACATGGGTTGACTGTTGTGGATATTGGTTTATGGGTGTTGTGGATATATGGTATATAACAATGGGTTGTTGTGGATATATGGTATATAACAATGGGTTGTTGTGGATATATGGTATATAACAATGGGTTGACTGTTGTGGATATATGGTATATAACAATGGGTTGTTGTGGATATATGGTATATAACAATGGGTTGCTGTTGTGGATATATGGTATATAACAATGGGTTGTTGTGGATATATGGTATATAACAATGGGTTGTTGTGGATATATGGTATATAACAATGGGTTGACTGTTGTGGATATATGGTATATAACAATGGGTTGTTGTGGATATATGGTATATAACAATGGGTTGTTGTGGATATATGGTATATAACAATGGGTTGTTGTGGATATATGGTATATAACAATGGGTTGACTGTTGTGGATATATGGTATATAACAATGGGTTGACTGTTGTGGATATATGGTATATAACAATGGGTTGTTGTGGATATATGGTATATAACAATGGGTTGACTGTTGTGGATATATGGTATATAACAATGGGTTGTTGTGGATATATGGTATATAACAATGGGTTGTTGTGGATATATGGTATATAACAATGGGTTGTTGTGGATATATGGTATATAACAATGGGTTGACTGTTGTGGATATATGGTATATAACACTGGGTTGACTGTTGTGGATATATGGTATATAACAATGGGTTGTGTTGTGGATATATGGTATATAACAATGGGTTGACTGTTGTGGATATATGGTATATAACAATGGGTTGTTGTGGATATATGGTATATAACATGGGTTGTGTTGTGGATATATGGTATATAACAATGGGTTGTTGTGGATATATGGTATATAACAATGGGTTGTTGTGGATATATGGTATATAACAATGGGTTGACTGTTGTGGATATATGGTATATAACACTGGGTTGACTGTTGTGGATATATGGTATATAACACTGGGTTGACTGTTGTGGATATATGGTATATAAC
>CM026386.1:42416405-42438682 GCA_014843695.1 Archivesica marissinica
GATCTACAGTAATAACACATACAATGTCACATGATCTACAGTAATAACACATACAATGCCACAATGCCACATGATATACAGTAATAACACATACAATGACAATGCCACGTGATCTACAGTAATAACACATACAATGCCACGTGATCTACAGTAATAACACATACAATGCCACATGATCTACAGTAATAACACATACAATGCCACATGATCTACAGTAATAACACATACAATGCCACAAGCACGTGATCTACAGTAATAACACATACAATGTCACGTGATCTACAGTAATAACACATCAATGCCACAATGCCACGTGATCTACAGTAATAACACATACAATGACAATCACGTGATCTACAGTAATAACACATACAATGCCACATGATATACAGTAATAACACATACAATGCCAGTGATCTACTAATAAACATACAACAATGCCACGTGATCTACAGTAATAACACATACAATACAATGCCACGTGATCTACAGTAATAACACATACAATGCCACAATGCCACTGATCTACAGTAATAACACATACAATGCCACAATGCCACGTGATCTACAGTAATAACACATACAATGCCACAATGCCACGTGATATACAGTAATAACACATACAATGCCACGTGATCTACAGTAATAACACATACAATGCCACATGATCTACAGTAATAACACATACAATGCCACGTGATCTACAGTAATAACACATACAATGCCACGTGATCTACAGTAATAACACATACAATGCCACGTGATCTACAGTAATAACACATACAATGCCACAATGTCACGTGATCTACAGTAATAACACATACAATGCCACGTGATCTACAGTAATAACACATACAATGCCACGTGATCTACAGTAATAACACATACAATGCCACGTGATCTACAGTAATAACACATACAATGCCACGTGATCTACAGTAATAACACATACAATGCCACAATGCCACGTGATCTACAGTAATAACATATACAATGCACAATGCCACGTGATCTACAGTAATAATACAAACAATGCCACGTGATCTACAGTAATAACACATACAATGCCACGTGATCTACAGTAATAACACATACAATGCCACGTGATCTACAGTAATAACACATACAATGCCACGTGATCTACAGTAATAACACATACAATGCCACGTGATCTACAGTAATAACACATACAATGCCACGTGATCTACAGTAATAACACATACAATGCCACGTGATCTACAGTAATAACACATACAATGCCACGTGATCTACAGTAATAACACATACAATGCCACATGATCTACAGTAATAACACATACAATGTCACGTGATCTACAGTAATAACACATACAATGCCACATGATCTACAGTAATAACACATACAATGTCACGTGATCTACAGTAATAACACATACAATGCCACGTGATCTACAGTAATAACACATACAATGCCACGTGATCTACAGTAATAACACATACAATGCCACGTGATCTACAGTAATAACACATACAATGCCACGTGATCTACAGTAATAACACATACAATGTCACGTGATCTACAGTAATAACACATACAATGCCACATGATCTACGTAATAACACATACAATGCCACTGATCTACAGTAATAACACATACAATGCACAATGCCACGTGATCTACAGTAATAACACATACAATGTCACGTGATCTACAGTAATAACACATACAATGCCACGTGATCTACAGTAATAACACATACAATGCCACAATCACGTGATCTACAGTAATAACACATACAATGCCACAATGCCACGTGATCTACAGTAATAACACATACAATGTCACATGATCTACAGTAATAACACATACAATGCCACAATGCCGCATGATTACAGTAATAACACATACAATGATGCCACGTGATCTACAGTAATAACACATACAATGCCACGTGATCTACAGTAATAACACATACAATGCCACGTGATCTACAGTAATAACACATACAATGTCACAATGCCACGTGATCTACAGTAATAACACATACAATGCCACGTGATCTACAGTAATAACACATACAATGCCACGTGATCTACAGTAATAACACATACAATGCCACGTGATCTACAGTAATAACACATACAATGCCACGTGATCTACAGTAATAACACATACAATGCCACGTGATCTACAGTAATAACACATACAATGTCACATGATCTACAGTAATAACACATACAATGCCACGTGATCTACAGTAATAACACATACAATGCCACGTGATCTACAGTAATAACACATACAATGCCACGTGATCTACAGTAATAACACATACAATGCCACGTGATCTACAGTAATAACACATACAATGTCACGTGATCTACAGTAATAACACATACAATGCCACGTGATCTACAGTAATAACACATACAATGCCACATGATCTACAGTAATAACACATACAATGTCACGTGATCTACAGTAATAACACATACAATGCCACGTGATCTACAGTAATAACACATACAATGCCACGTGATCTACAGTAATAACACATACAATGCCACAATGCCACATGATCTACAGTAATAACACATACAATGCCACGTGATCTACAGTAATAACACATACAATGTCACGTGATCTACAGTAATAACACATACAATGCCACAATGCCACGTGATCTACAGTAATAACACATACAATGCACAATGCCACGTGATCTACAGTAATAACACATACAAATGCCACGTGATCTACAGTAATAACACATACAATGTCACATGATCTACAGTAATAACACATACAATGCCACAATGCCACATGATCTACAGTAATAACACATACAATGCCACAATGCCACGTGATCTACAGTAATAACACATACAATGTCACATGATCTACAGTAATAACACATACAATGCCACATGATCTACAGTAATAACACATACAATGCCACAATGCCACGTGATATACAGTAATAACACATACAATGCCACGTGATCTACAGTAATAACACATACAATGTCACATGATCTACAGTAATAACACATACAATGTCACATGATCTACAGTAATACACAATGCACTGATCTCATAATAACACATACAATGCCACGTGATCTACAGTAATAACACATACAATGCATGATCTCGTAATAACACATACAATGTCACGTGATATACAGTAATAACACATACAATGCCACATGATCTACAGTAATAACACATACAATGCCACGTGATATACAGTAATAACACATACAATGCCACATGATATACAGTAATAACACATACAATGCCACGTGATCTACAGTAATAACACATACAATGCCACATGATCTACAGTAATAACACATACAATGCCACCTGATCTACAGTAATAACACATACAATGTCACTGATCTCCGTAATAACACATACAATGCCACGTGATATACAGTAATAACACATACAATGCCACGTGATCTACAGTAATAACACATACAATGCCACGTGATCTACAGTAATAACACATACAATGCCACGTGATCTACAGTAATAACACATACAATGCCACATGATCTACAGTAATAACACATACAATGCCACGTGATCTACAGTAATAACACATACAATGCCACGTGATCTACAGTAATAACACATACAATGCCACGTGATCTACAGTAATAACACATACAATGCCACATGATCTACAGTAATAACACATACAATGCCACGTGATCTACAGTAATAACACATCAATGTCACGTGATCTACAGTAATAACACATACAATGTCACGTGATCTACAGTAATAACACATACAATGCCACATGATCTACAGTAATAACACATACAATGCCATGTGATCTACAGTAATAACACATACAATGCCACAATGCCACGTGATCTACAGTAATAACACATACAATGCCACGTGATCTACAGTAATAACACATACAATGCCACATGATCTACAGTAATAACACATACAATGCCACAATGCCACGTGATCTACAGTAATAACACATACAATGCCACGTGATCTACAGTAATAACACATACAATGCCACATGAGCTACAGTAATAACACATACAATGTCACGTGATCTACAGTAATAACACATACAATGCCACAATGCCACGTGATCTACAGTAATAACACATACAATGTCACAATGCCACGTGATCTACGGTAATAACACATACAATGCCACATGATCTTCAGTAATAACACATACAATGCCACAATGCCACATGATCTACAGTAATAACACATACAATGCCACGTGATCTACAGTAATAACACATACAATGCCACGTGATCTACAGTAATAACACATACAATGCCACATGATCTACAGTAATAACACATACAATGGCACGTGATCTACAGTAATAACACATACAATGCCACGTGATCTACAGTAATAACACATACAATGCCACGTGATCTACAGTAATAACACATACAATGCCACATGATCTACAGTAATAACACATACAATGCCCAATGCCACGTGATCTACAGTAATAACACATACAATGCCACGTGATCTACAGTAATAACACATACAATGCCACATGATCTACAGTAATAACACATACAATGTCACGTGATCTACAGTATAACACATACAATGCCACGTGATCTACAGTAATAACACATACAATGTCACAATGCCACGTGATCTACAGTAATAACACATACAATGCCACGTGATCTACAGTAATAACACATACAATGCCACAATGCCACGTGATCTACAGTAATAACACATACAATGCCACGTGATCTACAGTAATAACACATACAATGCCACGTGATCTACAGTAATAACACATACAATGCCACGTGATCTACAGTAATAACACATACAATGCCACGTGATCTACAGTAATAACACATACAATGTCACGTGATCTACAGTAATAACACATACAATGCCACGTGATCTACAGTAATAACACATACAATGCCACATGATCTACAGTAATAACACATACAATGCCACATGATCTACGGTAATAACACATACAATGTCACATGATCTACAGTAAAACACATAAAATGTCACATGATCTACAGTAATAACACATACAATGTCACGTGAACTACAGTAATAACACATACAATGCCACGTGATCTACAGTAATAACACATACAATGTCACGTGATCTACAGTAATAACACATACAATGTCACATGATCTACAGTATAACACATAAAATGTCACATGATCTACCGTAATAACACAAACAATGTCACGTGATATACAGTAATAACACATACAATGCCACGTGATCTATAGTAATAACACATACAATGTCACATGATCTACAGTAATAACACATACAATGTCACGTGATCTACAGTAATAACACATACAATGCCACATGATCTACAGTAATAACACATACAATGTCACATGATCTACAGTAATAACACATACAATGCCACGTGATCTACAGTAATAACACATACAATGCCACGTGGTCTACAGTAATAACACATACAATGTCACGTGATCAACAGAAATAACACATACAATGCCACGTGATCTACAGTAATAACACATACAATGTCACGTGATCTACAGTAATAACACATACAATGCCACGTGATCTACAGTAATAACGCATACAATGCCACATGATCTACAGTAATAACACATACAATGTCACGTGATCTACAGTAATAACACATACAATGCCACGTGATCTACAGTAATAACACATACAATGCCATGTGATCTACAGTAATAACACATACAATGCCACAATGCCACATGATCTACAGTAATAACACATACAATGCCACGTGATCTACAGTAATAACACATACAATGCCACATGATCTACAGTAATAACACATACAATGCCACGTGATCTACAGTAATAACACATACAATATCACGTGATCTACTGTAATAACACATACAATGCCACGTGATCTACAGTAATAACACATACAATGCCACATGAGCTACAGTAATAACACATACAAATTCACGTGATCTACAGTATTAACACATACAATGCCACAATGCCACGTGATCTACAGTAATAACACATACAATGCCACAATGCCACGTGATCTACGGAAATAACACATACAATGCCACCATGCCACGTGATCTACAGTAATAACACATACAATGTCACATGATCTACAGTAATAACACATACAATGCCACAATGCCACATGATATACAGTAATATCACATACAATGCCACGATGCCACGTGTTCTACAGTAATAACACATACAATGTCACGTGATCTACAGTAATAACACATACAATGTCACGTGATCTACAGCAATAACACATACAATGTCACATGATCTACAGTAATAACACATACAATGCCACAATGCCACGTGATATACAGTAATAACACATACAATGTCACGTGATCTACAGTAATAACACATACAATGCCACATGATCTACAGTAATAACACATACAATGCCACAATGCCATGTGATCTACAGTACTAACACATACAATGCCACAATGCCACGTGATCTACAGTAATAACACATACAATGCCACATGATCTACAGCAATAACACATACAATGCCACGTGATCTACGGTAAAAATACATACAATGCCACAATGCCACGTGATCTACAGTACTAACACATACAATGCCACAATGCCACGTGATCTACAGTAATAACACATACAATGCCACAATTCCACGTGATCTACAGTACTAACACATACAGTGCCACAATGCCACGTGATCTACAGTAATAACACATACAATGCCACAATGCCACGTGATATACAGTAATAACATATACAATGACACGTGATCTACAGTAATAACACATACAATGCCACATGATCTACGGTAATAACACATACAATGCCACGTGATCTACAATATTAACATATACAATGCCACGTGATCTACAGTAATAACACATACAATGCCACGTGATCTACAGTAATTACACATACAATGCCACGTGATATACAGTAATAACACATACAATGCCACAATGCCACGTGATCTACAGTAATAACATATACAATGCCACGTGATCTACAGTAATAACACATACAATGCCACAATGCCACGTGATATACAGTAATAACACATACAATGCCACAATGTCACGTGATCTATAGTAATAACACATACAATGCCACATGATATACAGTAATAACACATACAATGTCACATGAACTACAGTAATAACACATACAATGTCACATGATCTACAGTAATAACACATACAATGCCACGTGCTCTACAGTAATAACACATACAATGCCACAATGTCACGTGATCTACAGTAATAACACATACAATGCCACATGATATACAGTAATAACACATACAATGTCACATGATCTACAGTAATAACACATACAATGTCACATGATCTACAGTAATAACACATACAATGCCACAATGCCGCATGATATACAGTAATAACACATACAATGCCAATGCCACGTGATCTACAGTAATAACACATACAATGCCACGTGATCTACAGTAATAACACATACAATGCCACGTGATCTACAGTAATAACACATACAATGTCACAATGCCACGTGATCTACAGTAATAATACAAACAATGCCACGTGATCTACAGTAATAACACATACAATGCCACGTGATCTACAGTAATAACACATACAATGCCACGTGATCTACAGTAATAACACATACAATGCCACGTGATCTACAGTAATAACACATACAATGCCACGTGATCTACAGTAATAACACATACAATGCCACGTGATCTACAGTAATAACACATACAATGCCACGTGATCTACAGTAATAACACATACAATGTCACGTGATCTACGGTAATAACACATACAATGCCACGTGATCTACAGTAATAACACATACAATGCCACGTGATCTACAGTAATAACACATACAATGCCACGTGATCTACAGTAATAACACATACAATGTCACATGATCTACAGTAATAACACATACAATGTCACATGATCTACAGTAATAACACATAAAATATCACATGATCTACAGTAATAACACAAACAATGTCAGGTGATATACAGTAATAACACATACAATGCCACGTGATCTACAGTAATAACACATACAATGTCACGTGATCTACAGTAATAACACATACAATGCCACATGATCTACAGTAATAACACATACAATGTCACATGATCTACAGTAATAACACATACAATGCCACAATGCCACGTGATCTACAGTAATAACACATACAATGTCACGTGATCTACAGTAATAACACATACAATGCCACGTGATCTACAGTAATAACGCATACAATGCCACATGATCTACAGTAATAACACATACAATGCCACAATGCCACGTGATCTACAGTAATAACACATACAATGTCACATGATCTACAGTAATAACACATACAATGCCACAATGCCACATGATATACAGTAATAACACATACAATGCCACAATGCCACGTGATCTACAGTAATAACACATACAATGCCACATGATCTACGGTAATAACACATACAATGCCACGTGATCTACAGTAATAACACATACAATGCCACATGATCTACAGTAATAACACATACAATGCCACGTGATCTACAGTAATAACACATACAATGGCACATGATCTACGGTAATAACACATACAATGCCACGTGATCTACAGTAATAACACATACAATGCCACATGATCTACAGTAATAACACACACAATGCCACGTGATCTACAGTAATAACACATACAATGCCACGTGATCTACAGTAATAACACATACAATGTCACAATGCCACGTGATCTACAGTAATAACACATACAATGCCACGTGATCTACAGTAATAACACATACAATGCCACGTGATCTACAGTAATAACACATACAATGTCACGTGATCTACAGTAATAACACATACAATGCCACGTGATCTACAGTAATAACACATACAATGCCACGTGATCTACAGTAATAACACATACAATGCCACATGATCTACAGTAATAACACATACAATGCCACGTGATCTACAGTAATAACACATACAATGCCACGTGATCTACAGTAATAACACATACAATGCCACGTGATCTACAGTAATAACACATACAATGCCACTGATCTACATAACACATACAATGCCACGTGATCTACAGTAATAACACATACAATGCCACGTGATCTACAGTAATAACACATACAATGCCACAATGCCACGTGATCTACAGTAATAACACATACAATGCACAATGCCACGTGATCTACAGTAATAACACATACAATGCACATGCCACGTGATCTACAGTAATAACACATACAATGTCACATGATCTACAGTAATAACACATACAATGCCACAATGCCACTGATATACAGTAATAACACATACAATGCCACAATGCCACGTGATCTACAGTAATAACACATACAATGTCACATGATCTACAGTAATAACACATACAATGCCACATGATCTACAGTAATAACACATACAATGCCACAATGCCACGTGATATACAGTAATAACACATACAATGTCACGTGATCTACAGTAATAACACATACAATGCCACATGATCTACAGTAATAACACATACAATGCCACAATGCCACGTGATCTACAGTAATAACACATACAATGCCACAATGCCACGTGATCTACAGTAATAACACATACAATGCCACATGATCTACAGTAATAACACATACAATGCCACGTGATCTACAGTAATAACACACACAATGCCACATGATCTAAGGTAATAACACATACAATACCACGTGATCTACAGTAATAACACATACAATATCACGTGATCTACTGTAATAACACATACAATGCCACGTGATCTACAGTAATAACACATACAATGCCACATGAGCTACAGTAATAACACATACAATGTCACGTGATCTACAGTATTAACACATACAATGCCACAATGCCACGTGATCTACAGTAATAACACATACAATGCCACAATGCCACGTGATCTACGGAAATAACACATACAATGCCACAATGCCACGTGATCTACAGTAATAACACATACAATGTCACATGATCTACAGTAATAACACATACAATGCCACAATGCCACATGATATACAGTAATAACACATACAATGCCACAATGCCACGTGATCTACAGTAATAACACATACAATGTCACGTGATCTACAGCAATAACACATACAATGTCACATGATCTACAGTAATAACACATACAATGCCACATGATCTACAGTAATAACACATACAATGCCACAATGCCACGTGATATACAGTAATAACACATACAATGTCACGTGATCTACAGTAATAACACATACAATGCCACAATGCCACGTGATCTACAGTAATAACACATACAATGCCACAATGCCACGTGATCTACAGTAATAACACATACAATGCCACATGATATACAGCAATAACACATACAATGCCATGTGATCTACGGTAAAAATACATACAATGCCACAATGCCACGTGATCTACAGTACTAACACATACAATGCCACAATGCCACGTGATCTACAGTAATAACACATACAATGCCACAATGCCACGTGATCTACAGTACTAACACATACAGTGCCACAATGCCACGTGATCTACAGTAATAACACATACAATGCCACAATGCCACGTGATATACAGTAATAACATATACAATGCCACGTGATCTACAGTAATAACACATACAATGCCACATGATCTACAGTAATAACACATACAATGCCACGTGATCTACAGTAATAACATATACAATGCCACGTGATCTACAGTAATAACACATAAAATGCCACGTGATCTACAGTAATAACACATACAATGCCACAATGTCACGTGATCTACAGTAATAACACATACAATGCCACGTGATCTACAGTAATAACACATACAATGCCACGTGATCTACAGTAATAACACATACAATGCCACGTGATCTACAGTAATAACACATACAATGCCACGTGATATACAGTAATAACACATACAATGCCACAATGCCACGTGATCTACAGTAATAACATATACAATGTCACAATGCCACGTGATCTACAGTAATAACACATACAATGCCACGTGATCTACAGTAATAACACATACAATGCCACGTGATCTACAGTAATAACACATACAATGCCACGTGATCTACAGTAATAACACATACAATGCCACGTGATCTACAGTAATAACACATACAATGCCACGTGATCTACAGTAATAACACATACAATGTCACGTGATCTACAGTAATAACACATACAATGCCACGTGATCTACAGTAATAACACATACAATGCCACGTGATCTACAGTAATAACACATACAATGCCACATGATCTACAGTAATAACACATACAATGTCACGTGATCTACAGTAATAACACATACAATGCCACATGATCTACAGTAATAACACATACAATGTCACATGATCTACAGTAATAACACATACAATGTCACGTGATCTACAGTAATAACACATACAATGCCACGTGATCTACAGTAATAACACATACAATGCCACGTGATCTACAGTAATAACACATACAATGCCACGTGATCTACAGTAATAACACATACAATGTCACGTGATCTACAGTAATAACACATACAATGCCACTGACACGTAATAACCACAATGCACGTGATCTACAGTAATAACACATACAATGCCACAATGCCACGTGATCTACAGTAATAACACATACAATGCCACGTGATCTACAGTAATAACACATACAATGCCACGTGATCTACAGTAATAACACATACAATGCCACACACTGATCTACAGTAATAACACATACAATGCCACAATGCCACGTGATCTACAGTAATAACACATACAATGTCACATGATCTACAGTAATAACACATACAATGCCACCGCATGATATACAGTAATAACACATACAATGCAATGCCACGTGATCTACAGTAATAACACATACAATGCCACGTGATCTACAGTAATAACACATACAATGCCACGTGATCTACAGTAATAACACATACAATGTCACAATGCCACGTGATCTACAGTAATAACACATACAATGCCACGTGATCTACAGTAATAACACATACAATGCCACGTGATCTACAGTAATAACACATACAATGCCACGTGATCTACAGTAATAACACATACAATGCCACGTGATCTACAGTAATAACACATACAATGCCACGTGATCTACAGTAATAACACATACAATGTCACATGATCTACAGTAATAACACATACAATGCCACGTGATCTACAGTAATAACACATACAATGCCACGTGATCTACAGTAATAACACATACAATGCCACGTGATCTACAGTAATAACACATACAATGCCACGTGATCTACAGTAATAACACATACAATGTCACGTGATCTACAGTAATAACACATACAATGCCACGTGATCTACAGTAATAACACATACAATGCCACATGATCTACAGTAATAACACATACAATGTCACGTGATCTACAGTAATAACACATACAATGCCACGTGATCTACAGTAATAACACATACAATGCCACGTGATCTACAGTAATAACACATACAATGCCACAATGCCACATGATCTACAGTAATAACACATACAATGCCACGTGATCTACAGTAATAACACATACAATGTCACGTGATCTACAGTAATAACACATACAATGCCACAATGCCACGTGATCTACAGTAATAACACATACAATGCCACAATGCCACGTGATCTACGGAAATAACACATACAATGCCACATGCCACGTGATCTACAGTAATAACACATACAATGTCACATGATCTACAGTAATAACACATACAATGCCACAATGCCACATGATATACAGTAATAACACATACAATGCCACAATGCCACGTGATCTACAGTAATAACACATACAATGTCACATGATCTACAGTAATAACACATACAATGCCACATGATCTACAGTAATAACACATACAATGCCACAATGCCACGTGATCTACAGTAATAACACATACAATGTCACGTGATCTACAGTAATAACACATACAATGTCACATGATCTACAGTAATAACACATAAAATGTCACATGATCTACAGTAATAACACAATGTCACGTGATCTACAGTTATAACACATACAATGCCACGTGATCTACAGTAATAACACATATAATGTCACATGATCTCCATTAATAACACATACAATGTCACGTGATATACAGTAATAACACATACAATGCCACATGATCTACAGTAATAACACATACAATGTCACGTGATATACAGTAATAACACATAAAATGCCACATGATATACAGTAATAACACATACAATGCCACGTGATCTACAGTAATAACACATACAATGCCACATGATATACAGTAATAACACATACAATGCCACGTGATCTACAGTAATAACACATACAATGTCACTGATCTCATAATAACACATACAATGTCACGTGATTACAGTAATAACACATACAATGCCACGTGATCTACAGTAATAACACATACAATGCCACGTGATCTACAGTAATAACACATACAATGCCACGTGATCTACAGTAATAACACATACAATGCCACATGATCTACAGTAATAACACATACAATGCCACGTGATCTACAGTAATAACACATACAATGTCACGTGATCTACAGTAATAACACATACAATGCCACGTGATCTACAGTAATAACACATACAATGCCACATGATCTACAGTAATAACACATACAATGGCACGTGATCTACAGTAATAACACATCAATGTCACGTGATCTACAGTAATAACACATACACTGTCACGTGATCTACAGTAATAACACATACAATGCCACATGATCTACAGTAATAACCCATACAATGCCATGTGATCTACAGTAATAACACATACAATGCCACAATGCCACGTGATCTACAGTAATAACACATACAATGCCACGTGATCTACAGTAATAACACATACAATGCCACATGATCTACAGTAATAACACATACAATGCCACAATGCCACGTGATCTACAGTAATAACACATACAATGCCACGTGATCTACAGTAATAACACATACAATGCCACATGAGCTACAGTAATAACACATACAATGTCACGTGATCTACAGTATTAACACATACAATGCCACAATGCCACGTGATCTACTGTATTAACACATACAATGTCACAATGCCACGTGATCTACGGAAATAACACATACAATGCACATGATCTCAGTAATAACACATACAATGCCACAATGCCACATGATATACAGTAATAACACATACAATGCCACGTGATCTACAGTAATAACACATACAATGTCACGTGATCTACAGTAATAACACATACAATGCCACATGATCTACAGTAATAACACATACAATGCCACGTGATCTACAGTAATAACACATACAATGTCACGTGATCTACAGTAATAACACATACAATGTCACGTGATCTACAGTAATAACACATACAATGCCACATGATCTACAGTAATAACACATACAATGCCACAATGCCACGTGATCTACAGTAATAACACATACAATGCCACGTGATCTACAGTAATAACACATACAATGCCACATGAGCTACAGTAATAACACATACAATGTCACGTGATCTACAGTAATAACACATACAATGCCACAATGCCACGTGATCTACAGTAATAACACATACAATGTCACAATGCCACGTGATCTACAGTAATAACACAAACAATGCCACGTGATCTACAGTAATAACACATACAATGCCACAATGCCACGTGATCTACAGTAATAACACATACAATGCCACGTGATCTACAGTAATAACACATACAATGCCACGTGATCTACAGTAATAACACATACAATGCCACGTGATCTACAGTAATAACACATACAATGCCACGTGATCTACAGTAATAACACATACAATGTCACGTGATCTACGGTAATAACACATACAATGCCACGTGATCTACAGTAATAACACATACAATGCCACATGATATACAGTAATAACACATACAATGCCACATGATCTACGGTAATAACACATACAATGTAACACATGATCTACAGTAAAAACACATAAAATGTCACATGATCTACAGTAATAACACATACAATGTCACGTGAACTACAGTAATAACACATACAATGCCACGTGATCTACAGTAATAACACATACAATGTCACGTGATCTACAGTAATAACACATACAATGTCACATGATCTACAGTATAACACATAAAATGTCACATGATCTACCGTAATAACACAAACAATGTCACGTGATATACAGTAATAACACATACAATGCCACGTGATCTATAGTAATAACACATACAATGTCACATGATCTACAGTAATAACACATACAATGTCACGTGATCTACAGTAATAACACATACAATGCCACATGATATACAGTAATAACACATACAATGTCACATGATCTACAGTAATAACACATACAATGCCACGTGATCTACAGTAATAACACATACAATGCCACGTGGTCTACAGTAATAACACATACAATGTCACGTGATCAACAGAAATAACACATACAATGCCACGTGATCTACAGTAATAACACATACAATGTCACGTGATCTACAGTAATAACACATACAATGCCACGTGATCTACAGTAATAACGCATACAATGCCACATGATCTACAGTAATAACACATACAATGTCACGTGATCTACAGTAATAACACATACAATGCCACGTGATCTACAGTAATAACACATACAATGCCATGTGATCTACAGTAATAACACATACAATGCCACAATGCCACATGATCTACAGTAATAACACATACAATGCCACGTGATCTACAGTAATAACACATACAATGCCACATGATCTACAGTAATAACACATACAATGCCACGTGATCTACAGTAATAACACATACAATATCACGTGATCTACTGTAATAACACATACAATGCCACGTGATCTACAGTAATAACACATACAATGCCACATGAGCTACAGTAATAACACATACAAATTCACGTGATCTACAGTATTAACACATACAATGCCACAATGCCACGTGATCTACAGTAATAACACATACAATGCCACAATGCCACGTGATCTACGGAAATAACACATACAATGCCACCATGCCACGTGATCTACAGTAATAACACATACAATGTCACATGATCTACAGTAATAACACATACAATGCCACAATGCCACATGATATACAGTAATATCACATACAATGCCACGATGCCACGTGTTCTACAGTAATAACACATACAATGTCACGTGATCTACAGTAATAACACATACAATGTCACGTGATCTACAGCAATAACACATACAATGTCACATGATCTACAGTAATAACACATACAATGCCACAATGCCACGTGATATACAGTAATAACACATACAATGTCACGTGATCTACAGTAATAACACATACAATGCCACATGATCTACAGTAATAACACATACAATGCCACAATGCCATGTGATCTACAGTACTAACACATACAATGCCACAATGCCACGTGATCTACAGTAATAACACATACAATGCCACATGATCTACAGCAATAACACATACAATGCCACGTGATCTACGGTAAAAATACATACAATGCCACAATGCCACGTGATCTACAGTACTAACACATACAATGCCACAATGCCACGTGATCTACAGTAATAACACATACAATGCCACAATTCCACGTGATCTACAGTACTAACACATACAGTGCCACAATGCCACGTGATCTACAGTAATAACACATACAATGCCACAATGCCACGTGATATACAGTAATAACATATACAATGACACGTGATCTACAGTAATAACACATACAATGCCACATGATCTACGGTAATAACACATACAATGCCACGTGATCTACAATATTAACATATACAATGCCACGTGATCTACAGTAATAACACATACAATGCCACGTGATCTACAGTAATTACACATACAATGCCACGTGATATACAGTAATAACACATACAATGCCACAATGCCACGTGATCTACAGTAATAACATATACAATGCCACGTGATCTACAGTAATAACACATACAATGCCACAATGCCACGTGATATACAGTAATAACACATACAATGCCACAATGTCACGTGATCTATAGTAATAACACATACAATGCCACATGATATACAGTAATAACACATACAATGTCACATGAACTACAGTAATAACACATACAATGTCACATGATCTACAGTAATAACACATACAATGCCACGTGCTCTACAGTAATAACACATACAATGCCACAATGTCACGTGATCTACAGTAATAACACATACAATGCCACATGATATACAGTAATAACACATACAATGTCACATGATCTACAGTAATAACACATACAATGTCACATGATCTACAGTAATAACACATACAATGCCACAATGCCACATGATATACAGTAATAACACATACAATGCCACAATGCCACGTGATCTACAGTAATAACACATACAATGCCACGTGATCTACAGTAATAACACATACAATGCCACGTGATCTACAGTAATAACACATACAATGTCACAATGCCACGTGATCTACAGTAATAACACATACAATGCCACGTGATCTACAGTAATAACACATACAATGCCACAATGCCACGTGATCTACAGTAATAACACATACAATGCCACGTGATCTACAGTAATAACACATACAATGCCACGTGATCTACAGTAATAACACATACAATGCCACGTGATCTACAGTAATAACACATACAATGCCACGTGATCTACTGTAATAACACATACAATGTCACGTGATCTACGGTAATAACACATACAATGCCACGTGATCTACAGTAATAACACATACAATGCCACATGATATACAGTAATAACACATACAATGCCACATGATCTACGGTAATAACACATACAATGTAACACATGATCTACAGTAAAAACACATAAAATGTCACATGATCTACAGTAATAACACATACAATGTCACGTGAACTACAGTAATAACACATACAATGCCACGTGATCTACAGTAATAACACATACAATGTCACGTGATCTACAGTAATAACACATACAATGTCACATGATCTACAGTATAACACATAAAATGTCACATGATCTACCGTAATAACACAAACAATGTCACGTGATATACAGTAATAACACATACAATGCCACGTGATCTATAGTAATAACACATACAATGTCACATGATCTACAGTAATAACACATACAATGTCACGTGATCTACAGTAATAACACATACAATGCCACATGATATACAGTAATAACACATACAATGTCACATGATCTACAGTAATAACACATACAATGCCACGTGATCTACAGTAATAACACATACAATGCCACGTGGTCTACAGTAATAACACATACAATGTCACGTGATCAACAGAAATAACACATACAATGCCACGTGATCTACAGTAATAACACATACAATGTCACGTGATCTACAGTAATAACACATACAATGCCACGTGATCTACAGTAATAACGCATACAATGCCACATGATCTACAGTAATAACACATACAATGTCACGTGATCTACAGTAATAACACATACAATGCCACGTGATCTACAGTAATAACACATACAATGCCATGTGATCTACAGTAATAACACATACAATGCCACAATGCCACATGATCTACAGTAATAACACATACAATGCCACGTGATCTACAGTAATAACACATACAATGCCACATGATCTACAGTAATAACACATACAATGCCACGTGATCTACAGTAATAACACATACAATATCACGTGATCTACTGTAATAACACATACAATGCCACGTGATCTACAGTAATAACACATACAATGCCACATGAGCTACAGTAATAACACATACAAATTCACGTGATCTACAGTATTAACACATACAATGCCACAATGCCACGTGATCTACAGTAATAACACATACAATGCCACAATGCCACGTGATCTACGGAAATAACACATACAATGCCACATGCCACGTGATCTACAGTAATAACACATACAATGTCACACACATGATCTACAGTAATAACACATACAATGCCACGATGCCACTGATCTACAGTAATAACACATACAATGTCACGTGCTACAGTAATAACACATACAATGCACTGATCTACAGTAATAACACATACAATGTCACGTGATCTACAGCAATAACACATACAATGTCACATGATCTACAGTAATAACACATACAATGCCACAATGCCACGTGATATACAGTAATAACACATACAATGTCACGTGATCTACAGTAATAACACATACAATGCCACATGATCTACAGTAATAACACATACAATGCCACAATGCCATGTGATCTACAGTACTAACACATACAATGCCACAATGCCACGTGATCTACAGTAATAACACATACAATGCCACATGATCTACAGCAATAACACATACAATGCCACGTGATCTACGGTAAAAATACATACAATGCCACAATGCCACGTGATCTACAGTACTAACACATACAATGCCACAATGCCACGTGATCTACAGTAATAACACATACAATGCCACAATTCCACGTGATCTACAGTACTAACACATACAGTGCCACAATGCCACGTGATCTACAGTAATAACACATACAATGCCACAATGCCACGTGATATACAGTAATAACATATACAATGACACGTGATCTACAGTAATAACACATACAATGCCACATGATCTACGGTAATAACACATACAATGCCACGTGATCTACAATATTAACATATACAATGCCACGTGATCTACAGTAATAACATACAATGCACGTGATCTACAGTAATTACACATACAATGCCACGTGATATACAGTAATAACACATACAATGCCACAATGCCACGTGATCTACAGTAATAACATATACAATGCCACGTGATCTACAGTAATAACACATACAATGCCACAATGCCACGTGATATACAGTAATAACACATACAATGCCACAATGTCACGTGATCTATAGTAATAACACATACAATGCCACATGATATACAGTAATAACACATACAATGTCACATGAACTACAGTAATAACACATACAATGTCACATGATCTACAGTAATAACACATACAATGCCACGTGCTCTACAGTAATAACACATACAATGCCACAATGTCACGTGATCTACAGTAATAACACATACAATGCCACATGATATACAGTAATAACACATACAATGTCACATGATCTACAGTAATAACACATACAATGTCACATGATCTACAGTAATAACACATACAATGCCACGTGATCTACAGTAATAACACATACAATGCCACATGATCTACAGTAATAACACATACAATGCCACGTGATATACAGTAATAACACATACAATGCCACTATGCCACTGATCTACAGTAATAACACATACAATGCACTGATCTACAGTAATAACACAACAATGCCACGTGATCTACAGTAATAACACATACAATGCCACGTGATCTACAGTAATAACACATACAATGCCACGTGATCTACAGTAATAACACATACAATGCCACACAATGCACACACAAAAACACAAAATGCCACATGATCTACAGTAATAACACATACAATGCCACGTGATCTACAGTAATAACACATACAATGCCACGTGATCTACAGTAATAACACATACAATGCCACGTGATCTACGTAATAAACATACAATGCCACTACAGTAATAACACATACAATGCCACGTGATCTACAGTAATAACACATACAATGCCACGTGATCTACAGTAATAACACATACAATGCCACGTGATCTACAGTAATAACACATACAATGTCACATGATCTACAGTAATAACACATACAATGTCACATGATCTACAGTAATAACACATACAATGCCACATGATCTACAGTAATAACACATACAATGCCACGTGATATACAGTAATAACACATACAATGCCACGTGATCTACAGTAATAACACATACAATGTCACGTGATCTACAGTAATAACACATACAATGCCACGTGATCTACAGTAATAACACATACAATGTCACATGATCTACAGTAATAACACATACAATGCCACGTGATCTACAGTAATAACACATACAATGCCACGTGATCTACAGTAATAACACATACAATGCCACGTGATCTACAGTAATAACACATACAATGCCACATGATCTACAGTAATAACACATACAATGCCACAATGCCACGTGATCTACAGTAATAACACATACAATGTCACATGATCTACAGTAATAACACATACAACACAAGCCGCATGAATACAGTAATAACACATACAATGCCACTATGCCACGTGATCTACAGTAATAACACATACAATGCCACGTGATCTACAGTAATAACACATACAATGCCACGTGATCTACAGTAATAAACATACAATGCCACAACAGTGATCTACAGTAATAACACAAACAATGCCACGTGATCTACAGTAATAACACATACAATGCACATGATCTACAGTAATAACACATACAATGGACAAGTGATCTACAGTAATAGCACAACAATGCCACGTGATCTACAGTAATAACGCATACAATGCCACGTGATCTACGGTAATAACACATACAATGTCACGTGATCTACAGTAATAACACATACAATGCCACGTGATCTACAGTAATAACACATACAATGTCACGTGATCTACAGTAATAACACATACAATGCCACGTGATCTACAGTAATAACACATACAATGCCACGTGATCTACAGTAATAACACATACAATGTCACGTGATCTACAGTAATAACACATACAATGCCACGTGATCTACAGTAATAACACATACAATGTCACGAGATCTACAGTAATAACACATACAATGCCACGTGATCTACAGTAATAACACATACAATGCCACATGATCTACATTAATAACACATACAATGCCACGTGATCTACAGTAATAACACATACAATGCCACATGATCTACAGTAATAACACATACAATGCCACATGATCTACAATAATAACACATACAATGTCACGTGATCTACAGTAATAACACATACAATGCCACATGATCTACAGTAATAACACATAAAATGCCACGTGATCTACAGTAATAACACATACAATGCCACATGATCTACAGTAATAACACACACAATGCCACGTGATCTACAGTAATAACACATACAATGCCACATGATCTACAGTAATAACACACACAATGCCACGTAATCTACAGTAATAACACATACAATGC
>CM026386.1:42439682-42521947 GCA_014843695.1 Archivesica marissinica
TTTCCCGCTTCCGGTAGTGACCAAGATGGACGACATTATTTACATCTCAAGTAGAAACTGACAAATTTCACCTTTCTTCCTGATAAACAGAACTTTTTAACGTTAAAATATACCAAAGAAACATGAACGATATGAACGCTAGTGTCAGTCAACCAGGAGGAGGTATATCCCAACCCATATCAAGTGTTTTGTCTCGCAATCGTTATGAATCACTAGGTCACATAGATAAACAAGGACAATGTGACCCACAAACTGACCATGTGTTTGATGATCAATCGTTTCAAGTGGTTCAACGTAGCAAGCGTGCACGTACAAGCACAGGAAGCACTGGACTATCCATGGATCATTATAATTCCTTATCTACAGATGATAAACTCTGTGCTATTTATTCTGAACTAGGGGTCAGCAGGGAAAAAACAGAGGCCATTGAAAGTAAAATTGACCAGTGCTTGCAGCTCAATAGTAAAGTTATCGGTATCGAGGACAAATTATTCTGTTATGAACAACGTCTAAAATATCTTGAATACAAGGCCATAGATCATGAAACACGCAACAGGCGTTGTAACTTATTCTTTGGAGGTTTCACAGAAACCAAGGGCGAGAACTGTGCCAGTCGTGTGAGTGAATTCTCGAGACACAATCTTGAAATTGAATGGCCCGTGCCCATTGAACGTGCATATAGACTTGGGCCTTTCATGAGGGGCAAAACACGCCCGATCCTAGTCTCTTTCGATAACTTTTCCGTTGTGAAATTCATTTTATCTAGAGCATATCTATTGCGTGGTACCGACTATAACATAAACAAAGATTTTCCACCAGAAATTGCAAGTGCTAGGAAAGCCCTATGGCCAACATATAAATCGATTAGGCAGCGCCACCCCGATAGTAAGGTCGTACTAGCATACCCAGCTAAAGTTATCAGGGATAACGAGGTAATTTTAGACAGATTCCCCGATTGGGACATAGTTATGAAATCACATGTAAAAACAGCCGATCGAAATGACAGATATAAAAATAGATCAAAATCTAGGTCGCGGAGTAATTCGCCTATGCTGCGCAGTGCACCAATGAACAGTACCGCAAACGCGGTCACCCAGAATAGCCCCGCCTTTCCTCGTGGAAACAGTGATATAAAGCAGGCGGGTGCGCACCACCAGGGGCGCAGGCATTCTAGTTCCCCCATCCATCAAAACCACCGGCAACGTCGGCAATCCACTTCTACTTCTCGGCGAGTACCCGACTCACCGCTTTCCCAGCGCGGTCGCGCTCAAGAAAGAAAACACGCCACTCCTAAGGCTACTAGAGAACCTGGGGATACGCCAATCGCTAGACCCTGGGACAGGAACTTTTCCGGCTCATCTCAAGTGAAACTACCAAATGGCAACAATAAATAGGACAACAGGGGGAAATCTTCAGATACACCTAATGTGTTCCCTAAAACTGAGTTAACATTGTGTGCCCTGAATGTGAACGGACTTAAAAAACGATTGGATTACCCTGAATTCGTTGAATTTATTCATCACCATGATATTTTCTGTGCTTTAGAAACACATTTGGACGCTACTGATCTGGTTGATATCGATGACTTTGTTTTCTTGGCAAAAAATCGTACTCATGAATACAAACGAAAATCTGGCGGAATAGGGATATACGTAAGAGAAAAGTACTCGAAATATGTAAAAGTTATCCCAAACAATAATGATTATATTTTGTGGGTCTCTATCGACAAACAGTTGCTACAGCTTTCAGAAAATGCTATTCTAGGTGTCATTTATTTACCACCTGACACCTCTCGTTTTTTAAACGACATCGATATTAATAGTTTTGAAACTGAGGTTATTACTACTTGTAGTTTGCATAAATATGTTTTTCTTGCTGGCGATGTAAATGCCAGAGTTGCAGAATTGACTGATTTTATTCCGTCAGACCCATTCTTAAATGATTTATTTAGCATTGATGATGAATCATTGTCCCATTTTGATAAATATAACATTCTTGAGAACCTATCAATTACATTGAATAGAAAATCAAAGGACAAGAAAACTAACCCAAATGGCTTAATGTTAATTGAATTGTGTAGAAATAACAATTTGTTTCTTGTTAATGGTCGATTTGGACAAGACACACTAGGGGATTTTACTTTTCGAGACAAGTCGGTTATTGATTATCTTATTTTAACTGCTGACTGCTTTGCGCATCTAAATAGTTTTCAAATTATTGAAACAGATACACTTTTCTCGGATGGACACAATGCACTATATTGGACGATTGAGTTGCAAAACAAATTTAGTCAAAAAGATAACCATGATTTGGGCAAAAATAAAAAACCAAAATGGAGAGACGACAAAATATTAAATTTTCAGCAAAATATCGATGTTAACCATTTAAACAGTATTTTCAGTATGTTATCAATCGAGAATCCTGATACACAGCAGAATATTGAATCTGTAACGAATGAAATTAGAATTCTATTTGAAAAATCTGCATCCGAAACGTTTCCGACAACTGGCAACTTTATTCCACGTCACACAAATAAACCTTGGTTCGGTCCCAGATGCATTAGTGCAAGGCAAAATTACCACAGTGCAAAATCTGAGTATCGACTTAATCGTAATGAAGATAATAAATTGCGTTTGAAAAATGCTAGTAAGGAATACAAGCGTACAATGAACTATTACATTAGCAAGTTTAAACATACAAATGCAAGTAAATTAAGGAACATGTATTCTAATAACCCAAAACAATATTGGAACTTTCTTAAAGGGCTTAAACCAAAATCTAAGATTGATGGATCACCACAAATAAATGATTTTTTCGAACACTTTAAACGTATAAATACAAACCCTCACTTTGCAGATGAAAACAATCAATTCATAACCGATGACTTTTTAGAGAATTCAAACCAATATCTTAACTCAAAAATTACCGACCAAGAAATCCTAAAGTGTATCAATAAATTAAATAATGGTAAAGCGTCTAGCCCGACAGACAACATCCTAAACGAATATATTAAAGCCACAAAAGACTCCCTATTACCAATATATAACCGCCTATTTAACTGTATCATAGACTCAGGAACCGTACCAAGATCGTGGCTAGAAGGCTCTATAATTCCAATATATAAAAATAAAAGAGATCCTGGTGACACAGGATCATATAGACCAATTACAATACTATCATGCCTAGGTAAACTATTCACAGCTGTACTTAATCTTAGACTAACAAGCTATGTTGAAGACTCCCAATTATTAAATGAAAATCAGGCAGGGTTTAGAAACGGATACTCGTGTTCTGATCATATTTTTACATTACACTCCCTTGTTGAAATACTTAAGAAACGAAAACAGAAGCTATTCTGTTCCTTTATAGATTTTTCACAATGTTTTGATAAAATATGGCGTTTCGGTTTATGGCACAAGCTTTTGCAAAATTTTATTAATGGTAAGTTGTTCCAGGTTATATATAATATGCATCAGAATATAAAATCATGTGTAACCCATAATGGTAACCAATCGCCATTCTTCTCATCAGAAATCGGTGTCCGGCAGGGTGAAAACTTAAGCCCGATCCTCTTTTCTTTATATTTAAACGACCTACAGTCACATCTGGAAGCAAACGGTGCCGTTGGCATACAGCTTGAGGACACGTTCAGTGATGAAACTTGGCTTAAACTACTACTTCTGCTTTACGCAGACGACACCGTCATTGTTTCCAATAACCCTGTCGACTTTCAAAACTGCCTGAATCATTTTAATAATTACTGTGCCCAATGGAAATTAGTAGTAAACCCTAATAAAACAAAAGTAATTGTTTTTGGAGCTAGGAACCTTAATAACTTTGACTTTAAATTAGGTGACCAAGGTCTTGAAATCACAGACAATTACCACTACCTTGGTGTTACACTCTCTAGTAATGGATCTTTTTTGAAGGCTAGAAAACATGTTACCCAGCAGGCAAATAAAGCAATGCACTTACTTTTTACTAAGTCTAATAATGCAGACTTACCGCCAGATTTAATTATTAAACTATTCGATCACACTGTAGTACCCATACTAACATATGGATCAGAGGTATTTGGCTACGAAAATCTAGATTTACAAGAAAAAGTGCATAATTCATTTCTCAGGCGAATAACCAACGCCCGAAAAAGTACACCTAGGTATATGTTATTTGGAGAACTTGGTAGATACGCTATATCTATCATTGCACATACAAAAATGATATCTTTTTGGACGAGGATATTACTTGGAAAAGAAAACAAGTTGTCATTATTGATATATAGGTACATGATTAACCAACCTGATACAAATTTCCGATGGATCAGTAAAATAAAAGAAATCCTAAATTCTGTAGGTAGACCTGATCTTTGGCTTAACCAAAATACCTTAATTAATAAAAGTACCCATAAGCATATACAGAAAATATTAATAGACCAATATAAGCAGCATTGGCATAGCCAAATGCAACTATCAAACAAGGGTAACATTTACAATTCTTTTAAACAGGCATTAGAATATGAACACTATTTCAACATTATCAATAAACAAGACTATCTGACACTCTTCAGATATCGTACCTGTAACAATCGCCTTCCTCTGGAAACATCCAGATGGGGAGGAACAGCCTTCCTAGATAGTATTTGTAGGTTATGTAATAACGGGGAAGTTAGCTCTGAGCAACACTATCTGCTTAAATGCGATTACTTTACACAAGATCGGAATACCTATCTGCACGACTTTGTGTTGTCAGACAACATACATTGTTTCTCCAAGATATTAAATACATCATCTGAAACTGCCCTGGTAAATCTTAGTAAATTTACTCGTATTATCATGTCTAAATTTTGTTAGTAATTTTTTAAAGCTTCGCAAGTTGGACATATTACGATATTTGATAGGTATTGCATTAATTATTCAAATCTCATTACATATACTTACCACTTTATGGTTCGCAAAAATTGATAATCCATAACGAAAGTATAATTAACTCTACTGAAATTCATCATTAGATTCATATTATGATATTTATAAACGCCTGATACATATACTCTTGCCGAATATTATACAAAACCTCATTATATTCCACAAACGGGAAGAAAATCCAACAAAAGCTATAATCATAAAACTATAGATACATTTTATCCCGTACTCTATGACCGTGGGACAAATATTAGACTCATTACGAGACCAATTTACCCAACTCATAAATACTAATCCGCACGATGGGATTATTTTGTCTACTACGTGAGTCAGTATGATAGTAAAATTATTTTCATTCATTACACGTCACCAGGCCAATAACAATCGATTGACCTTTCATCCCAAAATGACAAACAATCCGACAGAGAATAAGTATATTAACTATTATATCCCACACTCTTTAAATATTATATTTGTCTTTCGTTTTATATCATTTAGACGTAATAGTGGAACTATGTCGTGAATAATATTGTATTTGTATATAAAATTTGGATACATGAAGAAGAATCCCCCAGCATATGTCTATACATTATTATGCATGATATGATTGTTTATACAACTGCTTTCATTTCAGGTCATTCCCGGAAGCACCACGTGGCTAAATATTTGTTTCTGTTATATACCCTCATGTTGTACACATGTACCTGAGAGAATAAAAGTATATGTCTGTCTGTCTCTGTCTGTCTGTCTGTCTGTCTGGGTGAGTGGAAGGGAGATCTGATGGGGTATTTGGGTGGGTTGAGGTTGGTGGTGGGGAGGTCTGATGGGATATTTGGGTGGGTTGAGGTGGGGTGGTGGGTAGTCTGATGGGGTATTTGGGTGGGTTGAGGTGGGTGGTGGGGAGGTATGATGGGGTATTTGGGTGGGTTGAGGTGGGTGGTGCAGAGGTCTGATGGGTATTTGGGTGGGTTGAGGTGGGTGGTTGGGGGAGGTCTGATGGGGTATTTGGGTGGACGGAGGTGGGTGGTGTGGAGGCCTGATGGGGTATTTGGGTGGGTTGAGGTTGGTGGTGGGGAGGTCTGATGGGTATTTGGGTGGGTTGAGATGGGTGGTGGGGAGGTCAGATGGGTATGTGGGTGGTGGAGGTGGGGGTGGGTAGGTCTGATGGGTATTTGGGTGGTGGTGGGGAGGTCTGATGGGTATTTGGGTGAGTTGAGGTGGGTGGTGGGTAGGTCTGATGGGTATTTGGGTGGGTTGAGGTTGGTGGTGGGGAGGTCTGATGGGTATTTGGGTGGGTTGAGGTGGGTGGTGGGAGGTCTGATGGGGTATTTGGTTGGTGGTGGTGGGTGGTGGGGAGGCCTGATGGGGTATTTGGGTGGGTTGAGGTTGGTGATGGGGAGGTCTGATGGGTATTTGGGTGGGTTGAGGTGGGTGGTGGGGAGGTCTGATGGGTATTTGGGTGATTTGAGGTGGGTGGTGGGGAGTCTGATGGGGTATTTGGGTGGGTTGAGGTGGGTCGTGGGGAGGCCTGATGGGGTTTTGGGTGGGTTGAGGTGGGTGGTGGGGAGGCCTGATGGGGTATTGGTGGGTTGAGGTTGGTGGTGGGGAGGCCTGATGGGGTATTTGGGTAGGTTGAGGTGGGTGGTGAGGAGGCCCGATGGGTATTTGGGTGGGTTGAGATTGGTGGTGGGGAGGTCTGATGGGGTATTTGGGTGGGTTGAGGTTGGTGGTGGGGAGGTCTGATGGGGTATTTGGGTGGGTTGAGGTGGGTGGTGGGGAGGCTGGTGGGTATTTGGGTGGGTTGAGGTGGGTGTGGGGAGGTCTGATGGGGTATTTGGTGGGTTGAGGTGGGTGGTGGGGAGGCCTGGTGGGGTATTTAGGTGGGTTGAGGTGGGTGGTGGGGAGGTCTGATGTGGTATTTGGGTGGGTTGAGTGGATGGTGGGGAGTCTGATGGGGTATTTGGGTGAGTTGAGGTGGGTGGTGGGGAGGCCTGATGGTGTATTTGGGTTGGTGGTGGTGGATGTTGGGAGGCCTGATGGGGTATTTGGGTGGGTGGAGGTGGGTGGTAGGGAGACCTGATGGGGTATTTGGGTGAGTTGAGGTGGGTGGTGGGAAGGCCTGATAGTGTATTTGGGTGGGTTGAGTGGATGGTGGGGAGGTCTGATGGGGTATTTGGGTGGGTGAGGTGGATCGTGGGAGGTCTGATGGGTATTTGGGTGGGTGGAGGTGGGTGGTAGGGAGACCTGATGGGGTATTTGGGTGAGTTGAGGTGGGTGGTGGGAAGGCCTGATAGTGTATTTGGGTGGGTTGAGGTGGATCGTGGGGAGGTCTGATGGGGTATTTGGGTGGGTTGAGGTGGATCGTGGGGAGGTCTGATGGGGTATTTGGGTGGGTGGAGGTGGGTGGTGGGGAGGCCTGATGGGGTATTGGGTTGGTTGAGGTGGGTCGTGGGGAGCCTGACGGGGTATTTGGGTGGGTTGAGGTTTGTGGTGGGGAGATCTGATGGGGTATTTGGGTTGGTTGAGGTGGGTGGTGGTTAGGCCTGATGGGGTATTTGGGTGGGTTGAGGTTGGTGGTGGGGAGGTCTGATGGGGTATTTGGGTGAGTTGATGTGGGGTGGTGGGAGGCCTGATGGGGTATTTGGGTGGGTTGAGGTTGGTGGTGGGGAGGCCTGATGGGTATTTGGTGGTTGAGGTGGGTGGTGAGGAGGCCTGATGGGGTATTTGGTGGGTTGAGGTTGGTGGTGGGGAGGTCTGATGGGGTATTTGGGTGGATTGAGGTGGGTGGTGGGGAGGCCAGATGTGGTATTTGGGTGGGTTGAGGTGGGTGGTGGGGAGGTCTGATGGGGTATTTGGGTGGGTTGAGGTGTGTGGTGGGGAGCTTTGATGGGGTATTTGGGTTGGTGGTGGTGGTGGGTGGTGGGAGGCCTGATGGGGTATTTGGGTGAGTTGAGGTGGGTTGTGGGAGGCCTGATGGTGTATTTGGGTTGGTGGTGGTGGATGTTGGGGAGGCCTGATGGGGTATTTGGGTGGGTGGAGGTGGGTGGTGGGGAGGCCTGATGGGGTATTTGGGTGAGTTGAGGTGGATGGTGGGGAGGTCTGATGGGGTATTTGGGTGGGTTGAGGTGGATGGTGGGGAGGTGGGGAGGTCTGATGGCGTATTTGGGTTGGTGGTGGTGGATGTTGGGGAGGCCTGATGGGGTATTTGGGTGGGTTGAGGTGGGTGGTGAGGAGGCCTGATGGGGTATTTGGGTGGGTGATGGGGGGGGGATGGCGTATTTGGGTTGGTGGTGGTGGGTGGTGGGGATGTCTAATGGGGTATTTGGGTGGGTTGAGGTTGTTATTGGGGAGGCCTGATGGGGTATTTGGGTTGGTGGTGGTGGATGTTGGGGAGGCCTGATGGGGTATTTGGGTGGGTGGAGGTGGATGGTGGGGAGGTCTGATGGGGTATTTGGGTTGGTGGTGGTGGGTGGTGGGGAGGCCTGATGGGGTATTTGGGTGGGTTGAGGTGGGAATGTTGGTGGAGCAATAGTCAATGATCAGATGCTAAGCGGGGTCTCCAATAAATATTCCTCCATCAATCACTGTGCAGACTCCGTTACTAGGAGTGGATACTTACTATCGCCATATCTAGTGTCTCCGGGGTCTCCGTTAGATATTCCTCCATCAATCACTGTACGAACTCCGTTACTAGGGCTGGATGTCATGTACGGTCTTGTTGGATCTTCAAGCTTCACCAGGGTTTGAATTGTGTTTATGTACAGTCTCACGTAGTCTGATATATATTTTGTGTTTCTAAATACACCTGACCACCTTCAAAACAATCGTAAGTTGAAGCAAGTACAGATATGAAAATAACACATAATAATCTTCTTTTATTTACACATTTTTGTACCAGAGTTTACTATCTAAGCATGTTCCACGTTTTAGCTTTCTACCAATGTGATATTTATTTCAAGACGCTGTCCAGGCGCGGGTCCAGGATTTGGGGTTGGGATCGTAAAATCAAGTACCAAAGGTGCGAGTCTTGTATCAGGGGGGGGGGGCATCACCCTGATAGTTATTTTGAAACCTAGACATCAAATGGTGCATTCTGGTGATTTTGAGGACTTAAATAAATAGTATTGAATGGTAATTATCTCTACAATAATCTATTAAATCTAATATCTATTATTTGTTTGAAACATTGTTCCTACTCATGGATTCGAACCCCAACTTTGTGTGAGTTCAATATAAATACAACCAATTATAAATCTGATTATAAATACAACCAATTATAAATCTGATTATAAATACAACCGATTATAAATACAACTGATTATAAATACAACCATAAATACAACCGATTATAAATACAACTGATTATAAATACAACTGATTATAAATACAACTGATTATAAATACAACTCATTATAAATACAACTGATTATAAATACAACTCATTATAAATACAACCGATTATAAATACAACCATAAATACAACCGATTATAAATACAACTCATTATAAATACAACCGATTATAAATACAACTGATTATAAATACAACCGATTATAAATACAACTCATTATAAATACAACTGATTATAAATACAACTGATTATAAATACAACTGATTATAAATACAACTCATTATAAATACAACTGATTATAAATACAACTGATTATAAATACAACCGATTATAAATACAACTCATTATAAATACAACTGATTATAAATACAACCGATTATAAATACAACTGATTATAAATACAACTGATTATAAATACAACTCATTATAAATACAACTGATTATAAATACAACTGATTATAAATACAACCATAAATACAACCGATTATAAATACAACTCATTATAAATACAACTGATTATAAATACAACCGATTATAAATACAACTCATTATAAATACAACCGATTATAAATACAACTCATTATAAATACAACCGATTATAAATACAACTCATTATAAATACAACCATCAATACAACCGATTATAAATACAACTGATTATAAGTACAACCGATTATAAGTACAACCAATTATAAATACAACCGATTATAAGTACAACCAATTATAAATACAACCGATTATAAGTACAACCTATCGTGCTAAGCAGCCTTCTGTTTACAGAGCCAGTGAAAATATTGTATACATTTCTTTGGTTATGCTGGGAATCTGGACACATAGTTTCAGCAACGGATCATGTCAGGATAGTAAACTAGTAGTATACTGACCGTATTTGCCTATTCCCGACGGAAAAGCTGTTTATTTTCAAACTCTTAGCACTCCTCGATTTTTCATAAAGTAGAATGTACCCGCAATTAAAAAATTCAACAAAAATTTCAAAATGTTCTATACACTGTATAATTATGGTAAAATGTGATTACGCAACATCTGCAGTTTGCTTAAATTTATACAAATTTATTTTAGCTCGATTGCGAAACAAGTTCTTACAACTTAGATTAATCACTCTCGAGACCTCATTCCTGATGGAATCCATCGCCATGAGGGATAGAGAAGAGGCAACGTGGAATTTAAATACCGTGCCTAAATAGTTTGCGTAAATAATGTGAACAAACTAAATATGCCATTAAATTAGCTTTAATTACGGACAGATATACAGACAACCTGATTCATGGCACATTTATTATAGAGAAAACATTCCTACCTATGTACCAAGTTCCAAATATCAGAGTCGGGAAATGGAAACAAACACTCTTTTAATTGTGGTCTAACCGTCTTAACTTGCTAATTTGCTTGCTGATAACAGGCAGTCCGATTAGCGCAATGGTTAGCGCGCTCGCTTCTCACCATTGAAACCCGGGTTTGATCCTCGAACTGGGATGTATGTGAGATGGTACGGCGGTCGCCGGAGAGGACATGTGGGTTTTTTCCGGGTACTCCGGTTTTCTCCCACACGAATAACCACAAATACGCTGTCATCCGTGCCAACGAGAGTGATTACCATAAGTTGTTACAGCTTGTATCGCAATAATAAATTATTTTATGAGATAACTCATTTCAACAAATAAGTCAATCTACCATGCAACCATAACCGTGTAACTGTACAACCATGTAACTGTACAACCATGTAACTGTACAACCATGTAACTGTACAACAATGTAACTGTACAACAATGTAACTGTACAACCATGTAACTGTACAACCATGTAACTGTACAACCATGTAACTGTACAACAATGTAACTGTACAACCATGTAACTGTATAACCATGTAACTGTACAACCATGTAACTGTATAACCATGTATAACCATGTAACTGTATAACCATGTAACTGTATAACCATGTATAACCATGTACAACCATGTAACTGTATAACCATGTACAATCATGTAACTGTATAACCATGTATAACCATGTAACTGTATAACCATGTAACTGTATAACCATGTAACTGTATAACCATGTATAACCATGTACAACCATGTAACTGTATAACCATGTATAACCATGTACAACCATGTAACTGTATAACCATGTACAACCATGTAACTGTATAACCATGTAACTGTATAACCATGTAACTGTATAACCATGTAACTGTACAACCATGTAACTGTATAACCATGTACAACCATGTAACTGTATAACCATGTAACTGTATAACCATGTAACTGTACAACCATGTAACTGTACAATCATATAACTGTATAACCATGTATAACCATGTAACTGTATAACCATGTACAACCATGTAACTGTACAACCATGTAACTGTATAACCATGTACAACCATGTAACTGTACAACCATGTAACTGTATAACCATGTACAACCATGTAACTGTATAACCATGTACAACCATGTAACTGTATAAACATGTAACTGTATAACCATGTAACTGTATAACCATGTACAATCATGTAACTGTATAACCATGTAACTGTATAACCATGTACAATCATGTAACTGTATAACCATGTAACTGTATAACCATGTACAACCATGTAACTGTATAGCCATGTACAACCAGGTAACTGTATAACCATGTACAACCATGTAACTGTATAACCATGTAACTGTATAACCATGAACAACCATGTAACTGTATAACCATGTAACTGTATAACCATGTACAATCATGTAACTGTATAACCATGTAACTGTATAACCATGTATAACCATGTAACTGTATAACCATGTAACTGTATAACCATGTACAACCATGTAACTGTATAGCCATGTATAACCATGTAACTGTATAACCATGAAACTGTATAACCATGTACAACCATGTAACTGTATAACCATGTATAACCATGTAACTGTACAACCATGTAACTGTATAACCATGTAACTGTACAACCATGTAACTGTATAACCATGTATAACCATGTAACTGTATAACCATGTATAACCATGTAACTGTATAACCATGTAACTGTATAACCATGTAACTGTATAACCATGTAACTGTACAACCATGTATAACCATGTAACTGTATAACCATGTAACTGTATAGCCATGTATAACCATGTAACTGTACAACCATGTACAACCATGTAACTGTACAACCATGTACAACCATGTAATTGTATAACCATGTACAATCATGTAACTGTATAACCATGTACAACCATGTAACTGTATAACCATGTACAACCATGTAACTGTACAACCATGTAACTGTACAACCATGTAACTGTATAACCATGTACAACCATGTAACTGTATAACCATGTACAACCATGTAACTGTATAACCATGTACAACCATGTAACTGTATAACCATGTAACTGTACAACCATGTATAACCATGTAACTGTACAACCATGTATAACCATGTAACTGTATAACCATGTACAACCATGTAACTGTATAACCATGTACAACCATGTAACTGTATAACCATGTACAACCATGTAACTGTATAACCATGTAACTGTACAACCATGTATAACCATGTAACTGTATAACCATGTACAACCATGTACAACCATGTAACTGTACAACCATGTACAACCATGTAACTGTACAACCATGTATAACCATGTAACTGAACAACCATGTAACTGTACAACCATGTAACTGTACAACCATGTAACTGTATAACCATGTATAACCATGTAACTGTATAACCATGTAACTGTATAACCATGTACAACCATGTAACTGTATAGCCATGTATAACAATGTAACTGTATAACCATGAAACTGTATAACCATGTACAACCATGTAACTGTATAACCATGTATAACCATGTAACTGTACAACCATGTAACTGTATAACCATGTAACTGTACAACCATGTAACTGTACAACCATGTAACTGTATAACCATGTATAACCATGTAACTGTATAACCATGTATAACCATGTAACTGTATAACCATGTAACTGTATAACAATGTAACTGTATAACCATGTAACTGTACAACCATGTATAACCATGTAACTGTATAACCATGTAACTGTATAGCCATGTATAACCATGTAACTGTACAACCATGTACAACCATGTAACTGTACAACCATGTAACTGTATAACCATGTACAACCATGTAACTGTATAACCATGTACAACCATGTAACTGTATAACCATGTACAACCATGTAACTGTACAACCATGTAACTGTACAACCATGTAACTGTATAACCATGTACAACCATGTAACTGTATAACCATGTACAACCATGTAACTGTATAACCATGTAACTGTACAACCATGTATAACCATGTAACTGTACAACCATGTATAACCATGTAACTGTATAACCATGTACAACCATGTAACTGTATAACCATGTACAACCATGTAACTGTATAACCATGTACAACCATGTAACTGTATAACCATGTACAACCATGTAACTGTACAACCATGTAACTGTACAACCATGTAACTGTATAACCATGTACAACCATGTAACTGTACAACCATGTATAACCATGTAACTGTATAACCATGTACAACCATGTAACTGTATAACCATGTACAACCATGTAACTGTATAACCATGTACAACCATGTAACTGTATAACCATGTACAACCATGTAACTGTACAACCATGTAACTGTACAACCATGTAACTGTATAACCATGTACAACCATGTAACTGTACAACCATGTAACTGTTCAACCATGTAACTGTACAACCATGTAACTGTACAACCAGGCAACTGTATAACCATGTAACTGTATAACCATGTAACTGTATAACCATGTACAACCATGTAACTGTATAAGTATGTAACTGTATAAGCATGTATAACCATGTACAACCATGTAACTGTATAACCATGTAACTGTATAACCATGTAACTGTACAACCATGTAACTGTACAACCATGTAACTGTACAACCATGTAACTGTACAACCATGTACAACCATGTAACTGTACAACCATGTAACTGTACAACCATGTAACTGTACAACCATGTAACTGTACAACCATGTATAACCATGTAACTGTACAACCATGTATAACCATGTAACTGTACAACCATGTACAACCATGTACAACCATGTATAACCATGTACAACCATGTATAACCATGTAACTGTACAACCATGTATAACCATGTAACTGTATAACCATGTACAACCATGTACAACCATGTAACTGTACAACCATGTATAACCATGTAACTGTACAACCATGTACAACCATGTAACTGTACAACCATGTATAACCATGTAACTGTACAACCATGTACAAACATGTACAACCATGTAACTGTATAACCATGTACAACCATGTACAACCATGTAACTGTACAACCATGTACAACCATGTACAACCATGTAACTGTATAACCATGTACAACCATGTATAACCATGTAACTGTACAACCATGTACAACCATGTAACTGTACAACCATGTATATCCATGTAACTGTACAACCATGTACACACATGTACAACCATGTAACTGTATAACCATGTACAACCATGTATAACCATGTAACTGTACAACCATGTACAACCATGTAACTGTACAACCATGTAACTGTACAACCATGTAACTGTACAACCATGTACAACCATGTAACTGTACAACCATGTACAACCATGTAACTGTACAACCATGTATAACCATGCAACTGTACAACCATGTACAACCATGTAACTGTACAACCATGTACAACCATGTAACTGTACAACCATGTACAACCATGTAACTGTACAACCATGTATAACCATGTAACTGTACAACCATGTACAACCATGTAACTGTACAACCATGTATAACCATGTAACTGTACAACCATGTACAACCATGTACAACCATGTATAACCATGTAACTGTACAACCATGTACAACCATGTAACTGTACAACCATGTATAACCATGTAACTGTACAACCATGTACAACCATGTACAACCATGTAACTGTACAACCATGTACAACCATATAACTGTATAACCATGTACAATCATGTAACTGTATAACCATGTAACTGTATAACCATGTACAATCATGTAACTGTATAACCATGTAACTGTATAACCATGTATAACCATGTAACTGTATAACCATGTAACTGTATAACCATGTACAACCATGTAACTGTATAGCCATGTATAACCATGTAACTGTATAACCATGAAACTGTATAACCATGTACAACCATGTAACTGTATAACCATGTATAACCATGTAACTGTACAACCATGTAACTGTATAACCATGTAACTGTACAACCATGTAACTGTACAACCATGTAACTGTATAACCATGTATAACCATGTAACTGTATAACCATGTATAACCATGTAACTGTATAACCATGTAACTGTATAACCATGTAACTGTATAACCATGTAACTGTACAACCATGTATAACCATGTAACTGTATAACCATGTAACTGTATAGCCATGTATAACCATGTAACTGTACAACCATGTACAACCATGTAACTGTACAACCATGTAACTGTATAACCATGTACAACCATGTAACTGTATAACCATGTACAACCATGTAACTGTATAACCATGTACAACCATGTAACTGTACAACCATGTAACTGTACAACCATGTAACTGTATAACCATGTACAACCATGTAACTGTATAACCATGTACAACCATGTAACTGTATAACCATGTACAACCATGTAACTGTATAACCATGTAACTGTACAACCATGTATAACCATGTAACTGTACAACCATGTATAACCATGTAACTGTATAACCATGTACAACCATGTAACTGTATAACCATGTACAACCATGTAACTGTATAACCATGTACAACCATGTAACTGTATAACCATGTACAACCATGTAACTGTACAACCATGTAACTGTACAACCATGTAACTGTATAACCATGTACAACCATGTAACTGTACAACCATGTAACTGTTCAACCATGTAACTGTACAACCATGTAACTGTACAACCAGGCAACTGTATAACCATGTAACTGTATAACCATGTAACTGTATAACCATGTACAACCATGTAACTGTATAAGTATGTAACTGTATAAGCATGTATAACCATGTACAACCATGTAACTGTATAACCATGTAACTGTATAACCATGTAACTGTACAACCATGTAACTGTACAACCATGTAACTGTACAACCATGTAACTGTACAACCATGTACAACCATGTAACTGTACAACCATGTAACTGTATAACCATGTAACTGTACAACCATGTAACTGTATAACCATGTACAACCATGCAACTGTATAACCATGTAACTGTACAACCATGTAACTGAATAACCATGTACAACCATGTAACTGTATAACCATGTAACTGTATAACCATGTACCACCATGTAACTGTATAACCATGTACAACCATGTAACTGTATAACCATGTAACTGTATAACCATGTATAACCATGTAACTGTATAACCATGTATAACCATGTAACTGTATAACCATGTATAACCATGTAACTGTATAACCATGTACCACCATGTAACTGTATAACCATGTAACTGTACAACCATGTAACTGTATAACCATGTACAACCATGTAACTGTATAACCATGTACAACCATGTAACTGTATAACCATGTAACTGTATAACCATGTACAACCATGTCACTGTACAACCATGTAAAACCATGTAACTGTACAACCATGTAACTGTATAACCATGTATAACCATGTAACTGTACAACCATGTACAACCATGTACAACCATGTAACTGTGCAACCATGTAACTGTATAACCATGTAACTGTATAACCATGTAACTGTATAACCATGTACATCCATGTAACTGTGCAACCATGTAACTGTACAACCATGTAACTGTACAACCATGTAACTGTATAACAATGTAACTGTACAACCATGCAACTGTATAACCATGTAACTGTACAACCATGTAACTGAATAACCATGTACAACCATGTAACTGTATAACCATGTAACTGTATAACCATGTACCACCATGTAACTGTATAACCATGTACAACCATGTAACTGTATAACCATGTAACTGTATAACCATGTATAACCATGTAACTGTATAACCATGTATAACCATGTAACTGTATAACCATGTATAACCATGTAACTGTATAACCATGTACCACCATGTAACTGTATAACCATGTAACTGTACAACCATGTAACTGTATAACCATGTACAACCATGTAACTGTATAACCATGTACAACCATGTAACTGTATAACCATGTAACTGTATAACCATGTACAACCATGTCACTGTACAACCATGTAAAACCATGTAACTGTACAACCATGTAACTGTATAACCATGTATAACCATGTAACTGTACAACCATGTACAACCATGTAACTGTGCAACCATGTAACTGTATAACCATGTAACTGTATAACCATGTAACTGTATAACCATGTACATCCATGTAACTGTGCAACCATGTAACTGTACAACCATGTAACTGTACAACCATGTAACTGTATAACAATGTAACTGTATAACCATGTAACTGTACAACCATGTAACTGTACAACCACCATGTACAACCATGCAACTGTATAACCATGCACAATCATGTAACTGTATAACCATGTAACTGTATAACCATGTACAACCATGTAACTGTATAACCATGTAACTGTACAACCATGTAACTGTATAAACATGTAACTGTATAACCATGTACAACCATGTAACTGTATAACCATATACAACCGTGTAACTGTATAACCATGTACAACCGTGTAACTGTACAACCATGTAACTGTACAACCATGTAACTGTACAACCGTGTAACTGTACAACCATATACAAGCGTGTAACTGTATAACCATATACAACCGTGTAACTGTATAACCGTGTACAACCATGTAACTGTACAACCATATACAACCGTGTAACTGTATAATCATGTACAACCATGTAACTGTATAACCATGTACAACCGTGTAACTGTACAACCATATACAACAGTGTAACTGTATAACCATATACAACCGTGTAACTGTATAACCATGTACAACCATGTAACTGTATAGCCATATACAACCATGTAACTGTATAAGCATGTACAACCACGTACAACCATGCACCTGTATAACCATGTAACTGTACAACCATGTAACTGTACAACCATGTAACTGTATAACCATGTAACTGTATAACCATGTACAACCATGTAACTGTATAACCATGTACAACCATGCAACTGTATAACCATGTACAACCATGTAACTGTATAAGAATGTACAACCATGTAACTATTTAACCATGTACAACCATGTAACTGTATAACCATGTACAACCATGTAACTGTATAAGCATGTACAACCATGCAACTGTATAACCATGTACAACCATGTAACTGTATAAGCATGTACAACCATGCAACTGTATAACCATGTACAACCATGTAACTGTATAAGCATGTAAAACCATGTAACTGTATAACCATGTACAACCATGTAACTATATAAGCATGTACAACCATGTAACTATATAACCATGTACAACCATGTAACTGTATAACCATGTAACTATAACCATGTACAACCATGTAACTGTACAACCATGTACCACCATGTAACTGTATAACCATGTACCACCATGTAACTGTATAACCACGTAACTGTATAACCATGTACCACCATGTAACTGTATAACCATGTACAACCATGTAACTGTATAACCATGTAACTGTATAACCATGTATAACCATGTAACTGTATAACCATGTATAACCATGTAACTGTATAACCATGTATAACCATGTAACTGTATAACCATGTACCACCATGTAACGGTACAACCATGTACAACCATGTAACTGTATAACCATGTACAACCATGTAAATGTATAACCATGTAACTATAACCATGTACAACCATGTAACTGTATAACCATGTAACTGTACAACCATGTACAACCATGTAACTGTATAACCATGTACAACCATGTAACTGTATAACCATGTAACTATAACCATGTACAACCATGTAACTGTATAACCATGTACAACCATGTAACTGTATAACCATGTAACTATAACCATGTACAATCATGTAACTGTATAACCATGTACCACCATGTAACTGTACAACCATGTAACTGTATAACCATGTACACCCATGTAACTGTACAACCATGTAACTGTATAACCATGTACAACCATGTAACTGTATAACCATGTAACTATAACCATGTACAACCATATAACTGTATAACCATGTACAACCATGTAACTGTACAACCATGTATAACCATGTAACTGTATAACCATGTAACTGTACAACCATGTAACTGTACAACCATGTAACTGTATAACCATGTATAACCATGTACAACCATGTAACTGTACAACCATGTAACTGTACAACCATGTATAACCATGTAACTATACAACCATGTATATGTATAACCATGTAACTGTATAACCATGTACAACCATGTATCTGTATAACCATGTAACTGTATGACCATGTACAACCAGGTAGCTGTACAACCATGTAACTGTATGACCATGTACAACCAGGTAGCTGTACAACCAAGTACATCCATGTAACTGTATAACCATGTACAACCATGTAACTGTATAACCATGTACAACCATGTACAACCATGTAACTGTATAACCATGTACAACCATGTAACTGTACAACCATGTACAACCAGGTAACTGTATAACCATGTAACTGTATAACCATGTATAACCATGTAACTGTATAACCATGTAACTGTATAACCATGTATAACCATGTAACTGTATAACCATGTATCTGTATAACCATGTATAGCCATGTAACTGTATAACCATCTACAACCCTGTAACTGTATAACCATGTAACTGTATAAAAATGTATAACCATGTAACTGTATAACCATGTACAACCAGGTAACTGTATAACCATGTAACTGTACAACCATGCAACTGTACAACCATGTACAAACCATGTAACTGTACAACCATGTAACTGTGCAACCATGTAACTGTGCAACCATTAACTGTACAACCATGTAACTGTATAACCATGTACAACCATGTAACTGTACAACCATGTAACTGTACAACCATGTAACTGTACAACCATGTTACTGTACAACCAGGCAACTGTATAACCATGTAACTGTATAACCATGTAAATGTATAACCATGTAACTGTATAACCATGTACAACCATGTAACTGTATAACCATGTAACTGTATAACCATGTAACTCTACAACCATGTAACTGTACAACCATGTAACTGTACAACCATGTAACTGTACAACCATGTACAACCATGTAACTGTACAACCATGTAACTGTATAACCATGTAACTGTACAACCATGTAACTGTATAACCATGTACAACCATGCAACTGTATAACCATGTAACTGTACAACCATGTAACTGAATAACCATGTACAACCATGTAACTGTATAACCATGTATAACCATGTACCTGTATAACCATGTAACTGTACAACCATGTAACTGTATAACCATGTACAACCATGTAACTGTATAACCATGTACAATCATGTAACTGTATAACCATGTAACTGTATAACCATGTACAACCATGTAACTGTACAACCCTGTACAACCATGTAACTGTACAACCATGTAACTGTACAACCATGTAACTGTATAACCATGTATAACCATGTAAATGTACAAACATGTAACTGTATAACCATGTACAACCATGTAAATGTACAACCATGTAACTGTACAACCATGTACAACCATGTAACTGTATAAGCATGTACAACCATGTACAACCATGTAACTGTATAACCATGTATAACCATGTAACTGTATAACCATGTACAACAATGTAACTGTACAACCATGTAACTGTATAACCATGTACAACCATGTAACTGTATAACCTTGTACAACCATGTAACTGTATAACCATGTACAACCATGTAACTGTATAACAATGTCAACCATGTAACTATAACCATGTATAGCCATGTAACTATAACCATGTATAACCATGTAACTGTATAACCATGTACAACCATGTAACTGTATAACCATGTACAACCATGTAACTGTATAACCATGTAACTCTATAACCATATACAACCATGTAACTGTATAACCATGTACAACCATGTAACTGTATAACCATGTACAACCATGTAACTGTATAACCATGTAACTGTATAATCATGTACAACCATGTAACTGTATAACCATGTACAACCATGTAACTATATAAGCATGTACAACCATGCAACTGTATAACCATTTACAACCATGTAACTGTATAAGCATGTACAACCATTTAACCATATAACCATGTACAACCATGTAACTGTATAACCATGTAACTATAACCATGTACAACCATGTAACTGTATAACCATGTACCACCATGTAACTGTATAAGCATGTACAACCATTTAACCATATAACCATGTACAACCATGTAACTGTATAACCATGTAACTATAACCATGTACAACCATGTAACTGTATAACCATGTACAACCATGTAACTATATAAGCATGTACAACCATGCAACTGTATAACCATTTACAACCATGTAACTGTATAAGCATGTACAACCATTTAACCATATAACCATGTACAACCATGTAACTGTATAACCATGTAACTATAACCATGTACAACCATGTAAATGTATAACCATGTACCACCATGTAACTATAACCATGTACAACCATGTAACTGTATAACCATGTAACTGTATAACCATGTACACCCATGTAACTGTAAACCATGTAACTATAACCATGTACAACCATGTAACTGTATAACGATGTAACTATAACCATGTACAACCATGTAACTGTATAACCATGTACAATCATGTAACTGTATAAGCATGTAACCGTATAACCATGTACAACCATGTAAATGTACAACCATGTAACTGTATAACCATGTACAACCATGTAACTGTACAACCATGTAACTGTACAACCATGTATAACCATGTAACTGTACAACCATGTAAATGTATAACCATGTAACTGTATAACCATGTACAACCATGTAACTGTACAACAATGTACAACCAGGTAACTGTATAACCATGTAACTGTATAACCATGTAACTGTATAACCATGTATCTGTATAACCATGTATAGCAATGTAACTGTATAACCATGTACAACCATGTAACTGTATAACCATGTAACTGTATAAAAATGTATAACCATGTAACTGTACAACCATGCAACTGTACAACCATGTACAAACCATGTAACTGTACAACCATGTAACTGTACAACCATGTAACTGTGCAACCATTAACTGTACAACCATGTAACTGTATAACCATGTACAACCATGTAACTGTACAACCATGTAACTGTAAAACCATGTAACTGTACAACCATGTACAAGCATGTAACTGTACAACCATGTAACTGTACAACCATGTAACTGTACAACCATGTAACTGTACAACCATGTAACTGTACAACCATGTATAACCATGTAACTGTATAACCATGTACAACCATGTACAACCATGTACAACCATGTAACTGTATAATCATGTACAACCATGTACAACCATGTAACTGTACAACCATGTAACTGTACAATCAAGTAACTGTATAACCATGCACAACCATGTAATTGTACAACCATGTAACTGTATAACCATGTAACTATAACCATGTAACTGTACAACCATGTGACTGTATAACCATGTACAACCATGTAACTGTACAACCATGTAACTGTATAACCATGTAACTATAACCATGTACAACAATGTAACTGTATAACCATGTACAACCATGTAACTGTATAACCATGTAACTGTACAACTATGTAACTGTATAACCATGTAACTGTATAACCATGTACAACCATGCAACTGTATAACCATGCACAACCATGTAACAGTATAACCATGTAACAGTATAACCATGTAACTGTATAATCATGTACAACCATGTAACAGTATAACCATGTAACAGTATAACCATGTAACTGTATAACCATGTACAACAATGCAACTGTATAACCATGTAACTGTATAACCATGTAACTGTATAACCATGTAACTGTATAACCATGTAACTGTACAACCATTTAACTGTATAACCATGTACAACCATGTATCTGTATAACCATATAACTGTACAACCATGTACAACCATGTAACTGTATAACCATGTAACTCTATAACCATGTAACTGTATAACCATGTAACTGTACAACCATGTAACTGTATAACCATGTACAACCATGTATCTGTATAACCATGTAACTGTATAACCATGTACAACCATGTAACAGTATAACCATGTAACAGTATAACCATGTAACTGTATAACCATGTACAACAATGCAACTGTATAACCATGTAACTGTATAACCATGTAACTGTATAACCATGTAACTGTATAACCATGTAACTGTACAACCATGTAACTGTATAACCATGTACAACCATGTATCTGTATAACCATGTAACTGTACAACTATGTAACTGTATAACCATGTAACTGTATAACCATGTACAACCATGCAACTGTATAACCATGCACAACCATGTAACAGTATAACCATGTAACTGTATAGCCATGTACAACCATGTAACTGTATAACCATGTACAACCATGTATCTGTATAACCATATAACTGTACAACCATGTACAACCATGTAACTGTATAACCATGTAACTGTATAACCATGTAACTGTATAACCATGTAACTGTACAACCATGTAACTGTATAACCATGTACAACCATGTATCTGTATAACCATGTAACTGTATAACCATGTACAACCATGTAACAGTATAACCATGTAACAGTATAACCATGTAACTGTATAACCATGTACAACAATGCAACTGTATAACCATGTACAACCATGTAACAGTATAACCATGCAACTGTATAACCATGTAACTGTATAACCATGTAACTGTATAACCATGTACAACCATGCAACTGTATAACCATGTAACTGTACAACCATGTAACTGTATAACAATTTAACTGTACAACCATGTAACGGTACAACCATATAACTGTATAACCATTTAACTGTACAACCATGTAACTATAAAACCATGTAACTGTACAACCATGTAACTGTATAACCATGTACAACCATGTAACTGTATAACCATGTAACTGTTTAACCATGTACAACCATGTAACTGTATAGCCATGTATAACCATGTAACTGTATAACCATGTATAACCATGTAACTGTATAACCATGTACAACCATGTAACTGTATAACCATGTACAACCATGTAACTGTGTAACCATGTACAAACATGTAACTGTATAACCATGTACAACTATGTAACTGTATAACCATGTACAACCATGTATAACCATGTAACTGTATAACCATGTACAACCATGTAACTGTATATGCATGTACAACCGTGTAACTGTATAACCATGTACAACCATGTAACTGTATAAGCATGTACAACCATGTACAACCATGTAACTGTATAACCATGTACAACCATGTAACTGTATAACCATGTACAACCATGTAATTGTACAACCATGTATATGTATAACCATGTACAACCATGTAACTGTATAACCATGTACAACCATGTAACTGTACAACCATGTAACTGTATAACCATGAACAACCATGTAACAGTATAAGCATGTACAACCATGTATCTGTATAACCATGTAACTGTACAACTATTTAACTGTATAACCATGTAACTATATAACCATGTACAACCATGCAACTGTATAACCATGTACAACCATGTAACTGTACAACCATGTAACTGTATAACCATGTACAACCATGTAACTGTATAACCATGTACAACCATGTAACTGTATAACGATGTAACTGTATAACCATGTACAACCATGTAACTGTATAACCATGTACAACCATGTAACTGTATAACCATGTACAACCATGTAACTGTACAACCATGTAACTGTATAACCATGTACAACCATGTAACTGTATAACCATGTAACTGTATAACCATGTAACTGTATAACCATGAACAACCATGTAACAGTATAAGCATGTACAACCATGTATCTGTATAACCATGTAACTGTACAAATATTTAACTGTATAACCATGTAACTGTATAACCATGTACAACCATGCAACTGAATAACCATGCACAACCATGTAACTGTATAACCATGTAACTGTATAACCATGTACAACCATGTACAACCATGTAATTGTATAACCATGTACAACCATGTAACTGTATAACCATGTACAACCATGTATCTGTATAACCATGTAACTGTACAACTATGTAACTGTATAACCATGTAACTGTATAACCATGTACAACCATGCAACTGTATAACCATGCACAACCATGTAACTGTATAACCATGTAACTGTATAACCATGTACAACCATGTAACTGTATAACCATGTACAACCATGTAACTGTATAACCATGTACAACCATGTAACTGTATAACGATGTACAACCATGTAACTGTATAACCATGTACAACCATGTAACTGTATAACCATGTACAACCATGTAACTGTACAACCATGTAACTGTATAACCATGTACAACCATGTAACTGTATAACCATGTATAACCATGTAACTGTATAATCATGTAACTGTATAACTATGTAACTGTATAACCATGTACAACCATGTATCTGTATAACCATGTAACTGTATAACCATGTAACTTTATAACCATGTACAACCATGCAACTGTATAACCATGCACAACCATGTAACAGTATAACTATGTAACTGTATAGCCATGTACAACCATGCAACTGCATAACAATGTACAACCATGTAACTGTATAACCATGTAACTGTATAACCATGTACAACCATGTAATTGTACAACCATGTAACTGTACAACCATGTAACTGTATAACCATGTAACTGTATAACCATGTACAACCATGTAACTGTACAACCATGTAACTGTACAACCATGTAACTGTATAACCATGTAACTGTACAACCATGTAACTGTAAAACCATGTAACTGTATAACAATGTATAACCATGTAACTGTATAACCATGTATAACCATGTAACTGTATAGCCATGTATAACCATGTAACTGTATAGCCATGTATAACCATGTAACTGTATAACCATGTATAACATGTAACTGTATAACCATGTACAACCATGTAACTGTACAACCATGTAACTGTATAACCATGTACAACCATGTATCTGTATAACCATGTAACTGTACAACTATGTAACTGTATAACCATGTAACTGTATAACCATGTACAACCATGCAACTGAATAACCATGCACAACCATGTAACTGTATAACCATGTAACTGTATAACCATGTACAACCATGTACAACCATGTAATTGTATAACCATGTACAACCATGTAACTGTATAACCAGGTACAACCATGTATCTGTATAACCATGTAACTGTACAACTATGTAACTGTATAACCATGTAACTGTATAACCATGTACAACCATGCAACTGTATAACCATGCACAACCATGTAACTGTATAACCATGTAACTGTATAACCATGTACAACCATGTAACTGTATAACCATGTACAACCATGTAACTGTATAACCATGTACAACCATGTAACTGTATAACGATGTACAACCATGTAACTGTATAACCATGTACAACCATGTAACTGTATAACCATGTACAACCATGTAACTGTACAACCATGTAACTGTATAACCATGTACAACCATGTAACTGTATAACCATGTACAACCATGTAACTGTACAACCATGTAACTGTATAACCATGTATAACCATGTAACTGTATAATCATGTAACTGTATAACCATGTAACTGTATAACCATTTACAACCATGTATCTGTATAACCATGTAACTGTACAACTATGTAACTGTATAACCATGTAACTGTATAACAATGTACAACCATGTAACAGTATAACCATGTAACTGTATAGCCATGTACAACCATGTAACTGCATAACAATGTACAACCATGTAACTGTATAACCATGTAACTGTATAACCATGTACAACCATGTAATTGTACAACCATGTAACTGTACAACCATGTAACTGTATAACCATGTAACTGTATAACCATGTACAACCATGTAACTGTACAACCATGTAACTGTACAACCATGTAACTGTATAACCATGTAACTGTACAACCATGTAACTGTAAAACCATGTAACTGTATAACAATGTATAACCATGTAACTGTATAACCATGTATAACCATGTAACTGTATAGCCATGTATAACCATGTAACTGTATAGCCATGTATAACCATGTAACTGTATAACCATGTATAACCATGTAACTGTATAACCATGTACAACCATGTAACTGTACAACCATGTAACTGTATAACCATGTAGAACCATGTAACTGTGTAACCATGTACTACCATGTAACTGTATAACCATGTACAACCATGTACAACCATGTAACTGTATAATCATGTACAACCATGTAACTGTATAACCATGTACAACCATGTAACTGTATAACCATGTACAACCATGTAACTGTATAACCATGTAACTGTTTAACCATGTACAACCATGTAACTGTATAGCCATGTACAACCATGTAACTGTATAACCATGTATAACCTTGTAACTGTATAACCATGTACAACCATGTAACTGTACAACCATGTAACTGTATAACCATGTACAACCATGTAACTGTGTAACCATGTATAACCGTATACAACCATGTAACTGTATAATCATGTACAACCATGTAACTGTATAACCATGTACAACCATGTACAACCATGTATAACCATGTAACTGTACAACCATGTAACTGTATAACCATGTACAACCATGTAACTGTACAACCATGTACAACCATGTAACTGTACAACCATGTACAACCATGTACAACCATGTAACTGTATAAGCATGCACAACCATGTAACTGTACAACCATGTACAACCATGTAACTGTATAACCATGTACAACCATGCAACTGTATAATCATATACAACCATGTAACTGTACAACCTTGTACAACCATGTATGACCATGTACAACCATGTACAACCATGTAACTGTACAACCATGTACAATCATGTAACTGTACAACCATGTAACTGTATAACCATGTAACTGTATAACCATGTAACTGTACAACCATATAACTGTATAACCATGTAACTGTATAACCATGTAACTGTACAACCATGTAACTGTACAACCATGTAACTGTATAACCATGTACAACCATGTATCTGTATAACCATGTAACTGTACAACTATGTAACTGTATAACCATGTAACTGTATAACCATGTACAACCATGCAACTGAATAACCATGCACAACCATGTAACTGTATAACCATGTAACTGTATAACCATGTACAACCATGTACAACCATGTAATTGTATAACCATGTACAACCATGTAACTGTATAACCAGGTACAACCATGTATCTGTATAACCATGTAACTGTACAACTATGTAACTGTATAACCATGTAACTGTATAACCATGTACAACCATGCAACTGTATAACCATGCACAACCATGTAACTGTATAACCATGTAACTGTATAACCATGTACAACCATGTAACTGTATAACCATGTACAACCATGTAACTGTATAACCATGTACAACCATGTAACTGTATAACGATGTACAACCATGTAACTGTATAACCATGTACAACCATGTAACTGTATAACCATGTACAACCATGTAACTGTACAACCATGTAACTGTATAACCATGTACAACCATGTAACTGTATAACCATGTACAACCATGTAACTGTACAACCATGTAACTGTATAACCATGTATAACCATGTAACTGTATAATCATGTAACTGTATAACCATGTAACTGTATAACCATTTACAACCATGTATCTGTATAACCATGTAACTGTACAACTATGTAACTGTATAACCATGTAACTGTATAACAATGTACAACCATGTAACAGTATAACCATGTACCTGTATAGCCATGTACAACCATGTAACTGCAAAACAATGTACAACCATGTAACTGTATAACCATGTAACTGTATAACCATGTACAACCATGTAATTGTACAACCATGTAACTGTACAACCATGTAACTGTATAACCATGTAACTGTATAACCATGTACAACCATGTAACTGTACAACCATGTAACTGTACAACCATGTAACTGTATAACCATGTAACTGTACAACCATGTAACTGTAAAACCATGTAACTGTATAACAATGTATAACCATGTAACTGTATAACCATGTATAACCATGTAACTGTATAGCCATGTATAACCATGTAACTGTATAGCCATGTATAACCATGTAACTGTATAACCATGTATAACCATGTAACTGTATAACCATGTACAACCATGTAACTGTACAACCATGTAACTGTATAACCATGTAGAACCATGTAACTGTGTAACCATGTACTACCATGTAACTGTATAACCATGTACAACCATGTACAACCATGTAACTGTATAATCATGTACAACCATGTAACTGTATAACCATGTACAACCATGTAACTGTATAACCATGTACAACCATGTAACTGTATAACCATGTAACTGTTTAACCATGTACAACCATGTAACTGTATAGCCATGTACAACCATGTAACTGTATAACCATGTATAACCTTGTAACTGTATAACCATGTACAACCATGTAACTGTACAACCATGTAACTGTATAACCATGTACAACCATGTAACTGTGTAACCATGTATAACCGTGTACAACCATGTAACTGTATAATCATGTACAACCATGTAACTGTATAACCATGTACAACCATGTACAACCATGTATAACCATGTAACTGTACAACCATGTAACTGTATAACCATGTACAACCATGTAACTGTACAACCATGTACAACCATGTAACTGTACAACCATGTACAACCATGTACAACCATGTAACTGTATAAGCATGCACAACCATGTAACTGTACAACCATGTACAACCATGTAACTGTATAACCATGTACAACCATGCAACTGTATAATCATATACAACCATGTAACTGTACAACCATGTACAACCATGTATGACCATGTACAACCATGTACAACCATGTAACTGTACAACCATGTACAACCATGTAACTGTACAACCATGTAACTGTATAACCATGTAACTGTATAACCATGTAACTGTACAACCATATAACTGTATAACCATGTAACTGTATAACCATGTAACTGTACAACCATGTAACTGTACAACCATGTAACTGTATAACCATGTACAACCATGTATCTGTATAACCATGTAACTGTACAACTATGTAACTGTATAACCATGTAACTGTATAACCATGTACAACCATGCAACTGAATAACCATGCACAACCATGTAACTGTATAACCATGTAACTGTATAACCATGTACAACCATGTACAACCATGTAATTGTATAACCATGTACAACCATGTAACTGTATAACCAGGTACAACCATGTATCTGTATAACCATGTAACTGTACAACTATGTAACTGTATAACCATGTAACTGTATAACCATGTACAACCATGCAACTGTATAACCATGCACAACCATGTAACTGTATAACCATGTAACTGTATAACCATGTACAACCATGTAACTGTATAACCATGTACAACCATGTAACTGTATAACCATGTACAACCATGTAACTGTATAACGATGTACAACCATGTAACTGTATAACCATGTACAACCATGTAACTGTATAACCATGTACAACCATGTAACTGTACAACCATGTAACTGTATAACCATGTACAACCATGTAACTGTATAACCATGTACAACCATGTAACTGTACAACCATGTAACTGTATAACCATGTATAACCATGTAACTGTATAATCATGTAACTGTATAACCATGTAACTGTATAACCATGTACAACCATGTATCTGTATAACCATGTAACTGTACAACTATGTAACTGTATAACCATGTAACTGTATAACCATGTACAACCATGTAACAGTATAACCATGTAACTGTATAGCCATGTACAACCATGCAACTGCATAACAATGTACAACCATGTAACTGTATAACCATGTAACTGTATAACCATGTACAACCAGGTAATTGTACAACCATGTAACTGTACAACCATGTAACTGTATAACCATGTAACTGTATTACCATGTACAACCATGTAACTGTACAACCATGTAACTGTACAACCATGTAACTGTATAACCATGTAACTGTTCAACCATGTAACTGTAAAACCATGTAAGTGTATAACAATGTATAACCATGTAACTGTATAACCATGTAACTGTATAGCCATGTATAACCATGTAACTGTATAACCATGTATAACCATGTAACTGTATAACCATGTACAACCATGTAACTGTACAACCATGTAACTGTATAACCATGTAGAACCATGTAACTGTGTAACCATGTACTACCATGTAACTGTATAACCATGTACAACCATGTACAACCATGTAACTGTATAATCATGTACAACCATGTAACTGTATAACCATGTACAACCATGTAACTGTATAACCATGTACAACCATGTAACTGTACAACCATGTACAACCATGTAACTGTACAACCATGTACAACCATGTACAACCATGTAACTGTATAAGCATGTACAACCATGTAAATGTACAACCATGTAACTGTATAGCCATGTACAACCATGCAACTGTATAATCATGTACAACCATGTAACTGTACAACCATATAACTGTATAACCATGTATAACCATGTAACTGTACAACCATGTAATTGTATAACCATGTACAACCATGTAACTGTACAACCATGTACAACCATGTAACTGTATAAGCATGTACAACCATGTAACTGTATAACGATGTACAACCATGTATCTGTATAACCATGTACAACCATGTAACTGCATAACCATGTACAACCATGTAACTGTACAACCATGTAACTGTATAACCATGTATAACCATGTAACTGTATAATCATGTAACTGTACAACTATGTAACTGTATAACCATGTACAACCATGTAACTGTACAACCATGTAACTGTATAACCATGTAACTGTATAACCATGTACAACCATGTAACTGTACAACCATGTAACTGTATAACGATGTACAACCATGTAACTGTATAACCATGTACAACCATGCAACTGTATCACCATGCACAAACATGTAACAATATAACCATGTAACTGTATAGCCATGTACAACCATGCAACTGTATAACAATGTACAACCATGTAACTGTATAACCATGTAACTGTATAACCATGTACAACCATGTAACTGTATAACCATGTACAACCATGTAACTGTACAACCATGTAACTGTACAACCATGTAACTGTATAACCATGTAATTGTACAACCATGTAACTGTAAAACCATGTAACTGTTTAACCATGTACAACCATGTAACTGTACAACCATGTACAACCATGTAACTGTATAGCCATGTATAACCATGTAACTGTATAACCATGTATAACCATGTAACTGTATAACCATGTACAACCATGTAACTGTATAGCCATGTATAACCATGTAACTGTATAACCATGTATAACCATGTAACTGTACAACCATGTAACTGTATAACCATGTACAACCATGTAACTGTACAACCATGTAACTGTATAAACATGTACACCCATGTAACTGTGTAACCATGTACAACCATGTAACTGTATAACCATGTACAACCATGTACAACCATGTAACTGTATAATCATGTACAACGATGTAACTGTATAACCATGAACAACCATGTAACTGTACAACCATGTACAACCATGTTAACTGTATAACCATGTACAACCATGCAACTGTATAATCATGTACAACCATGTACAACCATGTACAACCATGTAACTGTATAAGCATGTACAACCATGTAACTGTACAACCATGTACAACCATGTAACTATAACCATGTACAATCATGCAACTGTATAATCATGTACAACCATGTAACTGTACAACCATGTACAACCATGTATGACCATGTACAACCATGTACAACCATGTAACTGTACAACCATGTACAACCATGTAACTGTACAACCATGTAACTGTACAACCATGTAACTGTATAACCATGTATAGCCATGTATAACCATGTAACTGTACAACCATGTACAACCATGTACAACCATGTAACTGTACAACCATGTAACTGTATAACCATGCACAACCATGTAACTTTACAACCATGTAACTGTATAACCATGTAACTATAACCATGTAACTGTACAACCATGTAACTGTACAACCATGTAACTGTATAACCATGTAACTATAACCATGTACAACAATGTAACTGTATAACCATGTACAACCATGTAACTGTATAACCATGTACAACCATGTATCTGTATAACCATGTAACTATATAACCATGTACAACCATGCAACTGTATAACCATGCACAACCATGTAACAGTATAACCATGTAACTGTATAGCCATGTACAACCATGCAACTGTATAACAATGTACAACCATGTAACTGTATAACCATGTAACTGTATAACCATGTACAACCATGTAACTGTACAACCATGTAACTGTACAACCATGTAACTGTATAACCATGTACAACCATGTAACTGTACAACCATGAAACTGTACAACCATGTAACTGTATAACCATGTAACTGTATAATCATGTACAACCATGCAACTGTATAACCATGTAACTGTACAACCATGTAACGGTACAACCATGTAACTGTATAACCATGTAACTGTACAACCATTTAACTGTAAAACCATGTAACTGTACAACCATGTAACTGTATAACCATGTAACTGTATAATCATGTACAACCATGCAACTGTTTAACCATGTAACTGTACAACCATGTAACGGTACAACCATGTAACTGTATAACCATGTAACTGTACAACCATTTAACTGTAAAACCATGTAACTGTATAATCATGTAACTGTATAACCATGTAACTGTATAACCATGTACAACCATGTATCTGTATAACCATGTAACTGTACAACTATGTAACTGTATAACCATGTAACTGTATAACCATGTACAACCATGTAACAGTATAACCATGTAACTGTATAGCCATGTACAACCATGCAACTGCATAACAATGTACAACCATGTAACTGTATAACCATGTAACTGTATAACCATGTACAACCATGTAATTGTACAACCATGTAACTGTACAACCATGTAACTGTATAACCATGTAACTGTATAACCATGTACAACCATGTAACTGTACAACCATGTACAACCATGTAACTGTATAAGCATGTACAACCATGTAACTGTATAACGATGTACAACCATGTATCTGTATAACCATGTACAACCATGTAACTGCATAACCATGTACAACCATGTAACTGTACAACCATGTAACTGTATAACCATGTATAACCATGTAACTGTATAATCATGTAACTGTACAACTATGTAACTGTATAACCATGTACAACCATGTAACTGTACAACCATGTAACTGTATAACCATGTAACTGTATAACCATGTACAACCATGTAACTGTACAACCATGTAACTGTATAACGATGTACAACCATGTAACTGTATAACCATGTACAACCATGCAACTGTATCACCATGCACAACCATGTAACAATATAACCATGTAACTGTATAGCCATGTACAACCATGCAACTGTATAACAATGTACAACCATGTAACTGTATAACCATGTAACTGTATAACCATGTACAACCATGTAACTGTATAACCATGTACAACCATGTAACTGTACAACCATGTAACTGTACAACCATGTAACTGTATAACCATGTAATTGTACAACCATGTAACTGTAAAACCATGTAACTGTTTAACCATGTACAACCATGTAACTGTACAACCATGTACAACCATGTAACTGTATAGCCATGTATAACCATGTAACTGTATAACCATGTATAACCATGTAACTGTATAACCATGTACAACCATGTAACTGTATAGCCATGTATAACCATGTAACTGTATAACCATGTATAACCATGTAACTGTACAACCATGTAACTGTATAACCATGTACAACCATGTAACTGTACAACCATGTAACTGTATAAACATGTACACCCATGTAACTGTGTAACCATGTACAACCATGTAACTGTATAACCATGTACAACCATGTACAACCATGTAACTGTATAATCATGTACAACGATGTAACTGTATAACCATGAACAACCATGTAACTGTACAACCATGTACAACCATGTTAACTGTATAACCATGTACAACCATGCAACTGTATAATCATGTACAACCATGTACAACCATGTACAACCATGTAACTGTATAAGCATGTACAACCATGTAACTGTACAACCATGTACAACCATGAAACTATAACCATGTACAATCATGCAACTGTATAATCATGTACAACCATGTAACTGTACAACCATGTACAACCATGTATGACCATGTACAACCATGTACAACCATGTAACTGTACAACCATGTACAACCATGTAACTGTACAACCATGTAACTGTACAACCATGTAACTGTATAACCATGTATAGCCATGTATAACCATGTAACTGTACAACCATGTACAACCATGTACAACCATGTAACTGTACAACCATGTAACTGTATAACCATGCACAACCATGTAACTTTACAACCATGTAACTGTATAACCATGTAACTATAACCATGTAACTGTACAACCATGTAACTGTACAACCATGTAACTGTATAACCATGTACAACCATGTAACTGTACAACCATGTAACTGTATAACCATGTAACTATAACCATGTACAACAATGTAACTGTATAACCATGTACAACCATGTAACTGTATAACCATGTACAACCATGTATCTGTATAACCATGTAACTATATAACCATGTACAACCATGCAACTGTATAACCATGCACAACCATGTAACAGTATAACCATGTAACTGTATAGCCATGTACAACCATGCAACTGTATAACAATGTACAACCATGTAACTGTATAACCATGTAACTGTATAACCATGTACAACCATGTAACTGTACAACCATGTAACTGTACAACCATGTAACTGTATAACCATGTACAACCATGTAACTGTACAACCATGAAACTGTACAACCATGTAACTGTATAACCATGTAACTGTATAATCATGTACAACCATGCAACTGTATAACCATGTAACTGTACAACCATGTAACGGTACAACCATGTAACTGTATAACCATGTAACTGTACAACCATTTAACTGTAAAACCATGTAACTGTACAACCATGTAACTGTATAACCATGTAACTGTATAATCATGTACAACCATGCAACTGTTTAACCATGTAACTGTACAACCATGTAACGGTACAACCATGTAACTGTATAACCATGTAACTGTACAACCATGTAACTGTACAACCATTTAACTGTAAAACCATGTAACTGTATAATCATGTAACTGTATAACCATGTAACTGTATAACCATGTACAACCATGTATAACCATGTAACTGTACAACCATGTAACTGTATAACCATGTACAACCATGTAACTGTACAACCATGTACAACCATGTAACTGTACAACCATGTACAACCATGTAACTGTATAAGCATGCACAACCATGTAACTGTACAACCATGTACAACCATGTAACTGTATAACCATGTAACTGTATAACCATGTACAACCATGTAACTGTACAACCATGTAACTGTACAACCATGTAACTGTATAACCATGTAACTGTATAACCATGTACAACCATGTAACTGTACAACCATGTAACTGTACAACCATGTACCTGTATAACCATGTAACTGTACAACCATGTAACTGTAAAACCATGTAACTGTACAACCATGTAACTGTACAACCATGTATCTGTATAACCATGTATAACCATGTACAACCATGTAACTGTATAACCATGTAACTGTTTAACCATGTACAACCATGTAACTGTATAGCCATGTACAACCATGTAACTGTATAGCCATGTACAACCATGTAACTGTATAGCCATGTACAACCATGTAACTGTACAACCATGTAACTGTATAACCATGTAACTGTATAACCATGTACAACCATGTAACTGTACAACCATGTAACTGTACAACCATGTACCTGTATAACCATGTAACTGTACAACCATGTAACTGTAAAACCATGTAACTGTACAACCATGTAACTGTACAACCATGTATCTGTATAACCATGTATAACCATGTACAACCATGTAACTGTATAACCATGTAACTGTTTAACCATGTACAACCATGTAACTGTATAGCCATGTATAACCATGTAACTGTATAACCATGTATAACCATGTAACTGTATAACCATGTACAACCATGTAACTGTACAACCATGTAACTGTATAACCATGTACAACCATGTAACTGTGTAACCATGTACAACCATGTAACTGTACAACCATGTAACTGTATAATCATGTACAACCATGTAACTGTGTAACCATGTACAACCATGTAACTGTATAACCATGTACAACCATGTACAACCATGTAACTGTATAATCATGTACAACCATGTAACTGTATAACCATGTACAACCATGTATAACCATGTAACTGTACAACCATGTAACTGTATAACCATGTACAACCATGTAACTGTACAACCATGTACAACCATGTAACTGTACAACCATGTACAACCATGTAACTGTATAAGCATGCACAACCATGTAACTGTACAACCATGTACAACCATGTAACTGTATAACCATGTACAACCATGCAACTGTATAATCATGTACAACCATGTAACTGTACAACCATGTACAACCATGTATGACCATGTACAACCATGTACAACCATGTAACTATACAACCATGTATAACCATGTAACTGTATAACCATGTAACTGTACAACCATGTACAACCATGTAACTGTATAATCATGTATAACCATGTAACTGTATAACCATGTAACTGTACAACCATGTAACTGTAAAACCATGTAACTGTACAACCATGTAACTGTACAACCATGTAACTGTATAACCATGTATAACCATGCAACTGTATAGCCATGTATAACCATGTAACTGTACAACCATGTAACTGTACAACCATGTAACTGTATAACCATGTAACTGTTTAACCATGTACAACCATGTAACTGTATAGACATGTATAACCATGTAACTGTATAACCATGTATAACCATGTAACTGTACAACCATGTATAACCATGTAACTGTATAACCATGTATAACCATGTAACTGTATAACCATGTACAACCATGTAACTGTACAACCATGTAACTGTACAACCATGTACAACCATGTAACTGTACAACCATGTAACTGTACAACCATGTACAACCATGTACAACCATGTAACTGTACAACCATGTACAACCATGTAACTGTACAACCATGTAACTGTATAACCATGTACAACCATGTATGACCATGTACAACCATGTACAACCATGTAACTGTACAACCATGTAACTGTATAACCATGTATAGCCATGTATAACCATGTAACTGTACAACCATGTACAACCATGTACAACCATGTAACTGTACAACCATGCCCAACCATGTAACTGTATGACCATATAACTGTACAACCATGTACAACCATGTACAACCATGTAACTGTACAACCATGTATAACCATGTAACTGTACAACCATGTACAACCATGTAACTGTACAACCATGTACAACCATGTAACTGTACAACCATGTACAACCATGTAACTGTACAACCATGTACAACCATGTAACTGTACAACCATGTACAACCATGTAACTGTACAACCATGTAACTGTATGACCATATAACTGTACAACCATGTCAATTTTACATACCAGCTGTGAGCAATCGCTACTTCATTCTCGTTGTTACCGCTATAGGCGCACACTGATGGATGGTTCTTCAACCGTCTAACCTATACACATTGCAAAATTCATATCATTCCCTGTCATGTACACCACTTCTATCATTCCCGGTCATGTACACCACTGCTATCATTCCCTGTCATGTACACCACTGCTACCATTCCCTGTCATGTACACCACTGCTACCATTCCCTGTCATGTACACCACTTCTATCATTCCCTGTCATGTACACCACTGCTATCATTCCCTGTCATGTACACCACTGCTACCATTCCCTGTCATGTACACCACTGCTACCATTCCCGGTCATGTACAACACTACTATCATTCCCTGTCATGTACACCACTTCTATCATTCCCGGTCATGTACAACACTACTACCATTCCCGGTCATGTACACCACTGCTACCATTCCCGGTCATGTACAACACTACTATCATTCCCTGTCATGTACAACACTGCTACCATTCCCTGTCATGTACACCACTGCTACCATTCCCGGTCATGTACAACACTACTATCATTCCCTGTCATGTACACCACTGCTACCATTCCCGGTCATGTACAACACTACTACCATTCCCGGTCATGTACACCACTGCTATCATTCCCGGTCATGTACACCACTTCTACCATTCCCGGTCATGTACACCACTACTATCATTCCCGGTCATGTACACCACTACTATCATTCCTCGTCATGTACACCACTGCTATCATTCCCTGTCATGTACACCACTGCTATCATTCCCGGTCATGTACACCACTGCTACCATTCCCGGTCATGTACACCACTGCTATCATTCCCTGTCATGTACACCACTGCTATCATTCCCTGTCATGTACACCACTGCTATCATTCCCGGTCATGTACACCACTGCTATCATTCCCGGTCATGTACACCACTGCTATCATTCCCGGTCATGTACACCACTGCTATCGTTCCTCGTCATGTACACCACTGCTATCATTCCCTGTCATGTACACCACTGCTATCATTCCCTGTCATGTACAACACTGCTACCATTCCCGGTCATGTACACCACTGCTATCATTCCATGTCATGTACACCACTGCTATCATTCCCTGTCATGTACACCACTGCTATCATTCCCTGTCATGTACAACACTGCTATCATTCCCGGTCATGTACACCACTGCTATCATTCCCTGTCATGTACACCACTGCTATCATTCCCTGTCATGTACACCACTGCTATCATTCCCTGTCATGTACAACACTGCTATCATTCCCGGTCATGTACACCACTGCTATCATTCCCTGTCATGTACACCACTGCTATCATTCCCTGTCATGTACACCACTGCTATCATTCCCTGTCATGTACACCACTGCTATCATTCCCTGTCATGTACACCACTGCTATCATTCCCTGTCATGTACACCACTGCTATCATTCCCTGTCATGTACACCACTGCTACCATTCCCTGTCATGTACAACACTGCTATCATTCCCTGTCATGTACACCACTGCTATCATTCCCTGTCATGTACAACACTGCTATCATTCCCGGTCATGTACACCACTGCTATCATTCCCGGTCATGTACACCACTGCTATCATTCCCGGTCATGTACAACACTGCTATCGTTCCTCGTCATGTACACCACTGCTATCATTCCCTGTCATGTACACCACTGCTATCGTTCCTCGTCATGTACACCACTGCTATCATTCCCGGTCATGTACACCACTGCTATCGTTCCTCGTCATGTACAACACTGCTATCGTTCCTCGTCATGTACACCATTGCAATCATTCCCAGTCATGTACACAACAGCTTACATCGTGGTTACGAAAAGGGCAGAGAAGAAACAATTTGACAAGTTGAACAATGTCTAGGTGTACACTTTCAAATTATTGTGGGCACATTTTTCGCATTGAGTCTGTAATATGCATCTTGCTTTATTGTTTTATTCTATAGTTTAGTTTTGTTTTCTAATTAGAATGAAAGAGACGTATATGTTTTACACTATCAATTGGATGACTTACACTGGGGGTGTAACTGTAGCACATGGAACACTGAGTTAGGATATAACGTACATGTGTTTCTGAAGCTGAAGTACAGCTGGTACATTATAACGTAGAATACAGACAGGTACGTGTATCTATAATGTAAAATACAGACAGGTACGTGTATCTATAATGTAGAATACAGACAAGTACTTGTATCTATAATGTAGAATACAGATAGGTATGTGTATCTATAATGTAGAATACAGACAGGTACGTGTATCTATGACGTAAAATACAGACATGTACGTGTATCTATAATGTAGCATACAGACAGGTATGTGTATCTATAATGTAGAATACAGACAGGTATGTGTATCTATAATGTAGAATACAGACGGGTACGTGCATCTATAACGTATAATACAGACATGTACGTGTATCTATAATGTAGAATACATACATGTACGTGTATCTATAATGTAGAATACATACATGTACGTGTATCTATAATGTAAAATACATTCATGTACGTGTATCTATAATGTAGACTACATACATGTACGTGTATCTATAATGTAGAATACATTCATGTACGTGTATCTATAATGTAGAATACATACATGTACGTGTATCTATAATGTAGAATACATTCATGTACGTGTATCTATAATGTAGAATACATACATGTACGTGTATCTATAATGTAGAATACATACATGTACGTGTATCTATAATGTAGAATACATACATGTACGTGTATCTATGATGTAGTATTCATGCATGTATGCATGTCTATAATATGGTATTCATGCAGGTATGCATGTCTATAATATCGTATTCATGCAGGTATGCATGTCTATAATATCGTATTCATGCATTTATGCATGTCTATAATATGGTATTCATGCAGGTATGCATGTCTATAATATGGTATTCATGCAGGTATGCATGTCTATAATATGGTATTCATGCATTTATGCATGTCTATAATATGGTATTCATGCAGGTATGCATGTCTATAATATGGTATTCATGCATTTATGCATGTCTATAATATGGTATTCATGCAGGTATGCATGTCTATAATGTAGCATACATAGAGGAGATTGTATAGCTATAACGTAGTATACGTTTTATACAAATTTAGTTTAGCTCGATTGCGAAACAAATTTTTACAACATTATATTAATCGCTTTCAAGACCAGTTCATGGTGGAATCCATCACCATGAGGGAGAGAGAAAAGTCAATGTGGAATATACGTGCCTTGCCTAAGGGTACAATCGTAACGGCTACAGCTGGGCACAATAGCATGGCCTCTCACACCTAAAGCTAATACACTACTGCGCTGTCCACGTGTAGTATACATGCAGGTATGTGTATATATAACGTAGCCACAACATCAAGTTGAAAACTGATTTATCTCTACCTGATATGTGACTTCCTGTGTAACCGTCGACAAGAACTCTTCATCTACCGGGTACAAGGCACATGCAAACATGAAGTCCTGCCACACCAGTATACCCAGCTCATCGGCCAACTCATAGAAGTAGTCAGACTCGTATATCTGTATGTAAAACAATGCTTAATTTAAAAGGTGCAAGATATATTAATTACTCTTTGGACAGGGTAAGATATGTAGTGGAGGATCAAGGAATTGGCATTATGGGTGGGGTATGAATTTGGCTAATGGGGAGTATTGAGCTTTGACACATTCTGGTGCATTTTCATGGCTTCATATTGTTTTGCTATTATTGACAGTTCATAATAAATGAATAATGTCTCACCATTAACTAACTTAATTTTGTTTCCATTCACAAAAACATTATGTCTCACAAGCATTTCATAACATTTCCATGCGTTTGTAATTGAATATATTGAAGGACACATATTTATCTAGGCCACTGGGTGGGGTAATTTGTCACAGACGTCGGATTTAATTTGAATTAAATGGGGGTTGGGTGACTAGAAAAACTAGTATATTAAAACATACACACAATGTGTATATACATACCCCACCACCCCATACTCGCAGAGAGTTCATATTGGCATCTACTGCCGACTGTAGATAGTTTCGCAGTCTGTCCTTGGTTACCCGCTCAGGAAAACTATCCGCAGGTACCCAGTTCGATCCTTTAAGAAAAACTGACTGACCATTGATCCGGAAGTAAAATGTCCGTCCTGAAAGGTAGTGACTATACGTTGATTTTGTACCCATGTTTAGTATATACTAGACTCTATCAATTAATTAATAGATTTATGTGTAAGTAGAGTCTTCTGGGCTTTATGTATGTAACATCAAGTACAGGTCAGGTTACCTTGTCTCTAAAATAGTATCTAAAATAGGAACATATCATTACTAGTTTCTCAGTGACTAATAATTCAATGGTTTGTACGTTTACCTCTCACCAATTCTCGGCCTCGGAAATATATGAGATGGCATGGTGGTCGCCAAATAGAAGAGATAGAACATTGGCTGAAATCTGCACTCTGCATATATATTGTTTTGATATGGTTAACATTTCAAATTTCTTCAAGCCATTCAAAAGTTAAGTAGTGGACACAAATTGGTTTATGTGCTAATATATTCGTACAGAAGGGGTTTATGTGCTAATATATTCGTACAGAAGGGGTTTATGTGCTAATATATTCATCCAGAAGGGGTTTATGTGCTAATATATTCGTCTAGAAGGGGTTTATGTGCTAATATATTCGTACAGAAGGGGTTTATGTGCTAATATATTCGTACAGAAGGGGTTTAGGTGCTAATATATTCATCCAGAAGGGGGTTAGGTGCTAATACGAGACTACACAACCATTAACCCTAATGACATAGGGCTGGGTCTCTGTCTGTATCATTGAACTATATCTAAAATGACTAATCTCTTCAGGAGGCGTCGCTCATATGGACAACCGGTAGCGACGATAAATAAATGTAAAACACACATATAACTGGATATAGCCAGCAACAGGTCACAGTTGATCAATGAGCTGATAGCGTTATCAATATCTAATATCTGAAGTCAAGAAATAAATAGCCTAGTGAATTCTGATTGGTTTCTGCATGCTGCTTACGAACCAACAATCTGCATGCCTTGATCAATTGATCAGTGCAGCTTAAGATATGTCGTGAAACATGGCTATTGACACAGTGGTATAAATTATATACAAGCTCACACACATACTTAATATCGTTTTCTTTAATTTCAATATTTATTTACATAATCATTATTTATTTAAATTTATTTAATTTTGCTATTTTTATTTATTTTTTGTTCATTAAACTTAGGGTTAATTTATACCAGTGTCACTATTGTCGTAAGTGTTGCTGAAACTGCTACAATCTAGACTAAATATGATCAAGCAGATAAATATGGTTTACATACCGTCACGTTCATGCAATGAAATTGGTTCCTGGACGAGTTGGACGGTTCTGAATCCGAACCTAATTGTCTTCTGTGATACCTGGTGACCGAAATCGGTTGTGAGCACGACAGTCAGGTTGTACAGGTGCTGAGGTCCATAACCCCGCGGCCACCATACGTTAATCTGTGTTGCCTTCCATGATAAAACATACAAATTGGTTGCTTCGGCATACCGCAAGCCATGCCTTGAAGCCGTATCACCACAGTGTCGTCGCCAAGCACTTACAAAACCACAGCAGTTTGAAGTTTCATAAAATTTATAAATCTAGTACATAATGTGTCTACTATTTTTAAATAACCCTTAAAATGCTGGAAACGAAACGTGTCTGTATTATTCTTTTTCTCTTCCAAAACATGTTTTGACAGCAATGGAATCATGGAGACGATCCTACTGTGCAACCAAAACATGTTTATGAATTTAAATAAGAAAAATATTGAAAATCAGCAGACGACAAATATCTTTTTCATTGTGTAAAGAGTTATAGCCCCATACAGTAATATTGCTGATTACGCATAGGTCAAGCTAACGTGAGAAAGTGACATTCCAATTGATATACTGAAACCTGTGTTAAGCAGCCAGCCAAGGAAGTCAGAAAGTGGCTGCTTAGCACAGGTGGCTGCTTAATAGAGGTCAAATATATAATAAAACAACCGTATGGGAATCTGGAAACTGGCTGCTTAATACAAGTTGGCCGCTTAAAGGTGACCACTAACACAGGTTTGATTGTACATAGTAAAACACAATCAGCACCAGTATCTCACGTTAACTCGCCAGTATCTCACATTAAATCGACACTATCTCACGTTAAGTCGGCAGAATATCACGTTAAATCAGCCGTATCTCACGTTAAATCGCCAGTATCTCACGTTAAATCAGCAGTATCTCACGTTAAATCGACACTATCTCACGTTAAATCGGCAGAATCTCACGTTAAATCAGCCGTATCTCACGTTAAATCGCCAGTATCTCACGTTAAATCAGCAGTATCTCACGTTAAATCGACACTATCTCACGTTAAATTGGCAGTATCTCACACTAAATCAGCAGTATCTCACGTTAAATCGCCAGTATATCACGCTAAATCGCCAGTATATCACGTTAAATCGCCAGTATATCACGTTAAATCGGCCGTATCTCACAATAAATCGCCAGTATATCACGTTATATCAGCAGTATATCACGCTAAATCTCCAGTATCTCACATTAAATTGGCAGTATCTCACGTTAAATTGGCAGTATCTCACGTTAATTTGGCAGTATCTCACGTTAAATCAGCCGTATCTCACATTAAATCGCCCGTATATCACGCTAAATCAGCAGTATATCACGCTAAATCTCCAGGATCTCACATTAAATTGGCAGTATCACACGTTAAATTGGCAGTATCTCACGTTAAATCAGCAGTATCTCACGTTATATTGGCAGTATCTCACGTTATATTGGCAGTATCTCACGTTAAATTGGCAGTATCTCACGTTAAATTGGCAGTATCTCACGTTAAATTGGCAGTATATCACGTTAACTTGGCAGTATCTCACGTTAAATTGGCAGTATCTCACGTTAAATCAGCAGTATCTCACGTTAAATTGGCAGTATCTCACGCTAAATCGGCAGTATCTCACGCTAAATCAGCAGTATCTCACGTTAAATCATCGCCAGTAGCTCACGTTAAATCGCCAGTATCTCGCGCTATATTGGCAGTATATTACGTTAAATCGCCAGTATATCTCGTTAAATCGCCAATATCTCGCGTTATATTGGAAGTATACCACGCTAAATCATCGCCAGTAGCTCACGTTATATTGGCAGTATAGCTGCTAAATCGCCAGTATATCACGTTATATTGGCAGTATATTACGCTAATTCGCCAGTATCTCGCGCTATATTGGCAGTATATCATGCTAAATCGCCAGTATCTCACGTTATATTGGCAGTATATTACGCTAATTCGCCAGTATCTCACGTTATATTGGCAGTATATCATGCTAAATTGCCAGTATCTCACGTTATATTGGCAGTATATCATGCTAAATCGCCAGTATCTCACGTTATATTGGCAGTATATCGTGCTAAATCGCCAGTATCTCACGTTATATTGGCAGTATAGTATGCTAAATCACCAGTATATCACGTTATATTGGCAGTATATCTGCTAAATCGCCGGTATCTCACGTTATATTGACAGTATATTACGCTAATTCGCCAGTATCTCGCGCTATATTGGCAGCATATCGTACTAAATCGCCAGTATATCGCGTTATATTGGCAGTATATCATGTTAAATCGCCGGTATCTCGCGTTATATTGGCAGTATATTATGCTAAATCGCCAGTATCTCGCTCTATATTGGCAGTATATCTCATTAAATCTCACGTATGTAAATTGGCAGTATATCATGCTAAATCGCCAGTATATCACGTTATATTGGCAGTATATCATGCTAAATCGCCAGTATCTCACGTTATATTGGCAGTATATCATGCTAAGTCGCCAATATCTCACGTTATATTGGCAGTATATCATGCTAAGTCGCCAATATCTCACGTTATATTGGCAGTATATCATGCTAAGTCGCCAATATCTCACGTTCAATCCACCCATGTAACAGGCTCACAATCTACCTATAGCTGTGTTATCTGCTTGTTCCATAATAGGTTAGAGGGAGGCTTCATTTAACTCATCGAAACTAATGTTACCTTCGGTATATCAACCGGTAGCGACGATAAATAAACGTAAAACACACACATGATCAGTAATGTTACCTTCGGTATATCATATTCAACTGATAGGCTTGTAGTATCTGCAGTCAGTGTCACTCCTTGTTTAACAACAACGTCTGTATTACCAAGTTTTAAAGTTAAATCGCCGTTCATCATCTCCATCTCGCTGACCCTCAAGAACACCTCTACACACAGCTTCCAGGTATCTTTGTCTGAAAGGTGAAAGCACGGCAACTGTTTAACTGTGCTATACCTTAACTGTGTAATACCTTTACTGTGTTATACCATAAATGTGTTATACCATAAGTGTGTTATACCTTAAGTGTGTTATACCTTTACTGTGTTATACCATAACTGTGTTATACCTTAACTGTGTTATACCATAACTGTGTTATACCTTAACTGTGTTATACCTTAACTGTGTTATACCTTTTATTGTGTTATACCTTAACTGTGTTATACCGTAAGTGTGTTATACCTTAACTGTGTTATACCTTAACTGTGTTATACCTTAACTATGTAATACCTTAACTGTGTTATACCTTAAATGTGTAATACCTTAACTGTGTTATACCTTAACTGTGTTATACCTTAACTATGTTATACCTTAACTGTGTTATACCATAACTATGTAATACCTTAACTGTGTTATACCTTAACTGTGTTATACCTTAACTGTGTAATACCTTAACTGTGTTATACCTTAACTGTGTTATACCTTAACTATGTTATACCTTAACTGTGTTATACCATAACTATGTAATACCTTAACTGTGTTATACCTTAACTGTGTTATACCTTAACTGTGTATTACCTTAACTGTGTTATACCTTAACTGTGTTATACCTTAACTATGTTATACCTTAACTGTGTTATACCATAACTATGTAGTACCTTAACTGTGTTATACCTTAACTGTGTTATACCTTAACTGTGTAATACCTTAACTGTGTTATACCTTAACTGTGTTATACCTTAACTATGTTATACCTTAACTGTGTTATACCATAACTATGTAATACCTTAACTGTGTTATACCATAACTATGTAATACCTTAACTGTGTTATACCTTAACTGTGTTATACCTTAACTGTGTAATACCTTAACTGTGTTATACCTTAACTGTGCTATACCTTAACTGTGTAATACCTTAACTGTGTTATACCTTAACTGTGTTATACCTTAACTGTGTAATACCTTAACTGTGTTATACCTTAACTGTGTTATACCTTAACTGTGTAATACCTTAACTGTGTTATACCTTAACTGTGTTATACCTTAACTGTGTTATACCTTAACTGTGTAATACCTTAACTGTGTTATACCTTAACTGTGTTATACCGTAACTGTGTAATACCTTATATGTGTTATACCGTAACTGTGTTATACCGTAACTGTGTTATACCTTAACTGTGTCATACATTAACGGTGTTATACCGTAACTGTGTTATACCTTAACTGTGCTATACCTTAACTGTGTTAGATAATAAGTGTGTTATACCTTAACTATGTTATACCTTAACTGTGTTATACCTTAACTGTGTTATACCTTAACTGTGTTATACCTTAACTATGTTATACCGTAACTGTGTTATACCTTAACTATGTTATACCTTAACTGTGTAATACCTTAACTGTGTAATACCTTAACTGTGTAATACCTTAACTGTGTTATACCATAAGTGTGTTATACCATAAGTGTGTTATACCATAATTGTGTTATACCTTAACTGTGTAATACCTTAACTATGTTATACCTTAAGTGTGTTATACCTTTTATTGTGTTATAAATTGTTTAGTTTAAGAAATATTTTATTTCATTAAATATACATAGACTCGTATACATAATATGTACATATATTATAAATTGTTTGTGGACAATACATACTGTGTAACGTCTCCGTGGTTACGTCGGTGATAAGTACCTCATGCGTTGCTGTGATATATATGTCCTTCCTGTGAACATACAAACATAATTACATGGCTGCTGTGCTCTCACTGACAAATTCCGCAAAACATAAAGAGTTACATTGTGACAAGTACCTCTCGCTAGTATTTGATTACATGTTTAATATATTTAGTACTTTATGGTCATTTGTAAGATTTACTGACTCCGTATAAGACTTATTGTGTAGTAATCAATAAAAAAAACCCACAAAAACCAACGTACCAGATCCCCATCGTGACAAAAGCAGGACCCCAGTCCCAACTAAACGCGCTCTGCATCTTTCGCACCATGTTGCCGTGGCACTCACCACGGAAATAGTAGGGTGGACATTCAGGCGGTATCCGGTATCCGGTAGCATCTGCTTTGTTCTTTGCGTAGTTAACGACCGATTCAAAGTCTATACTGATAACATTAGTACCATTCTGCAAATAAAAGCAATGCTCAGAAGCCGGTATCAGACGGATCTGTAGTACAGTGGTAACACGCTGGACTGGTAATCCAGGGATCGCAGGTTCGATCCCCCGTCTGACCCTAATAAAATTAACAGTCTTTCAGATGGGACGTTAAACCGAGGTCTCGTGCCGGTGCTTTACACCGTGCACGTAAAGGAACCAGAGGAGACTCTGGACTGGGTCTCTGTCTGTATCATTGCACTATCCTCCAAAATCTAAAATGACTAATATCTTCAGGAGGCGTCGCTCATATGGGCAACCGGTAGCGACGATAAATAAACGTAAAACACACACTGGTATCAAACAGCAGAGAAGTATATAAATTATGTCTTTATCATCATCATCATCATTATTTGAAACTCTAGTTTTTGTGATGGAATTTTATTGTTTGGGGGGGGGTTTAACGTCGCACCAACTGCTGAGGTCATATGGCGACTCTCCAGCTAGTATTGACCCCAACCCCTTAACCAGCTAAATCCTATACTTTGACCATATCATTGCGAGTACCGGTAGAGTACATACTATCCGAAAAGAAAGTCTAAATCCTGGCTACAGTGAGTTGGTGGTACCCAATGATACCCCTGCCTTCGAGCAGATCATTCTACCCACCATTAACATACATGTTGGTACATAAGGGGACTGTGGATATTATTGGCACGTATATTATGAACAATCAATAGAATGAAATACACGTACGTGCAGTCTTATATTATTCGTCTCCTCAATGGGTCAATCAATTCGTAGTCCATAGAACCTTCACACAAGGGTCATCGATCAACAACATACTGACTCGACATGCACTGTATATGCATATAATGTTATGCAATTCCGATCTCCTGATTCTTGTTCACAAGACATTTTTAAAAAGACTTATCGCTATTGGTGTGTGTATACTCTGCATTGTGTTATCACTAGTATTGTATTTGTAATTACTAGTATTGTATTTGTAATTACTAGTATTGTATTTGTAATTACTAGTATTGTATTTGTAATTACTAGTATTGTATTTGTAATGGCTGGTTTTGTATTTGTAATTACTAGTATTGTATTTGTAATTTCTAATATTGTATTTGTAATTGCTGGTATTGCATTTGTAATTGCTGGTATAGCACTTGTAATTGCTGGTATTGCATCTGTAAGTGCTGGTATAATATTTGTAATTACTAGGATTGTATTTGCTCTGAGCATTTTATAGCTGTTTTATGCAATACACTATTGTTATTAGTTTATACATATTTGTTTTATCTCGATTGCGAAACAAGTTCTTACAACTCATACTAATCACTTTCGAGACCTCAGTGCTGGTGGCATCCGTCGCTACGAGGGAGAGAGAAGAGGCAACGTGGAATTGAAATACCTTGCCAAAGGATACAATCGTAACGGCTCCAGCGGGACTCTTTCGCATCTGGAGTGAACGCCCTACAACTGCGCTATCACGACTTCCATAATGGTGTTGTTGTTGTTCGTGGAATACACACAATTACTATTACAGTTATACATATTCATAGCCAAAGGCCATGTCACTTATAAGTTAATTCGAAGTAAGATCATACTGAACACATTACATATATCTACCTGTCATTTGGTCTATTGTTTTTCTACTATTGCAAAGAATCTCGAACCAATTGCATAAAACACAGCTCTTGACTGCCCGTAAATATTCAATGCATATTATATACCTCGGTTTCTATGGCTATTTCATGTGTACGACTTCATAGTCAAATCTACTTATTACGTTATATTGCATATAACAAACCCGCACTGTACCTTACCTTGAGAGCTGCTTTGATATCGAAGATATATCTAACAAACATGTTGTCGGATCTTCCGACAACATCCTGGTTTATAGAAACAGTAGATACTGTGTCCAGACCTTCACAAAACAACAGTACCTGATCCACCTCAAGAACATTCTGCGACACTGCATAAGAAAAGCAAAATGTATTATCACTTCTTCTTTATGTGTGTGTTTTACGTTTATTTATCGTCGCTACCGGTTGCCCATATGAGCGACGCCTCCTGAAGAGATTAGTAATTTTAGATTTTTGGAGGATAGTGCAATGATACAGAGAGAGACCCATTCCAGAGTCTCCTCTGGTTCTTTTACGTGCACGTTGTGCAGCACCGGCGCGAGACCTCGGTTTAATGTCCCATCTGAAAGTCTGTTAATTTTATTAGGGTCAGACGGGGGATCGAACCTGTGATCCCTGGATTACCAGTCCAGCGTGTTACCATGGACTACATATCCGTCTGTAAATTGTATACACTTCTTCTTTAAAAATATAAATCTATTTTTATATTCCTTTTCATGTCATTGCTACGGGCGTAGCTAGCGATTTTGAATGTTCATGATGTTTCTAGAGGGCCATACTCTGGTGTATTTGAATGTTCATGATGTTTCTAGAGGGCCATACTCTGGTGTATTTGAATGTTCATGATGTTTCTAGAGGGCCATACTCTGGTGTATTTGAATGTTCATGATGTTTCTAGAGGGCCATACTCTGGTGTATTTGAATGTTCATGATGTTTCTAGAGGGCCATACTCTGGTGTATTTGAATGTTCATGATGTTTCTAGAGGGCCATACTCTGGTGTATTTGAATGTTCATGATGTTTCTAGAGGGCCATACTCTGGTGTATTTGAATGTTCATGATGTTTCTAGAGGGCCATACTCTGGTGTATTTGAATGTTCATGATGTTTCTAGAGGGCCATACTCTGGTGTATTTGAATGTTCATGCTGTTTCTAGAGGGCCATACTCTGGTGTATTTGAATGTTCATGCTGTTTCTAGAGGGCCATACTCTGGTGTATTTGAATGTTCATGCTGTTTCTAGAGGGCCATACTCTGGTGTATTTGAATGTTCATGCTGTTTCTAGAGGGCCATACTCTGGTGTATTTGAATGTTCATGATGTTTCTAGAGGGCCATACTCTGGTGTATTTGAATGTTCATGATGTTTCTAGAGAGCCATACTCTGGTGTATTTGAATGTTCATGATGTTTCTAGAGGGCCATACTCTGGTGTATTTGAATGTTCATGGTGTTTCTAGAGGGCCATACTCTGGTGTATTTGAATGTTCATGATGTTTCTAGAGGGCCATACTCTGGTGTATTTGAATGTTCATGGTGTTTCTAGAGGGCCATACTCTGGTGTATTTGAATGTTCATGATGTTTCTAGAGGGCCATACTCTGGTGTATTTGAATGTTCATGGTGTTTCTAGAGGGCCATACTCTGGTGTATTTGAATGTTCATGATGTTTCTAGAGGGCCATACTCTGGTGTATTTGAATGTTCATGATGTTTCTAGAGGGCCATACTCTGGTGTATTTGAATGTTCATGATGTTTCTAGAGGGCCATACTCTGGTGTATTTGAATGTTCATGCTGTTTCTAGAGGGCCATACTCTGTTGTATTTGAATGTTCATGATGTTTCTAGAGGGCCATACTCTGGTGTATTTGAATGTTCATGATGTTTCTAGAGGGCCATACTCTGGTGTATTTGAATGTTCATGGTGTTTCTAGAGGGCCATACTCTGGTGTATTTGAATGTTCATGATGTTTCTAGAGGGCCATACTCTGGTGTATTTGAATGTTCATGATGTTTCTAGAGGGCCATACTCTGGTGTATTTGAATGTTCATGATGTTTCTAGAGGGCCATACTCTGGTGTATTTGAATGTTCATGATGTTTCTAGAGGGCCATACTCTGGTGTATTTGAATGTTCATGATGTTTCTAGAGGGCCATACTCTGGTGTATTTGAATGTTCATGCTGTTTCTAGAGGGCCATACTCTGATGTATTTGAATGTTCATGGTGTTTCTAGAGGGCCATACTCTGGTGTATTTGAATGTTCATGCTGTTTCTAGAGGGCCATACTCTGGTGTATTTGAATGTTCATGCTATTTCTAGAGGGCCATACTCTGATGTATTTGAATGTTCATGGTGTTTCTAGAGGGCCATACTCTGGTGTATTTGAATGTTCATGCTGTTTCTAGAGGGCCATACTCTGGTGTATTTGAATGTTCATGCTGTTTCTAGAGGGCCATACTCTGGTGTATTTGAATGTTCATGGTGTTTCTAGAGGGCCATACTCTGGTGTATTTGAATGTTCATGATGTTTCTAGAGGGCCATACTCTGATGTATTTGAATGTTCATGGTGTTTCTAGAGGGCCATACTCTGATGTATTTGAATGTTCATGGTGTTTCTAGAGGGCCATACTCTGGTGTATTTGAATGTTCATGATGTTTCTAGAGGGCCATACTCTGGTGTATTTGAATGTTCATGATGTTTCTAGAGGGCCATACTCTGATGTATTTGAATGTTCATGATGTTTCTAGAGGGCCATACTCTGGTGTATTTGAATGTTCATGGTGTTTCTAGAGGGCCATACTCTGATGTATTTGAATGTTCATGATGTTTCTAGAGGGCCATACTCTGGTGTATTTGAATGTTCATGATGTTTCTAGAGGGCCATACTCTGATGTATTTGAATGTTCATGATGTTTCTAGAGGGCCATACTCTGGTGTATTTGAATGTTCATGATGTTTCTAGAGGGCCATACTCTGGTGTATTTGAATGTTCATGATGTTTCTAGAGGGCCATACTCTGGTGTATTTGAATGTTCATGATGTTTCTAGAGGGCCATACTCTGGTGTATTTGAATGTTCATGGTGTTTCTAGAGGGCCATACTCTGGTGTATTTGAATGTTCATGATGTTTCTAGAGGGCCATACTCTGGTGTATTTGAATGTTCATGATGTTTCTAGAGGGCCATACTCTGGTGTATTTGAATGTTCATGCTGTTTCTAGAGGGCCATACTCTGGTGTATTTGAATGTTCATGATGTTTCTAGAGGGCCATACTCTGGTGTATTTGAATGTTCATGATGTTTCTAGAGGGCCATACTCTGGTGTATTTGAATGTTCATGATGTTTCTAGAGGGCCATACTCTGGTGTATTTGAATGTTCATGATGTTTCTAGAGGGCCATACTCTGGTGTATTTGAATGTTCATGATGTTTCTAGAGGGCCATACTCTGGTGTATTTGAATGTTCATGCTGTTTCTAGAGGGCCATACTCTGATGTATTTGAATGTTCATGCTGTTTCTAGAGGGCCATACTCTGATGCAGTTCAATATACGTCTTAGACGTTCACGTATCCATATTTCCAGAGATGCACGTCAACATACCCCGACTGTTGTATTCCATGTTCGGGATGTTAGATTTTCTGGGGGCAATCTGCGGGTCCGGGCCTTCAGTGCCTTATAGTAGCTACGTGCCTGATTACACTAGCACAGTACATACTTATATACATAATATACATACACGGACGTTTTAAACACTTCAGATAGTAATATAGGATGATAAGATATGAGACACAGAATAAGATATAAACTTTAAAAAAAATTCTTCTCAATTCTTCTTGTTGTTCATTTTTAGTATTCTCTTAAGCGTATCCCGTCATTAATTTCTTATTCAATCCAAACACTAATTTTCTTGAAAGATGTACTACATACATCGTGTACTACATACATCGGAACACATTGATAGCAAAGTTGACCTTTTGGAAAGGGCTGTTGCTAATGTTTTCAAAACTTGTAGCCCAATCCTTTTGCACTTTGAAAATGTCATGTACACGTATATGGATATTATCAGGTTTTATATACATGTATGTTATAAATGTGACAGTAATGTTATTGTGATTTGTAAATTGTAGTCGTCCTTATGAAAAAGGTGCAATAAAATATTATTTAATTAAAATAAGATATATAAATATTTCAAAACATTAGTTACTTCTCGAAAACAATGTACCTTGAAATGTTCGTGTGTATCGCCAGTTCGTTCTGCCAACCCATAGATAGGCGTTGTCATTCATTCTGTAATACGGGTCTCCCAGTATCCCGGACTCCATAAGTGCAGTGTGAACCCCTCCCGGTACATTAGCAACTATGTTGTCTGTAAAGAAATATACAAATCAGACAGTTGACAAAAAACAAAGAAAACAGTAGTCAATAATGATGTATAATATAAAAAATTGTAATATTATCGTGAAAGACTTGTATCTGGTGTCCAGAACTGTTACCGGACAATATGACGGTGACCTGCAGAACTGTTACCGGACAATATGACGGTGACCTGCAGAACTGTTACCGGACAATATGACGGTGACCTGCAGAACTGTTACCGGACAATATGACGGTGACCTGCAGAACTGTTACCGGACAATATGACGGTGACCTGCAGAACTGTTACCGGACAATATGACGGTGACCTGCAGAACTGTTACCGGACAATATGACGGTGACCTGCAGATAATCATAAGTGTGGAACAAAAAAAGAGATGAAACATTTAAATAAGGATAAATATTGAAATTCTACTAAGACAACGAGACATTGGTAAGTTACTGCCCCTGCATACTCTTTGTGGAGGATAGATCTTTTTAGTGTGTTTCCTCTGTTTTCATCGTGGTTTCCTTTGCACCACATGCTATCAATTTTCATCCGTTTTCTCGTCTAATAATTATTAAATCTCGACAGATATCTTACATTATTTCCAATATATTCTTTTAAAAGTTGTTATCAAGTAATAAACATGATATTGATCATTTATCATACGGCAACATCTGGTTAGAAAGCAACATAATAAAAACAGGATTCCGACTAAAATGACCAATACACAGTTCGGGATAAATCGGACTTTATCTGAGAGGCAATAGAAACCAAAACAAACCTTGTAATATCGCTCATTGGTATCTTGTCCAATCTGTATATATGCAATATATTACTATCAGTACAGTAATTGTGCGGGAGCAATCATGAAACATAATTGGCACAATTCTACTGTACAAACAACACATGTAGGATTAATTAATATACGACGGATTTACATTTGTTGCGAATTTTGTATACGTGATATGTCAAGTGTATTTCATCGATACACGGCTTCCATACCAGATGTTGTACTGTCATACCATATATCCAGGGTCTCCATACTAGATGTTGTACTGTCATACCATATATCCAGGGTCTCCATACTAGATGTTGTACTGTCATACCATATATCCAGGGTCTCCATACTAGATGTTGTACTGTCATATATCCCAGGGTTTCCATACTAGATGTTGTACTGTCATACCATATATCCAGGGTCTCCATACTAGATGTTGTACTGTCATACCATATATCCCAGGGTTTCCATACTAGATGTTGTACTGTCATACCATATATCCAGGGTCTCCATACTAGATGTTGTACTGTCATATATCCCAGGGTTTCCATACTAGATGTTGTACTGTCATACCATATATCCCAGGGTTTCCATACTAGATGTTGTACTGTCATACCATATATCCAGGGTCTCCATACTAGATGTTGTACTGTCATACCATATATCCAGGGTCTCCATACTAGATGTTGTACTGTCATACCATATATCCCAGGGTTTCCATACTAGATGTTGTACTGTCATACCATATATCCAGGGTCTCCATACTAGATGTTGTACTGTCATACCATATATCCAGGGTCTCCATACTAGATGTTGTACTGTCATACCATATATCCAGGGTCTCCATACTAGATGGTGTACTGTCATACCATATATCCAGGGTCTCCATACTAGATGTTGTACTGTCATACCATATATCCCAGGGTTTCCATACTAGATGTTGTACTGTCATACCATATATCCAGGGTGTCCATACTAGATGTTGTACTGTCATACCATATATCCAGGGTCTCCATACTAGATGTTGTACTGTCATACCATATATCCAGGGTCTCCATACTAGATGTTGTACTGTCATACCATATATCCCAGGGTCTCCATACTAGATGTTGTACTGTCATACCATATATCCCAGGGTTTCCATACTAGATGTTGTACTGTCATACCATATATCCAGGGTCTCCATACTAGATGTTGTACTGTCATACCATATATCCCAGGGTCTCCATACTAGATGTTGTACTGTCATACCATATATCCAGGGTTTCCATACTAGATGTTGTACTGTCATACCATATATCCAGGGTCTCCATACTAGATGTTGTACTGTCATACCATATATCCCAGGGTCTCCATACTAGATGTTGTACTGTCATACCATATATCCAGGGTCTCCATACTAGATGTTGTACTGTCATACCATATATCCAGGGTCTCCATACTAGATGTTGTACTGTCATACCATATATCCCAGGGTCTCCATACTAGATGTTGTACTGTCATACCATATATCCCAGGGTTTCCATACTAGATGTTGTACTGTCATACCATATATCCAGGGTCTCCATACTAGATGTTGTACTGTCATACCATATATCCAGGGTCTCCATACTAGATGTTGTACTGTCATACCATATATCCCAAGGTTTCCATACTAGATGTTGTACTGTCATACCATATATCCCAGGGTCTCCATACTAGATGTTGTACTGTCATACCATATATCCCAGGGTCTCCATACCAGAGGTTGTACTGTCATACCATATATCCCAGGGTTTCCATACTAGATGTTGTACTGTCATACCATATATCCAGGGTCTCCATACCAGATGTTGTACTGTCATATATCCCAGGGTTTCCATACTAGATGTTGTACTGTCATACCATATATCCCAGGGTTTCCATACTAGATGTTGTACTGTCATACCATATATCCAGGGTCTCCATACTAGATGTTGTACTGTCATACCATATATCCCAGGGTCTCCATACTAGATGTTGTACTGTCATACCATATATCCCAGGGTTTCCATACTAGATGTTGTACTGTCATACCATATATCCAGGGTCTCCATACTAGATGTTGTACTGTCATATATCCCAGGGTTTCCATACTAGATGTTGTACTGTCATACCATATATCCCAGGGTTTCCATACTAGATGTTGTACTGTCATACCATATATCCAGGGTCTCCATACTAGATGTTGTACTGTCATACCATATATCCCAAGGTTTCCATACTAGATGTTGTACTGTCATACCATATATCCCAGGGTGTCCATACCAGATGATGTACTGTCATATATCCCAGGGTTTCCATACTAGATGTTGTACTGTCATACCATATATCCCAGGGTTTCCATACTAGATGTTGTACTGTCATACCATATATCCAGGGTCTCCATACCAGATGTTGTACTGTCATATATCCCAGGGTTTCCATACTAGATGTTGTACTGTCATACCATATATCCCAGGGTTTCCATACTAGATGTTGTACTGTCATACCATATATCCAGGGTCTCCATACTAGATGTTGTACTGTCATACCATATATCCCAAGGTTTCCATACTAGATGTTGTACTGTCATACCATATATCCCAGGGTGTCCATACCAGATGATGTACTGTCATACCATATATACCAGGGTTTCCATACCAGATGGTGTACTGTCATACCATATATCCCAGGGTCTCCATACCAGATGTTGTACTGTCATACCATATATCCCAGGGTGTCCATACCAGATGTTGTACTGTCATATATCCCAGGGTGTCCATACCAGATGTTGTACTGTCATACCATATATCCCAAGGTTTCCATACTAGATGTTGTACTGTCATACCATATATCCCAGGGTCTCCATACTAGATGTTGTACTGTCATACCATATATCCCAGGATCTCCATACCAGAGGTTGTACTGTCATACCATATATCCCAGGGTTTCCATACCAGATGTTGTACTGTCATACCATATACCCCAGGGTCTCCATACTAGATGTTGTACTGTCATACCATATATCCCAGGGTGTCCATACCAGATGTTGTACTGTCATACCATATATCCCAAGGTTTCCATACTAGATGTTGTACTGTCATACCATATATCCCAGGGTTTCCATACTAGATGTTGTACTGTCATACCATATATCCCAGGGTGTCCATACCAGATGTTGTACTGTCATACCATATATCCCAAGGTTTCCATACTAGATGTTGTACTGTCATACCATATATCCCAGGGTTTCCATACTAGATGTTGTACTGTCATACCATATATCCCAGGGTGTCCATACCAGATGTTGTACTGTCATACCATATATCCCAGGGTGTCCATACCAGATGTTGTACTGTCATACCATATATCCCAGGGTCTCCATACCAGATGTTGTACTGTCATACCATATATCCCAGGGTGTCCATACCAGATGTTGTACTGTCATACCATATATCCCAAGGTTTCCATACTAGATGTTGTACTGTCATACCATATATCCCAGGGTGTCCATACCAGATGTTGTACTGTAATACCATATATACCAGGGTTTCCATACCAGATGGTGTACTGTCATACCATATATCCCAGGGTCTCCATACCAGATGTTGTACTGTCATACCATATATCCCAGGGTCTCCATACCAGATGTTGTACTGTCATATATCCCAGGGTGTCCATACCAGATGTTGTACTGTCATATATCCCAGGGTGTCCATACCAGATGTTGTACAGTCATACCATATATCCCAAGGTTTCCATACTAGATGTTGTACTGTCATACCATATATCCGGGGTCTCCATACTAGATGTTGTACTGGCATACCATATATCCCAAGGTTTCCATACTAGATGTTGTACTGTCATACCATATATCCCAGGGTGTCCATACCAGATGTTGTACTGTCATATATCCCAGGGTGTCCATACCAGATGTTGTACTGTCATATATCCCAGGGTGTCCATACCAGATGTTGTACAGTCATACCATATATCCCAAGGTTTCCATACTAGATGTTGTACTGTCATACCATATATCCGGGGTCTCCATACTAGATGTTGTACTGTCATACCATATATCCCAAGGTTTCCATACTAGATGTTGTACTGTCATACCATATATCCCAGGGTGTCCATACCAGATGTTGTACTGTAATACCATATATACCAGGGTTTCCATACCAGATGGTGTACTGTCATACCATATATCCCAGGGTCTCCATACCAGATGTTGTACTGTCATACCATATATCCCAGGGTGTCCATACCAGATGTTGTACTGTCATATATCCCAGGGTGTCCATACCAGATGTTGTACTGTCATACCATATATCCCAAGGTTTCCATACTAGATGTTGTACTGTCATACCATATATCCCAGGGTCTCCATACTAGATGTTGTACTGTCATACCATATATCCCAGGGTCTCCATACCAGAGGTTGTACTGTCATACCATATATCCCAGGGTTTCCATACCAGATGTTGTACTGTCATACCATATATCCCAGGGTCTCCATACCAGAGGTTGTACTGTCATACCATATAACCAAGGGTCTCCATACTAGATGTTGTACTGTCATACCATATATCCCAGGGTGTCCATACCAGATGTTGTACTGTCATACCATATATCCCAATGTTTCCATACTAGATGTTGTACTGTCATACCATATATCCCAGGGTGTCCATACCAGATGTTGTACTGTCATACCATATATACCAGGGTGTCCATACCAGATGTTGTACTGTCATACCATATATCCCAGGGTGTCCATACCAGATGTTGTACTGTCATACCATATATCCCAGGGTGTCCATACCAGATGTTGTACTGTCATACCATATATCCAGGGTCTCCATACCAGATGTTGTACTGTCATACCATATATACCAGGGTCTCCATACCAGATGGTGTACTGTCATACCATATATCTCAGGGTCTCCATACCAGATGTTGTACTGTCATACCATATATCCCAGGGTATCTATACCAGATGGTGTACTGTCATACCATATATCTCAGGGTCTCCATACCAGATGTTGTACTGTCATACCATATATCCAGGGTATCCATACCAGATATATCCCAAGGATTCCATACTGATGTACCGCCATATCTTATATCCCACGGCATCCATACTGATGTACCGCCATATCGTATATTCCAAGGCCTCCATAATGATGTACTGCCATATCTTATATCCCAAGGCCTCCATAATGATGTACTGCCATATCTTATATATCAAGGCCTCCATAATGATGTACCGCCATATCTTATATACCAAGGCCTCCATAATGATGTACTGCCATATCTTATATCCCAAGGCCTCCATAATGATGTACCACCATATCTTATATACCAAGGCCTCCATAATGATGTACTGCCATAGCTTATATACCAAGGCTTCCATACTGATGTACCGCCATATCTTATATCCCAAGGCCTCCATAATGATGTACTGCCATATATTATATCCCAAGGCCTCCATACTGATGTACTGCCATATCTTATATCCCAAGGATTCCATACTGATGTACTGCCATATCTTATATCCCAAGGCCTCCATACTGATGTACTGCCATATCTTATATACCAAGGATTCCGTATTGATGTACTGCCATATCTTATATCCCAAGGCCTTCATTCTGATGTACTGCCATATTTTATATCCCAAGGCCTGCATACTGATGTACTGCCATATCTTATATCCCAAGGATTCCATACTGATGTACTGCCATATCTTATATACCAAGGATTACATACTGATGTACTGCCATATCTTATATCCCAAGGCCTCCATACTGATGTACTGCCATATCTTATATCCCAAGGCCTCCATACTGATGTACTGCCATATCTTATATCCCAAGGCCTCCATACTGATGTACCGTCATATCTTATATCCCAAGGATTCCATACTGATGTACTGCCATATCTTATATACCAAGGATTCCATACTGATGTAATGCCATATCTTATATCCCAAGGATTCCATACTGATGTACTGCCATATCTTATATCTCAAGGCCTCCATACTGATGTACTGCCAAATCTTATATACCAAGGATTCCTTATTGATGTACTGCCATATCTTATATCCCAAGGCCTCCATTCTGATGTACTGTCATATTTGATATCCCAAGGCCTCCATACTGATGTACTGCCATATCTTATATCCCAAGGATTCCATACTGATGTACTGCCATAACTTATATACCAAGGATTCCATACTGATGTACCGCCATATCTTATATCCCAAGGATTCCATACTGATGTACCGCCATATCTTATATCCCAAGGCCTCCACAATGATGTACTGCCATATCTTATATACCAAGGATTCCATACTGATGTACTGCCATATCTTATATCCCAAGGCCTCCATACTGATGTACTGCCATATCTTATATCCCAAGGCCTCCATACTGATGTACCGCCATATCTTATATACCAAGGCCTCCATACTGATGTACCGCCATATCTTATATACCAAGGCCTCCATACTGATGTACCGCCATATCTTATATACCAAGGATTCCATACTGATGTACTGCCATAACTTATATACCAAGGATTCCATAATGATGTACCGCCATATCTTATATCCCAAGGATTCCATACTGATGTACCGCCATATCTTATATCCCAAGGCCTCCATAATGATGTACTGCCATATCGTATATATACCAAGGATTCCATACTGATGTACTGCCATATCTTATATCCCAAGGCCTCCATACTGATGTACTGCCATATCTTATATCCCAAGGCCTCCATACTGATGTACCGCCATATCTTATATACCAAGGCCTCCATACTGATGTACCGCCATATCTTATATACCAAGGCCTCCATACTGATGTACCGCCATATATTATATACCAAGGCCTCCATACTGATGTACCGCCATATCTTATATACCTAGGCCTCCATACTGATGTACCGCCATATCTTATATACCAAGGCCTCCATACTGATGTACTGCCATATCTTATATCCCAAGGCCTCCATACTGATGTACTGCCATATCTTATATACCAAGGCCTCCATACTGATGTACTGCCATATCTTATATCCCAAGGATTCCATACTGATGTACCGTCATATCTTATATCCCAAGGCCTCCATACTGATATACTGCCATATCTTATATACCAAGGCCTCCATACTGATGTACCGCCATATCTTATATCCCAATGCCTCCATAATGATGTACCGCCATATCTTATACCCCAAGGCCTCCATACTGATGTACCGCCATATCTTATATCCCAAGGCCTCCATAATGATGTACTGCCATATCTTATATCCCAAGGCCTCCATTCTGATGTACCGCCATATCTTATATACCAAGGCCTCCATACTGATGTACTGCCATATCTTATATCCCAATGCCTCCATACTGATGTACTGCCATATCTTATATCCCCAGGCCTCCATACTGATGTACTGCCATATCTTACATCCCAAAGATTCCATACTGATGTACCCCCATATCTTATATACCAAGGATTCCATAATGATGTACTATCATATCTTATATCCCAAGGATTCCATACTGATGTACTGCCATATCTTATATCCCAAGGCCTCCATGCAGATGTACCGCCATATCTTATATCCCAAGGCATCCATACTGAGGCACCGCCATATTTTATATCCCAAGGCCTCCATAATGATGTACCGCCATATCTTATACCCCAAGGCCTCCATACTGATGTACCGCCATATCTTATATCCCAAGGCCTCCATAATGATGTACCGCCATATCTTACATCCCAAGGCCTCCATAATGATGTACCGCCATATCTTATATTCCAAGGCCTCCATAATGATGTACCGCCATATCTTATATTCCAAGGCCTCCATAATGATGTACTGCCATATCTTATATCCCAAGGCCTCCATAATGATGTACTGCCATATCTTATATTCCAAGGCCTCCATAATGATGTACTGCCATATCTTATATCCCAAGGCCTCCATAATGATGTACTGCCATATCTTATATTCCAAGGCCTCCATAATGATGTACCGCCATATCTTATATTCCAAGGCCTCCATAATGATGTACCGCCATATCTTATATCCCAAGGCCTCCATAATGATGTACTGCCATATCTTATATCCCAAGGCCTCCCTAATGATGTACTGCCATATCTTATATCCCAAGGCATCCATACTGATGTACTGCCATATCCTATATCCCAATGCATCCATACTGATGTACTGCCATATCTTATATCCCAAGGCCTCCATACTGATGTACTGCCATATCTTATATACCAAGGATTCCATACTGATGTACCGCCATATCTTATATCCCAAGGCATCCATACTTATGTACTGCCATATCTTATATCCCAAGGCCTCCATATTGATGTACTGCCATATCTTAAATCCCAAGGCCTCCATACTACTGTACCGCCATATATTATATCCCAAGGTCTCCGTAATGATGTACCGCCATATCTTATATCCCAAGGATTCCATACTGATGTACCGCCATATCTTATATCCCATGGCCTCCATAATGATGTAGCGCCATATCTTATATACCAAGGCCTCCATACTGATGTACCGCCATATCTTATATCCCAAGGCCTCCATACTGATGGACCGCCATATCTTATATTCCAAGGCCTCCATACTGATGTACCGCCATATCTTATATCCCAAGGCCTCCATAATGATGTACTGCCATATCTTATATCCCAAGGCCTCCATATTGATGTACCGCCATATCTTATATCCCAAGGCCTCCATACTTATGTACTGCCATATCTTATATCCCAAGGATTCCATACTGATGTACCGCCATATCTTATATCCCAAGGATTCCATACTGATGTACTATCATATCTTATATCTCAAGGATTCCATACTGATGTACTGCCATATCTTATATCCCAAGGCCTCCATAGAGATGTACCGCCATATCTTATATCCCAAGGCCTCCATAATGATGGACCGCCATATCTTATATTCCAAGGCCTCCATACTGATGTACCGCCATATCTTATATCCCAAAGCCTCCATAATGATGTACCGCCATATCTTATACCCCAAGGCCTCCATACTGATGTACCGCCATATCTTATATCCCAAGGCCTCCATAATGATGTACCGCCATATTTTATATCCCAAGGCCTCCATATTGATGTACCGCCATATCTTATATGCCAAGGCCTCCATAATGATGTACCACCATATCTTATATCCCAAGGCCTCCATAATGATGTACCGCCATATCTTATATCCCAAGGTCTCCATATTGATGTACCGCCATATCTTATATCCCAAGGCCTCCATATTGATGTACCGCCATATCTTATATCCCAAGGCCTCCATAATGATGTACCACCATATTTTATATCCCAAGGCCTCCATATTGATGTACCGCCATATCTTATATCCCAAGGCCTCCATAATGATGTACCACCATATTTTATATCCCAATGCCTCCATAATGATGTACCGCCATATCTTATACCCCAAGGCCTCCATACTGATGTACCGCCATATCTTATATCCCAAGGCCTCCATAATGATGTACTGCCATATCTTATATCCCAAGGCCTCCATTCTGATGTACCGCCATATCTTATATACCAAGGCATCCATACTGATGTACTGCCATATCTTATATCCCAAGGCCTCCATACTGATGTACTGCCATATCTTATATCCCCAGGCCTCCATACTGATGTACTGCCATATCTTACATCCCAAGGATTCCATACTGATGTACCCCCATATCTTATATACCAAGGATTCCATAATGATGTACTATCATATCTTATATCCCAAGGATTCCATACTGATGTACTGCCATATCTTATATCCCAAGGCCTCCATACAGATGTACCGCCATATCTTATATCCCAAGGCATCCATACTGATGCACCGCCATATTTTATATCCCAAGGCCTCCATAATGATGTACCGCCATATCTTATACCCCAAGGCCTCCATACTGATGTACCGCCATATCTTATATCCCAAGGCCTCCATAATGATGTACCGCCATATCTTACATCCCAAGGCCTCCATAATGATGTACCGCCATATCTTATATTCCAAGGCCTCCATAATGATGTACCGCCATATCTTATATTCCAAGGCCTCCATAATGATGTACTGCCATATCTTATATCCCAAGGCCTCCATAATGATGTACTGCCATATCTTATATTCCAAGGCCTCCATAATGATGTACTGCCATATCTTATATCCCAAGGCCTCCATAATGATGTACTGCCATATCTTATATTCCAAGGCCTCCATAATGATGTACCGCCATATCTTATATTCCAAGGCCTCCATAATGATGTACCGCCATATCTTATATCCCAAGGCCTCCATAATGATGTACTGCCATATCTTATATCCCAAGGCCTCCCTAATGATGTACTGCCATATCTTATATCCCAAGGCATCCATACTGATGTACTGCCATATCTTATATCCCAAAGCCTCCATACTGATGTACTGCCATATCTTATATCCCAAGGATTCCATATTGATGTACTGCCATATCCTATATCCCAATGCATCCATACTGATGTACTGCCATATCTTATATCCCAAGGCCTCCATACTGATGTACTGCCATATCTTATATACCAAGGATTCCATACTGATGTACCGCCATATCTTATATCCCAAGGCATCCATACTTATGTACTGCCATATCTTATATCCCAAGGCCTCCATATTGATGTACTGCCATATCTTAAATCCCAAGGCCTCCATACTACTGTACCGCCATATATTATATCCCAAGGTCTCCGTAATGATGTACCGCCATATCTTATATCCCAAGGATTCCATACTGATGTACCGCCATATCTTATATCCCATGGCCTCCATAATGATGTAGCGCCATATCTTATATACCAAGGCCTCCATACTGATGTACCGCCATATCTTATATCCCAAGGCCTCCATACTGATGGACCGCCATATCTTATATTCCAAGGCCTCCATACTGATGTACCGCCATATCTTATATCCCAAGGCCTCCATAATGATGTACTGCCATATCTTATATCCCAAGGCCTCCATATTGATGTACCGCCATATCTTATATCCCAAGGCCTCCATACTTATGTACTGCCATATCTTATATCCCAAGGATTCCATACTGATGTACCGCCATATCTTATATCCCAAGGATTCCATACTGATGTACTATCATATCTTATATCTCAAGGATTCCATACTGATGTACTGCCATATCTTATATCCCAAGGCCTCCATAGAGATGTACCGCCATATCTTATATCCCAAGGCCTCCATAATGATGGACCGCCATATCTTATATTCCAAGGCCTCCATACTGATGTACCGCCATATCTTATATCCCAAAGCCTCCATAATGATGTACCGCCATATCTTATACCCCAAGGCCTCCATACTGATGTACCGCCATATCTTATATCCCAAGGCCTCCATAATGATGTACCGCCATATTTTATATCCCAAGGCCTCCATATTGATGTACCGCCATATCTTATATGCCAAGGCCTCCATAATGATGTACCACCATATCTTATATCCCAAGGCCTCCATAATGATGTACCGCCATATCTTATATCCCAAGGCCTCCATATTGATGTACCGCCATATCTTATATCCCAAGGCCTCCATAATGATGTACCGCCATATCTTATATCCCAAGGCCTCCATATTGATGTACCGCCATATCTTATATCCCAAGGCCTCCATAATGATGTACCACCATATTTTATATCCCAAGGCCTCCATATTGATGTACCGCCATATCTTATATCCCAAGGCCTCCATAATGATGTACCACCATATTTTATATCCCAAGGCCTCCATATTGATGTACCGCCATATCTTATATCCCAAGGCCTCCATAATGATGTACCACCATATTTTATATCCCAAGGCCTCCATATTGATGTACCGCCATATCTTATATCCCAAGGCCTCCATAATGATGTACCACCATATTTTATATCCCAAGGCCTCCATATTGATGTACCGCCATATCTTATATCCCAAGGCCTCCATAATGATGTACCACCATATTTTATATCCCAAGGCCTCCATATTGATGTACCGCCATATCTTTTATCCCAAGGCCTCCATAATGATGTACCGCCATATCTTATATCCCAAGGCCTCCATACTGATGTACCGCCATATGTTATATTCCAAGGCCTCCATAATGATGTACCGCCATATCTTATATCCCAAGGCCTCCATAATGATGTACCGCCATATCTTATATTCCAAGGCCTCCATACTGATGTACCGCCATATCTTATATCCCAAGGCCTCCATACTGATGTACCGCCATATATTATATCCCAAGGCCTCCATAATGATGTACCGCCATATCTTATATTCCAAGGCCTCCATAATGATGTACCACCATATCTTATATCCCAAGGCCTCCATAATGATGTACCGCCATATATTATATCCCAAGGCCTCCATAATGATGTACTGCCATATCTTATATCCCAAGGCCTCCCTAATGATGTACTGCCATATCTTATATCCCAAGGCCTCTATACTGATGTACTACCATATCTTATATCCCAAGGCCTCCATACTGATGTACTGCCATATCTTATATCCCAAGGATTCCATATTGATGTACTGCCATATCTTATATCCCAATGCATCCATACTGATGTACTGCCATATCGTATATCCCAAGGCCTCCATACTGATGTACTGCCATATCTTATATCCCAAGGCCTCCATAATGATGTACCGCCATATCTTATATCCCAAGGCATCCATACTTATGTACTGCCATATCTTATATCCCAAGGCCTCCATATTGATGTACTGCCATATCTTATATCCCAAGGCCTCCATACTACTGTACCGCCATATCTTATATCCCAAGGTCTCCATAATGATGTACCGCCATATCTTATATCCCACGGATTCCATACTGATGTACCGCCATATCTTATATACCAAGGCCTCCATACTGATGTACCGCCATATCTTATATCCCAATGCCTCCATACTGATGTACCGTCATATCTTATATACCAAGGATTCCATACTGATGTACCGCCATATCTTATATACCAAGGCCTCCATAATGATGTACTGCTATATCTTATATCCCAAGGCCTCCATACTGATGTACTGCCATATCTTATATCCCAAGGCCTCCATACTGATGTACTGCCATATCTTATATACCAAGGCCTCCATACTGATATACCGCCCTATCTTATATCCCAAGGCTTCCATACTAATGTACTGCCATCCCAAGTCCCGCTCCGTATATAGGCGGACGTCAGAACCACTAGGCCATGGTATATATATATAATATAAAGGTAAAGTAAAGTATTTGTTTATTATAGTGTCACCGCTATTTAAATGGTCAGCCATTGCTGACTTAAGAGACACCTCTTTTTATGAACATCAGTACCCGAATACTATGCTTGTATGCCATGCTGGTAGGCAATCGGTAACCATTATTTAGCTAGCTGGCGGCTCACCAACCTGCCATATCAGAACTAACCACTGACGGGGTTCTAACCTTCGACCTCCCGCTCCATAGGCGGGTGCATTAAACACTAGGCCACTAGTTCTGTTGAGGAGTTGCAATTTGGGTCCATACAATAGGGTGTCACGTTGTGAATATTACACAAATCTAATGTCAATGTTTAAAGTATTCATACAGTTACTAGTAAATTAAAATGTAGCCTACCCATAGTTGAATTAGAAAGCATCCAATATCCATTTAGGTCAATATGTATTGTATTAACCAAATGCAACAGAACTAGAAACCATAGATGTAACATGTCTAGCATCTCAACGTAAACTGGGATTACAGAACACAGCTCATCTTTATATGATAATAACATGTGTTCCAACTCACTAATCCTTATACGATTTCTCGGTAATGTGTGTGTGTTTTACGTTTATTTATCGTCGCTACCGGTTGCCCATATGAGCGACGCCTCCTGAAGAGATTAGTCATTTTACATTTTTTGGAGGATGGTGCAATGATACAGACAGAGACCCATTACAGAGTGTCCTCTGGTTCTTTTACGTGTATGGTGTAAAGCACCGACACGAGACCTCAGTTTAACGTCCCATCTGAAAGACTGTTAATTTTATTAAGGTCAGACGGGGGATCGAACATGTGACCCCTGGATTACCAGTCCAGCGTGTTACCACTGGACTACAGATCCGTCTGTAAAGTGTATGCAATGTCTCGATATTATAAAGTTGTGGTCCCAGATCCCAAGTATGTTACCTACTCGTTTCACACAAATAGTATAGAAACTGTATTACGTCGACATGTGCGTACTTGGCACAGATCAGGCACAGGGTGCAGTAAACTGTCAAATTCATTTTGAACAGAAATCTGATATTGTTTTATATGCCGTTAATAACTTAATACTTTTAATAGGAATTAATATAAGTTTTCTGAAAACTTGTTTTCCAATCCAATCCATTCACAATTTATGTAATTTGTAACATTTGTTGTGTTATACATGTAAAAATTTTCGAATAAATACTGTTTAAACCAACTTAATACTTAATACTATTTCAGCAGCATTACTATGTTAGTGTTTATCCAATGACAACGCAGTATGACGTATTGTCGAGTTTATGCTGTTGTGGTTAGAAACTTGAATAATGACCTCTTTTGAAATCATCTACACATGTGATTGTGTGTACCATGCAGAAGATGCTGAACATTACTTTTTAACTGACCGGGAAGTATGTGAGATGGTACGGTGGTCGCCAAATCGGACAGGTGGGTTTTCTCCGGCTACTCCGGTTTCCTCCCACACGAACGACCACATATACCATTCCATCCGCGCCAACGAGAGTGATTAATATAAGTTGTTAGAACTTGCTTCGCAATCGTTGTCTATTTCGTGAATAGCTTTTCTTTCTGTGGCTCCATGCAACTGTGCGTAGAATTCCCGGAAAAAGTGAAGCAGGTATTAATGGTACCTACCAAATATGACAATCGTCGTGGTAGGCCTAATAGGTGGACTAATGAAGTTATAAGGGCTTGCAGTTTCACTGACCCAACAATCGAACTTTTTTATCACTTGATTGTGTGTTCAGTGGCCCTTAAGTCCCTGTCAGTGCACGACCTAGAAATGTGATGTGAGGTATAATCATATTTAATATGTTACTGAGCGTTTGGCATTTTTGAGGACAATATAATATTTTTTCCGAATATTCGAATACTGGAATAGTATTCGGATATTCGGACGTTCGATCGAATATTCGTTGCTATCCAATTATTTATATTTACTCCGACATAATTGACTATTCAGTAGTGGGTATTGGGTAACATTAAATCACCTTTGCTAAGAACAATTCCTTTTAAGGCTGTAGAAACCAAGGAAAATGGCAATGGTAGTTTGCATACGCATATTGAATGCATCCATGTGCATTGCATTAAGCTGCAGACGACATTATTGGATGTATCCATGTGCATTGCATTAAGCTGCAGACGACATTATTGGATGTATCCATGTGCATTGCATTAAGCTGCAGACGACATTATTGGATGTATCCAGATGCATTGCATTAAACTGCAGACGACATTATTGAATGTATCCAGATGCATTGCATTAAGCTGCAGACGTCATTATTGGATGTATCCAGATGCATTGCATTACACTGCAGGCGTCATTATTGGATGTATCCAGATGCATTGCATTACACTGCAGACGACATTATTGAATATATCCATATGCATTGCATTAAGCTGCAGACGACATTATTGGATGTATCCATGTGCATGGCATTACACTGCAGACGACATTATTGGATGTAGTGCAGATTACAACTAACTAACACATGTTTAGTAAAAGAATCAAAAATGATACCAATTGACGCTGAAACACTATCCACTGCCTCTGCTGATATATTTGATGATGGAAATGACAAAGATGATCATAAAGTATCAGCAGAGGATGAGGACGATGATGTTTAGACTAACATGGAATCTGATGACAGTGAAGAAGACAATGAAGATGAGGACGGTGAAGATTCAGACAAATATACTGACGAATGCTCTCCATATTGGGAAAATCTATCAACTATGTATTTGGAATCATGCACGAGAACTTTGAAGAAACACTCATCGATCTAGAGCATGAAAACACAACAGGAAATGTAAAGTTGTACTTGTGAATTCAGCACATTAGCACATTTTATACAGCATATTAGCACATTGTATACAGCACATTAGCACATTTTATACAGCACATTAGCACATTTTATACAGCACATTAGCACATTTTATACAGCACATTTTATACAGCATATTAGCACATTGTATACAGCACATTAGCACATTTTATACAGCACATTAGCACAATTTAGTAGCACAATAGCACATCTGGCTAACACAAACAGCACATACGAGATGCATTAACTATGCTATGACCATGTTTGAATATGAGATACATTAACTATGCTATGACCATGTTTGAATATGAGATGCATTAACTATGTCGTTGTTACGATGTGGACTCGGCGAGGCTCTCTGGACGTAATCACCGCAACAACAAAGTCTTAATAGTATTTAATTACATCTAAGAGCCGACATTATAACCAACACAGAGACGCTAGTCTCAATAGTAACCAACCAGGCTCTCTCCCTCTCTACCTGCCAAAGCCGTCCGAGATGGTTTTATAGACAATTGTGAGGAGAACTATAAGCTCTGCCCACAATTCTTTTAACTAATCAAATTAATTTAGCTTTTCAATTGTTGACAATTTGGCATGGAATATCAAATAGACTTGATCACACGATCATGCGTTTCCATGACCCAGCGACCCCGTTCGTGTCTACTGCCAGAGAGAGTGCAACACCTCTGCAAACCATGCATTAATTCCGGCTTGCACCAGTAAATTCATTGTGTGTACGCTGCTTAGTAAGCACTATATCACCACATGTCTGGCGAAATCCCATATGATGGTTGCGTGATCCAAACAATGGAAGTCCCCATCCATTGTATCAAGTACAGACATGTGAACAAAGGACACATACACACACTGAAAAGATTGGTGTCCTACAATATAATCATACATGTTTAAATAATTAAATTAAGAGAGTCATCAAAACATAAGGTAATTAATCACTACACATGTATATAGGCGTAAGGCAAAAGGTAACTATGTTACATCTGCATGTCAGTCCTTGTTGATCTATGGTGTTATACATGTCAGTCATTGTTGATCTATGGTGTTATACATGTCAGTCCTTGTTGATCTATGGCGTTATACATGTCAGTCATTGTTGATCTATGGTGTTATACATGTCAGTCATTGTTGATCTATGGCGTTATACATGTCAGTCCTTGTTGATCTATGGTGTCATTCATGTCAGTCCATGTTGATCTATGGTGTCATGCATGTCAGTCCATGTTGATCTATGGTGTCATTCATGTCAGTCCATGTTGATATATGATGTTATACATGTCAGTCCATGTTGATCTATGGTGTCATTCATGTCAGTCCATGTTGATATATGATGTTATACATGTCAGTCCATGTTGATCTATGGTGTTATTCATGTCAGTCCATGTTGATATATGATGTTATACATGTCAGTCCATGTTGATCTATGGTGTCATTCATGTCAGTCCATGTTGATATATGATGTTATACATGTCAGTCCATGTTGATCTATGGTGTTATTCATGTCAGTCCATGTTGATATATGATGTTATACATGTCAGTCCATGTTGATCTATGGTGTTATTCATGTCAGTCCATGTTGATATATGATGTTATACATGTCAGTCCATGTTGATCTATGGTGTTATTCATGTCAGTCCATGTTGATATATGATGTCATACATGTCAGTCCATGTTGATCTATGATGTTATTCATGTCAGTCCTTGTTGATCTATGGTGTTATTCATGTCAGTCCTTGTTGATCTATGGTGCCATGCATGTCAGTCCTTGTTGATCTATGGTGTTATTCATGTCAGTCCTTGTTGATCTATGGTGTTATTCACGAACGGGGACGCGGGGTCATGGAAACGCATGATCGTGTGATCAAGTCTATTTGATATTCCATGCCAAATTGTCAACAATTGAAATGCTAAATGAATTTGATTAGTTAAAAGACTTGTGGGCAGAGCTTATAGCTCTCCTCACAATTGTCTATAAAACCATCTCGGACGGCTTTGGCAGGTAGAGAGGGAGATAGCCTGGTTGGTTACTATTGAGACTAGCGTCTCTGTGTTTGTTATATTGTCGGCTCTTAGATGTAATTAAATATTATTAAGACTTTGTTGTTGCGGTGATTACGTCCAGAGAGCCTCGCCGAGTCCACATCGTAACATATGACATCATATAGCAACATTGACTGATATGTATGACACCATAGTGCGACACGGGCTGACATGCATGACACCATAGTGCGACACGGGCTGACATGTATGACACCATAGTGCGACACGGGCTGACATGCATGACACCATAGTGCGACACGGGCTGACATGCATGACACCATAGTGCGACACGGACTGACATGCATGACACCATAGTGCGACACGGGCTGACATGCATGACACCATAGTGCGACACGGCTGACATGCATGACACCATAGTGCGACACGGGCTGACATGCATGACACCATAGTGCGACACGGGCTGACATGCATGACACCATAGTGCGACACGGGCTGACATGCATGACACCATAGTGCGACACGGGCTGACATGCATGACACCATAGTGCGACACGGGCTGACATGTATGACATCATAGATCAACAAGGACTGACATGTATGACATCATAGATCAACAAGGACTGACATGTATGACACCATAGATCAACAAGGACTGACATGTATGACATCATAGATCAACAAGGACTGACATGTATGACATCATAGATCAACAAGGACTGACATGAATAGCACCATAGATCAACAAGGACTGACATGTATGACATCATAGTGCGACACGGGCTGACATGCATGACACCATAGTGCGACACGGGCTGACATGTATGACATCATAGATCAACAAGGACTGACATGTATGACATCATAGATCAACAAGGACTGACATGTATGACACCATAGATCAACAAGGACTGACATGTATGACATCATAGATCAACAAGGACTGACATGTATGACATCATAGATCAACAAGGACTGACATGAATAGCACCATAGATCAACAAGGACTGACATGTATGACATCATAGATCAACAAGGACTGACATGAATAGCACCATAGATCAACAAGGACTGACATGTATGACATCATAGATCAACAAGGACTGACATGAATAGCACCATAGATCAACAAGGACTGACATGTATGACATCATAGATCAACAAGGACTGACATGAATAGCACCATAGATCAACAAGGACTGACATGTATGACATCATAGATCAACAAGGACTGACATGAATAGCACCATAGATCAACAAGGACTGACATGTATGACATCATAGATCAACAAGGACTGACATGAATAGCACCATAGATCAACAAGGACTGACATGTATGACATCATAGATCAACAAGGACTGACATGAATAGCACCATAGATCAACAAGGACTGACATGTATGACATCATAGATCAACAAGGACTGACATGAATAGCACCATAGATCAACAAGGACTGACATGTATGACATCATAGATCAACAAGGACTGACATGAATAGCACCATAGATCAACAAGGACTGACATGTATGACATCATAGATCAACAAGGACTGACATGAATAGCACCATAGATCATATTTGAGGAATCTGTACTCATACTGTCATATTTGAGGAATCTGTACCCATACTGTCATATTTGAGGAATCTGTACTCATACTGACATATTTGAGGAATCTGTACCCATACTGTCATATTTGAGGAATCTGTACCCATACTGTCATATTTGAGGAATCTGTACCCTGTCTGTCATAGTTGAGGAATCTGTACCCATACTGTCATATTTGAGGAATCTGTACCCATACTGTCATATTTGAGGAATCTGTACCCATACTGTCATATTTGAGGAATCTGTACCCATACTGTCATATTTGAGGAATCTGTACCCATACTGACATATTTGAGGAATCTGTACCCATACTGACATATTTGAGGAATATGTACCCATACTGATGTGACAGTATGTAAATAAGGGGAACTAATCTAGTTTTTTAAAAGGCATTTCATATAGTTTGTTATCTCCCTTATTTCATTATTTCATAAGAGTATGAATACATATTTGGGAATTGAAGTATGACTGGGGTAATTGGGTTTACCGCCAGATTTGATCTTCATTCAGTTGTCAGGTTCTTTGGAGATCAGTCATACATTTATTTACTTGCTGTGTATAGAAAGTTTTAACAATGATCTACAGTTTTAGTCAGGTTAGTTTCCTTCTAATGAATTGTGCATTTGTCTGGTAATAATGCATTTATGCAGTATTATTTGTTTGATAAATAAGTGATTAGCTGGAATGGTTTTGAGCACCAGTTTGTTTACTAGAGTCCGATAATGTTGATCGCGTTTCTGTATGTTTATATTTCCGCGGGTAATGATATTTACGGTTGGAATGAATACTTTCAAAGTAGCAGTGAAATCTATTACTCTATGCATGTTACACATCTATCATTCTATGTTCTCTGCACGTTTGCCACTTTCTGTTATTTGCAGTAACAAGACTTAACACTACTGGCACTGCACGATTGAGAGGACCAGAGAGGCTGTGAAAGCTTAGACCCATAGTTTGGTGAGTGATATGTGTGTGTGTTAATGTTATGTACAGTGAATGTCCCATAGTGGAACATACACATATGGAGTTTATGCCCAGGTTGAACCATAGCCACTAGTCACTACACTAGTCACTAAACTAGTCACTATAACGAAGATATTATACTTTAAGTAATATGTATGTAATTGTTGATCTGCTATGATTGTTATATATATATGTATGATTGATTGTTGTAGGTATTATATAATGGGATGATGTGATCATGTATTTAATGTCGATTATTATTATGTACTTTTCAGAGTGAGGCTTATAGCCTTATGTACAGCTTAGCATCATCATCATCATATCATACCTACTCCTGGATCGCATACCAAATAAAGACAAGTTATATACGAACCCTCATATAGTCGCTGTTTATGGACATGAATGTTGAGTGAAGTACCCCATAACCCACTACTATAACACTGACATATTTGAGGAATCTGTACCTATACTGACATATTTGAGGAATATGTACCCATACTGACATATTTGAGGAATATGTACCCTGTCTGTCATATTTGAGGAAGCTGTACCCATACTGACATATTTGAGGAATCTGTACCCATACTGTCATATTTGAGGAATCTGTACCCATACTGACATAGTTGAGGAATCTGTACCCATACTGTCATATTTGAGGAATCTGTACCCATACTGACATATTTGAGGAATCTGTACCCATACTGACATATTTGAGGAATCTGTACCCATACTGTCATATTTGAGGAATCTGTACTCATACTGTCATATTTGAGGAATCTGTACTCATACTGTCATATTTGAGGAATCTGTACCCATACTGTCATATTTGAGGAATCTGTACCCTGTCTGTCATATTTGAGGAATCTATACCCTGTCTGTCATAGTTGAGGAATCGGTACCCATTCTGACATGTTTGAGGAATCTGTACCCATTCTGACATATTTGAGGATAGTGTACCTTGTATGTTATATGTCTCTGTTTTATTAAATAATGTTAAGACCTATGCATAGTCCCGCTGAGGCTGTCAAGTGTCAGTAACGCGATATGAAACTTTAAACAGAAATTATCTTGAAACGTCATTTTTTTGTTAGCATTTATATCAACTAAAACATAGATATGCCCTTATAAAGATGTCACCCAGCTATTTGTTTAACTACTTTCTTCTTCCATTGCTACATAGTCGTTGCTATACATATATGTATATATAACCATCACTTTACGATCGCATATGTCACACGACACATCTGTTGTGAAATGTGTGATCGAATTGTGTTTCTTAAGTAACATATACTCAGTTAATAACATGTATTTATTTCATATATGTGTTATTTATATTATATTTTCATATATGTGTTATTTATATTATATTTTCATATATGTGTGATTTATATTATATTTTCATATATGTGTGATTTATATTATAGTTTTCATGTTTTCATAAACAATCTTGTCAAGTAAGCTATGGAGGATCATATATGTGTGAAATTTGTGATCGCATATGTGTTTTACGTTTATTTATCGTCGCTACCGGTTGCTCATATCAGCGACGCCTCCTGAAGAGATTAGTCATTTTTAGATTTTTAGAGCATAGTGCAATGATTCAGACAAAGACCCATTCCAGAGTCTCCTCTGGTTCTTTTACGTGCACGGTGTAAAGCACCGACACGAGACCTCGGTTTAACGTCCCATCTGAAAGTCTGTTAATTGTATTAGGGTCAGACAGGGGATCGAACCTGCGATCCCTGCATTACGAGTCCAGCATGTTACCACTGGACTACAGATCCGTCTGTGTACATAACAATACCATCCAGGGGGTTATATGTGTATATGGAAGTACGTACATAACAATACCATCCAGAGGGTTATATGTGTATATGGATGGAAGTACGTACATAACAATACCATCCAGAGGGTTATATGTGTATATGGAAGTACGTACATAACAATACCATCCAGAGGGTTATATGTGTATATGGAAGTACGTACATAACAATACCATCCAGAGGATTATATGTGTATATGGAAGTAGGTACATAACAATACCATCCAGAGGGTTATATGTGTATATGGAAGTAGGTACATAACAATACCATCCAGAGGGTTATATGTGTATATGGAAGTACGTACATAACAATACCATCCAGAGGGTTATATGTGTATATGGAAGTACGTACATAACAATACCATCCAGAGGGTTATATGTGTATATGGAAGTAGGTACATAACAATACCATCCAGAGGGTTATATGTGTATATGGTAAGTACGTACATAACAATACCATCCAGAGTGTTATATGTGTATATGGAAGTACGTACATAACAATACCATACAGAAGGTTATATGTGTATATGGAAGTACGTAGTAATATGCATTCTGCAAACAAAATTTTCTTCCTTATTTCAGGAACTTTATTTGGAGTTAACCCAGCCTCTTTCAGTATCATGTTTGTTTTGCTTCTTGGTGTACTTGGTGTTTGTTTATGTTCTATTCTTCGAATCCGTTTTCTAGCAGAGTTCAACATTCGCTTCAGATCTTCATTTTTGTCTTCTAGTGTTTCTATCTTCCTATATGATTTAGCTAATGCACGGGTTACCCTTTTCTTTCCGCGTGATTGACGAGAGTTATCCACAGATGATGTATGTGATGTCATGAATGGAAGTTTGACTTTCAGCTCTTGTCTTTCAGCATTGGTAGTACTACTAACTCCATTATCGTCAACTGACGATACAGATGACAATAGTTCATTTTCTTGGTAATGTTCTGTGTGTCGAACTGACTGATTGCTTAATTTGCATTTCTTTCTGTACTTGTCTGCATCTTCCTTATTCATTGCACGTCTTTTAATTTGCTTTTCACTACTTAGCTCAGCAATAGGAACAAAGTAGCCTTTCACTCTTCTGTTTTCTTTTTTAAGCCATTCATCACCTAATTCAGCCTTCATCCGGGCTCTATACTCCTTCATTCGTTGCGATTTTGTCTTTGCCATCCTAAAATGTAGATGTTATTAACCAAGATAAGTTCAGAATGTCCCCTATTCTCATTCATATACATGTATATGATACTTGTATTGCCACATCGTATCCTATATGTTATAATTATTAAAGCTACTTCATATAAAGGACACAAAAAGTGTGTCTGTCAAATTGCTCGTTAAACCTTAAGTTAACCATTGCATATGGCTGAAAAAGCAGTAATAAGGGTTGATCATTTACGGGACAAAGTATGATCATTTACGGGACAGCTATTGAGATACTATTAGTTCAGTCTTTGTATTCTTCATGGATGTATTTTTGAACGGACACACACTACTATGCATAAACATGATTCTACATGACTTGTATACAGATAGACAGGCCAATCAGTGAAGCTCAGCTTTACTTCAAACTCATTTTGTCAAATAGTGTGATTTTGATTTCTTTTAATACATCACAATATAATATTACCATGTGCACATTTATTTATATGTACCTAATATGTTTTATTAATCACACTTCCAACAATTTGTATTTACTTTATCTACACTATGCATCCTCCATTCACTCAACACGTACATTTAGATGATACATATATACGGCTCATTTACGGGACAACTGAATCATTTACGGGACATGCAGATCAACACGATTTTAATCTCCATGAGGAAGCTACACCATCACCTACACACTACGACAATTTAGTCTGGAGATTCATAGATATGGAAAACTAGTTTCATTACTGTGAAGTGCAAACATCTTGAACAAAAATAAATCTGCAAATACTCACCCAAATTTCACTTTTCTTTACAAATGCCAAACGACAAATAGTTTCAAATATTTGGCGGCTGTCTAGTTTTTTCTCATCCGGGCTATCTTTATTTACGTAATGAAAGCAAAAGAAACATAAAGAGGCAAAATATAATGTGATACAGGCAGGAATATTTAACTTTCGTCCTGTAAATGATAGGTAATATTATCCTGTTATTTATCATAATAATTGTCTAAATTCTTGTCTTTAGTCAGCATATTCAAAGTATTGGTTTGTTAAATGCAGTACAGTAGTTTGGACTCGTAAATGATATGCATTTTGGGGACAGGTATACATTATAAAATTGAAACGACAATATATTGTGTTACCTTAATCTCAATATTTATAAACAAACTATGGCATGCCAATCATTTAATTTGTATAGAATGTGTCAATAAAAGTGATTCTAAATTATTCAAAATTGGGCCTATCTCCACATGTTTTTACCTGGGGACACCTGATTTTTGATACCACTGTGTTATAATATGGTTTTTTCAAAATCAATAGTTTATTTTAGAAGCTATCTCAATATTTTATTATCGTACATATATTGATATAGTTATCGTACATATATTGATATAGTTATCGTACATATATTGATATAGTTATCATAGTTATCGTACATATATTGATATAGTTATCGTACATATATTGATATAGTTATCGTACATATATTGATATAGTTATCGTACATATATTGATATAGTTATCGTACATATATTGATATAGTTATCGTACATATATTGATATAGTTATCGTACATATATGGATATAGTTATCGTACATATATTGATATAGTTATCGTACATATATTGATATAGTTATCGTACATATATTGATATAGTTATCGTACATATATTGATATAGTTATCGTACATATATTGATATAGTTATCGTACATATATTGATATAGTTATCGTACATATATTGATATAGTTATCGTACATATATTGATATAGTTATCGTACATATATTGATATAGTTATCGTACATATATTGATATAGTTATCGTACATATATTGATATAGTTATCGTACATATATTGATATAGTTATCGTACATATATTGATATAGTTATCGTACATATATTGATATAGTTATCGTACATATATTGATATAGTTATCGTACATATATTGATATAGTTATCGTACATATATTGATATAGTTATCGTACATATATTGATATAGTTATCGTACATATATTGATATAGTTATCGTACATATATTGATATAGTTATCGTACATATATTGATATAGT
>CM026386.1:42522947-42544629 GCA_014843695.1 Archivesica marissinica
ATTCATAAACAGGCTAATGATAAACATCCATAAGGGATTTTATTCTAACACCATTCATAAACAGACTAATGATAAACATCCATAAGGGATTTTATTCTAACACCATTCATAAACAGACTAATGATAAACATCCATAAGGGATTTTATTATTGCGCCATTCATAACAGACTAATGATAAACATCCATAAGGGATTTTATTCTACACCATTCATAAACAGGCTAATGATAAACATCCATAAGGGATTTTATTGTTGCACCATTCATAAACAGACTAATGATAAACATCCATAAGGGATTTTATTGTTGCACCATTCATAAACAGGCTAATGATAAACATCCATAAGGGATTTTATTCTAACACCATTCATAAACAGACTAATGATAAACATCCATAAGGATTTTATTCTTGCGCCATTCATAAACAGACTAATGATAAACATCCATAAGGGATTTTATTCTTGCGCCATTCATAAACAGGCTAATGATAAACATCCATAAGGGATTTTATTCTAACACCATTCATAAACAGACTAATGATAAACATCCATAAGGGATTTTATTCTTACACTGTTCTGCGGTGCATTGCAGTGAGAGACGCAAATGGTGCCCATACTCGGTATTGACGTCTGTGTGAAAACTCCATTAGACCCCTGTCCGACGAATTACGTCATCACGCAGCAGACAGTTTCGGAGGCTCATTATGCTTTATGTGCTCCTCTTTCAAACATGTTGGACTATCATCTTATGAATTTTCAAAGAATTTTCTTAATAAATGTTGAAATTATAGACACATAAACACCAGGTATCGTTTATTTTTTGACTCAGTATATTCAACAATACCAGGTTAAAGTTGCTTATGATTTTTTCATTTCAAATTAAAAACAAATGCGTAAAGAGACTTAAATAATGGGATTTTATTGTTGCACCATTCATAAACAGACTAATGATAAACATCCATAAGGGATTTTATTCTAACACCATTCATAAACAGACTAATGATAAACACCCATACGGGATTTTATTCTTACACCATTCATAAACAGGCTAATGATAAACATCCATAAGGGATTTTATTCTTACACCATTCATAAACAGACTAATGATAAACATCCATAAGGGATTTTATTCTTGCACCATTCATAAACAGACTAATGATAAACATCCATAAGGGATTTTATTCTAACACCATTCATAAACAGACTAATGATAAACATCCATAAGGGATTTTATTGTTGCACCATTCATAAACAGGCTAATGATAAACATCCATAAGGGATTTTATTCTAACACCATTCATAAACAGACTAATGATAAACATCCATAAGGGATTTTATTGTTGCACCATTCATAAACAGGCTAATGATAAACATCCATAAGGGATTTTATTCTAACACCATTCATAAACAGACTAATGATAAACATCCATAAGGGATTTTATTGTTGCACCATTCATAAACAGGCTAATGATAAACATCCATAAGGGATTTTATTCTAACACCATTCATAAACAGACTAATGATAAACATCCATAAGGGATTTTATTGTTGCACCATTCATAAACAGGCTAATGATAAACATCCATAAGGGATTTTATTCTAACACCATTCATAAACAGACTAATGATAAACATCCATAAGGGATTTTATTGTTGCACCATTCATAAACAGGCTAATGATAAACATCCATAAGGGATTTTATTCTAACACCATTCATAAACAGACTAATGATAAACATCCATAAGGATTTTATTCTTGCGCCATTCATAAACAGGCTAATGATAAACATCCATAAGGGATTTTATTCTAACACCATTCATAAACAGACTAATGATAAACATCCATAAGGGATTTTATTCTAACACCATTCATAAACAGACTAATGATAAACATCCATAAGGGATTTTATTCTAACACCATTCATAAACAGGCTAATGATAAACATCCATAAGGGATTTTATTCTAACACCATTCATAAACAGACTAATGATAAACATCCATAAGGATTTATTCTTGCGCCATTCATAACAGGCTAATGATAAACATCCATAAGGGATTTTATTCTAACACCATTCATAAACAGACTAATGATAAACATCCATAAGGGATTTTATTCTAACACCATTCATAAACAGACTAATGATAAACATCCATAAGGGATTTTATTATTGCGCCATTCATAAACAGACAAATGATAAACATCCATAAGGGATTTTATTCTAACACCATTCATAAACAGGCTAATGATAAACATCCATAAGGGATTTTATTGTTGCACCATTCATAAACAGACTAATGATAAACATCCATAAGGGATTTTATTGTTGCACCATTCATAAACAGGCTAATGATAAACATCCATAAGGGATTTTATTCTAACACCATTCATAAACAGACTAATGATAAACATCCATAAGGATTTTATTCTTGCGCCATTCATAAACAGGCTAATGATAAACATCCATAAGGGATTTTATTCTAACACCATTCATAAACAGACTAATGATAAACATCCATAAGGGATTTTATTCTAACACCATTCATAAACAGACTAATGATAAACATCCATAAGGGATTTTATTCTAACACCATTCATAAACAGGCTAATGATAAACATCCATAAGGGATTTTATTCTAACACCATTCATAAACAGACTAATGATAAACATCCATAAGGATTTTATTCTTGCGCCATTCATAAACAGGCTAATGATAAACATCCATAAGGGATTTTATTCTAACACCATTCATAAACAGACTAATGATAAACATCCATAAGGGATTTTATTCTAACACCATTCATAAACAGACTAATGATAAACATCCATAAGGGATTTTATTCTAACACCTTAAGTTTATTAATACTCGTGATTTCCCAAGCATAAAATAAAACAACTTTCTTTTTCTCAAACATCAAGAATCCGTTATCCGAGAATCTTCCCTTTATTCCAGACGCATCAAGCCAAACGAAGGCGGCGACAGCGGATGTTGAAATGTGTATATCGAATATTCCCTTTTCTTCATTTACGTCAATTTCGTCTATCTGTAATAACATACAATGATTGTAGTTTATAAACACTAAACTATCAGGCGCGTATCTAGGCGTACGCATGTACGCACGTGCGTAATATTTATTTTGACAGTTCCTGAAAATTATATAAATGCGAAAAAGGCAATAAAAACTGGATCGTAAGGGTGGCACTGACATTGATCATTCACAAGAAAGCAGACATGATCGAAATGCCAACAGATATTGATTGTAGCTGATGTTCATAATATGCAATAGCCACCTGAGACCATATAGCGGAAGGATTCTCCCCCTAGAATGGTGCGTAATCCATATTTAAGCCTAGCTACGCGCTTGACTATGGTTACCATTAAATTGATAAAGTGACTCTATTGCTGTAATAACCTACATATATCTTCACGAAAGCCAGTACAGTGGCCATCTTGGATTCCAGTGACAACATAGGCTATTTTGATCTCCATCCAAATATACACTAAATTATACCGAGCTGTTCTGTAGTATTATTCTTCAGGGATCATTCTAGAGGGCATACTTGTCGCCCTAGGGACCCTGACTTCGCCTTATGTGGGCCCCACTTCTCCCTAAAAAAAAATTGTTGGGGGTTTTTACGATTTTCAAACAAAATGTTGTCTAGTAAGATACACTGGCCCATTATAAAGCACTCCTATTCAAATATTGTATTTAATGGTTGTACTGTGCATTTTAACCCTATTTTGCAGAAGTATATTTAAGAACACCATTTAAGGAAGCGATCACCCGCTTTCTCACTTCTCCCAAAAATGTTGACCTAGAATGAACCCTGTTCTTCTGTTGGTAGATGTATAAAGAGTCACAAGTTATTTATGAAGCATCCGTGATTGATATCGTTAGAAGGTCGGGCTGTACGAGCGTGGAACACTGTTTCCTGTTCTTCCACATCAGAGATCCGCTCTCAGGGACGCTTTAACTTTTATCTTGGATTTGAGATCTGATCCATTTCAGCCATGGATGCTTGAGCTCAATTCTTGTAGGTGAGTTTTCCCCGGGTACTCCGGTTTCCTCCCACATGAATGACCACATATACGCTTTCATCCGAGCCAACGAGAGTGATTAATATAAGTTGTTAAAACTTGCTTCACAATCGTTGTGAAACTAGTTTGGTAGCTTTATATCTAATGGTACATGTATAGGAAATATAGCTCAGACCACAGGGATTCGGCACGTTTGGGGGTACTAGTATATATATTTAAGTACAGGGATTCTACTCTGTGGGCTGTCAGATTTCGCATCGATCAGTAAAATGGCCCTATCTGAGACAATTGTATACAAAGCTGTCCAAATATAACGCCTATCCCGAGTCTTTATATTGTTCTTCAAATAAAACACAACTTTAAGCTGCATGCATGTATACTTTGCAAACAATTGCCACAAACATTGGCCATAGCAGGTCACATTTCCGTACTAGGACACGGGTTCTGTCAGCAACAAAAAAAAATCTTCGTCGGGAGAGTTTTAACTGTGAATAACATTATCAATAAAATGTGTTTCCACTAACGTGTAGGTTTATTCGGCAAAAATGTACGTCAAAAAGAGATTTCGTAGCATTTTCAATTTGTTTTGAAAAATTCTAAAGCGGCGCAATTCGCATTGAAACGAGCGTTGAAACGAGCGTTCTGATTGGATTATGATTATTCTTCATATATAAAAAAACATCTTGTTACATTCTAATAATCCAATCAGAACGCTCGTTTCAACGCGAATTGCGCCGCTTTAGAATTTTTCAAAACAAATTGAAAATGCTACGAAACCTCTTTTTGACGTACATTTTTGCCGAATAAACCTACACGTTAGTGGAAACACATTTTATTGATAATGTTATTCACAGTTAAAACTCTCCCGACGAAGATTTTTTTTTGTTGCTGACAGAACCCGTGTCCTAGTACGGAAATGTGACCTGCTATGGCCAATGTTTGTGGCAATTGTTTGCAAAGTATACATGCATGCAGCTTAAAGTTGTGTTTTATTTGAAGAACAATATAAAGACTCGGGATAGGCGTTATATTTGGACAGCTTTGTACAAAATTGTCTCAGATAGGGCCATTTTACTGATCGATGCGAAATCTGACGGCCCACAGAGTAGAATCCCTGTACTTAAATATATATACTAGTAGTAGTAGTACCCCCAAACGTGCCGAATCCCTGTGGCTCAGACAAGCGATTTCGACAAATGTGATACATGTATATGCTGTAAGGTTTAAGGTCAGAGCAACCATATTTTGGTATGCAACAGCTATCCTTAGATGTATCCACAGGCAATTAGTATGGTATCTGTATGTCTGTAGTGAAGATATCGTTTCAGACAAGAATCTCGGAGAGACATACCACCTGTTGGTTACTTGAATTATAATATATCTGTATATAAAACAAGTACTAACGTGACAAAGAAATCTACACATTTTGAAGACAGTGGATTGTTAATTCATGCCATTTTATTGTGAGAAGATATTCATTCTGTTGTGTGATAAAAAAGTAGCGTAACATATAACTGTTAATGTGCTACACACAAAATGTCATCAAATTCCTGTCAGTAACTTTGTAGGAAAAGATTTGTTTAAAGTTTGGCACTCATTTGACCTGGTGACCTACTGTATTCTGGTAGTTTTAGACATTGTAGCAAAGTTGAAAGAAAATCACCTGTTGATTACTGCTATTAAGTTTCATGATGTTTGGACCAGTGATTCATGAGGAAATGTCGTTTAGTTTATACAAATTTATTTTAGCTCGATTGCGAAACAAGTTATTTCAACTATATTAATCACTCTCGAGACCTCATTCCTGATGGAATCCATCGCCACGAGGGAGAGAGAAGAGGCAACGTGGAATTTAAATGCCTTGCCTAAGGGCACAATCGTAACGGCTCCAGCGGTGCTCGAACTCCGGACCTTTCGCACCTGAAGCGAACGTGCATCCACTGCGCTATCACGACTTCCTAAATGTCGTTTAACCCTTTCCTTCATAGAGATATATGTTAATATACTATTATATCTCCATTCAAACAACAGCCAGTCAGTTATCATGCAGTCGATAAGTAGTTAACATATCTACCCCACCTACATAGATATTACTGGGACTACATGAGATTCTGGCCTTTATTATGAACATATTGGTTTGGCTACTACCTTGCTAATGTATGTCGTATTGGTAATGGCGTCAAGAGGTGCTTCTATGAGGGAAAGGGTCAATGTATGTCGTATTGGTAATGGCGTCAAGAGGTGCTTCTATGAGGGAAAGGGTCAATGTATGTCGTATTGGTAATGGCGTCAAGAGGTGCTTCTATGAGGGAAAGGGTCAATGTATGTCGTATTGGTAATGGCGTCAAGAGGTGCTTCTATGAGGGAAAGGGTCAATGTATGTCGTATTGGTAATGGCGTCAAGAGGTGCTTCTATGAGGGAAAGGGTCAATGTATGTCGTATTGGTAATGGCGTCAAGAGGTGCTTCTATGAGGGAAAGGGTCAATGTATGTCGTATTGGTAATGGCGTCAAGAGGTGCTTCTATGAGGGAAAGGGTCAATGTATGTCGTATTGGTAATGGCGTCAAGAGGTGCTTCTATGAGGGAAAGGGTTAATGTATGTCGTATTGGTAATGGCGTCAAGAGGTGCTTCTATAAGGGAAAGGGTCAATGTATGTCGTATTGGTAATGATGTCAAGAGGTGCTTCTATAAGGGAAAGGGTTAATGTATGTCGTATTGGTAATGGCATCAAGAGGTGCTTCTATAAGGGAAAGGGTCAATGTATGTCGTATTGGTAATGGCGTCAACAGGTGCTTCTATGAGGGAAAGGGTTAATGTACGTCGTATTGGTAATGGCGTCAAGAGATGCTTCTATAAGGGAACGGGTTAATGTACGTCGTATTGGTAATGGCGTCAAGAGGCGCTTCTATGAGGGAAAGGGTTAATGTATGTCGTATTGGTAATGATGTCAAGAGGTGCTTCTATGAGGGAAAGGGTTAATGTACGTCGTATTGGTAATGGCGTCAAGAGGTGCTTCTATGAGGGAAAGGGTTAATGTATGTCGTATTGGTAATGGTGTCGAGAGGTGCTTCTATAAGGGAAAGGGTCAATGTATGTCGTATTGGTAATGGCGTCAACAGGTGCTTCTATGAGGGAAAGGGTTAATGTACGTCGTATTGGTAATGGCGTCAAGAGATGCTTCTATAAGGGAAAGGGTTAATGTACGTCGTATTGGTAATGGCGTCAAGAGGCGCTTCTATGAGGGAAAGGGTTAATGTATGTCGTATTGGTAATGATGTCAAGAGGTGCTTCTATGAGGGAAAGGGTTAATGTACGTCGTATTGGTAATGGCGTCAAGAGGTGCTTCTATGAGGGAAAGGGTTAATGTATGTCGTATTGGTAATGATGTCAAGAGGTGCTTCTATGAGGGAAAGGGTTAATGTACGTCGTATTGGTAATGGCGTCAAGAGGTGCTTCTATGAGGGAAAGGGTTAATGTATGTCGTATTGGTAATGGCGTCAAGAGGCGCTTCTATGAGGGAAAGGGTTAATGTATGTCGTATTGGTAATGATGTCAAGAGGTGCTTCTATGAGGGAAAGGGTTAATGTACGTCGTATTGGTAATGGCGTCAAGAGGTGCTTCTATGAGGGAAAGGGTTAATGTATGTCGTATTAGTAATGATGTCAAGAGGTGCTTCTATGAGGGAAAGGGTTAATGTATGTCGTATTGGTAATGGCGTCAAGAGGTGCTTCTATGAGGGAAAGGGTTAATGTATGTCGTATTGGTAATGGCGTCAAGATGTGCTTCTATGGTGGAAAGGGTTAATGTATGTCGTATTGGTAATGATGTCAAGAGGTGCTTCTATTAGGGAAAGGGTTAATGTACGTCGTATTGGTAATGATGTCAAGAGGTGCTTCTATGAGGGAAAGGGTTAATGTACGTCGTATTGGTAATGGCGTCAAGGGGTGCTTCTATGAGGGAAAGGGTTAATGTATGTTGTATTGGTAATGGCGTCAATAGGTGCTTCTATAAGGGAAAGGGTTAATGTATGTCGTATTGGTAATGATGTCAAGAGGTGCTTCTATGAAGGAAAGGGTTAATGTATGTTGTATTGGTAATGGCGTCAAGAGGTGCTTCTATAAGGGAAAGGGTTAATGTATGTCGTATTGGTAATGATGTCAAGAGGTGCTTCTATGAGGGAAAGGGTTAATGTATGTTGTATTGGTAATGGCGTCAAGAGGTGCTTCTATGAGGGAAAGGGTTAATGTATGTCGTATTGGTAATGATGTCAAGAGGTGCTTCTATGAGGGAAAGGGTTAATGTATGTCATATTGGTAATGGCGTCAAGAGGCGCTTCTATGAGGGAAAGGGTTAATGTATGTCTTATTGGTAATGATGTCAAGAGGTGCTTCTATGATGGAAAGGGTTAATGTATGTCGTATTGGTAATGGCGTCAAGAGGTGCTTCTATAAGGGAAAGGGTTAATGTATGTCGTATTGGTAATGATGTCAAGAGGTGCTTCTATGAGGGAAAGGGTTAATGTATGTCATATTGGTAATGATGTCAAGAGGTGCTTCTATGAGGGAAAGGGTTAATGTACGTCGTATTGGTAATGGCGTGAAGAGGTGCTTCTATGAGGGAAAGGGTTAATGTATGTCGTATTGGTAATGATGTCAAGAGGTGCTTCTATGAGGGAAAGGGTTAATGTATGTCGTATTGGTAATGGCGTCAAGAGGTGCTTCTATTAGGGAAAGGGTTAATGTATGTCGTATTGGTAATGATGTCAAGAGGTGCTTCTATGAGGGAAAGGGTTAATGTACGTCGTATTGGTAATGATGTCAAGAGGTGCTTCTATGAGGGAAAGGGTTAATGTATGTTGTATTGGTAATGATGTCAAGAGGTGCTTCTATGAGGGAAAAGGTTAAAGCAAAATGTTGCCGACGGACAGAGGACGAGCACACCAGTTCACTATGAGCACCTTGTGTTCAGGTTAGCTAACAATACCAGTAAGCTTACATACCTTAAGATCTGGCAATTTCATACCCCTGATGTTTTTAAATGTTGTGAACGGGTACCAGGAAGTCGTCCCTGAGAGCGGATCTCCGATGTGGAAGAACAAGAAACAGTGTTCCACGCTCGTACACCCCGACCGTCTAACGATATCAATCACGGACGCTTCATAAATAACTTGTGACTCTTTATACATCTGCCAACAGAAGAATAAACATTCATTAATTGCAGTATTATATGTGTACTAGTATACCTTTGCACTATGTTCAACATTATACAACAATTCATCTTCAGTGTGAAATGCTGATGCCAATAAAACACCAAACATTTTACTTAACTGAAGTTGAGTCACAGTTACTGAGTATCAGCCTTGTACAGTAATGAAGGCTGTCTGATTAGCGTGGTTATTAGCACGCTCGCTTCCCACCAATGCAACTAGGGTTCGATCCTCAGACCGGGAAGTATGTGAGATGGTACTTGGCACAAATGGGTTTTCTCCGGGTACTCCGGTTTCCTTCCACATTAATGAACACATATACGATTTCATCGGCTCCAAAGATTTTTTAGAAGAGTGATTTATGCATGTTTGTTAAAGCTTGTTTTGCAATAGTTTAAAAATAGTGTGTTTTACGTTTATTTATCGTCGCTACCGGTTGCCCATATGAGCGAAGCCTCCTGAAGAGATTAGTCATATTAGATTTTTGGAGGATAGTGCAAAGATACAGACAGAGACCCATTCCAGAGTCACGTCTGGTTCTTTTACGTGCACGGTGTAAAGAACCGACACGAGACCTCGGTTTAAAGTCCCATCTGAAAGACAGTTTATTTTATTAATGTCAGACGGGGGATCGAACCTGCAATTGGTTGTAAAATAAAAAGTTGTTACTTTTTATACAATAAGGAAGGTGTGAAGTATCGCCTTGCATAAGGTGTGTACTTTCTCTCCACTTTACAATATTATAATTATGTAAACAACATTATCTTCATCACCTAACACACCTTGATTGGTACCCATGCTTGAAGAATTGGTACCATTGCTTGAAGAAACAAAGATTTCAGCAACAGACTAGACGGTGAATGCACGTTTCCCAAATACGTGTACACACCGGTTCCCAAGTAACACCGGTTCGACTCCCAAACATGCACAGTTCACTAACAAACATACACCGTTTCCACTCCCCAAACATGCACAGTTCACTACCAAACATACACCGTTTCCACTCCCAAACATGCAACGTTCACTAACAAACATACACCGTTTCCACTCCCCAAACATGCACAGTTCACTAACAAACATACACCGTTTCCACTCCCCAAACATGCACAGTTCACTAACAAACATACACCGTTTCCACTCCCAAACATGCACAGTTCACTAACAAACATACACCGTTTCCACTCCCAAACATGCAACGTTCACTAACAAACATACACCGTTTCCACTCCCAAACATGCAACGTTCACTACCAAACATACACCGTTTCCACTCCCAAACATGCAACATTCACTAACAAACATACACCGTTTCCACTCCCAAACATGCACAGTTCACTAACAAACATACACCGTTTCCACTCCCCAAACATGCAACGTTCACTAACAAACATACACCGTTTCCACTCCCAATTACACACCATTTCCACTGTAGAAACATCTGTCCGTCAGTGTGCTATATTTTATTTGTGTCATTGAAAATTAATGTATATATATAAGTACTGAAGCTAAAGTGTGTGCATTTTGGTATCCGGCCCAGTTCTGTCTATAGCATATACTTGTATAATGATATCCGGCCCATTTCTGTCTATAGCATATACTGGTATTATGGTATTCGGCCCAGTTCTGTCTATAGCATATACTGGTATAATGGTATCAGGCCAAGTTCTGTCTATATCTTATACTGGTATAATGGTATCCGGCCCAGTTCTGTCTATAGCATATACTGGTATAATGGTATCGGGCCCAGTTCTGTCAATAGCATATATTGGTGTTATGTATCAGGCCCAGTTCTGTCTATAGCATATATTGGTGTTATGGTATCAGGCCCAGTTCTGTCTATAGCATATACTGGTATAATGGTATCAGGCCAAGTTCTGTCTATAGCTTATACTGGTATAATGGTATCAGGCCCAGTTCTGTCTATAGCATATATTGGTGTTATCGTATCAGGCCCAGTTCTATCTATAGCATATATTGGTGTTATGGTATCAGGCCCAGTTCTGTCTATAGCATATACTGGTGTTATGGTATCAGGCCCAGTTCTGTCTATAGCATATATTGGTGTTATGGTATCAGGTCAAGTTCTGTCTATAGCATATATTGGTGTTATGGTATCAGGCCAAGTTATGTTTATAGCATATACTGGTGTTATGGTATCAGGCCAAGTTCTGTCTATAGCGTATATTGGTGTTAAGGTATCAGGCCAAGTTCTGTCTATAGCATATATTGGTGTTATGGTATCAGGCCCAGTTCTGTCTATAGCTTATACTGGTGTTATGGTATCAGGCCAAGTACTGTCTATAGCATATACTGGTGTTATGGTATCAGGCCAAGTTCTGTCTATAGCATATATTGGTGTTGTGGTATCTGGCCCAGTTCTGTCTATAATATATACTGGTGTTATGGTATCAGGCCAAGTTCTGTCTATTGCATATATTGGTGTTATGGTATCTGGCCCAGTTCTGTCTATAGCATATACTGGTGTTATGGTATCAGGCCCAGTTCTGTCTATAGCATATACTGGTATTATGGTATCAGGCCAAGTTCTGTCTATAGCATATATTGGTGTTATGGTATCAGGCCCAGTTCTGTCTATATCATATATTGGTGTTATGGTATCTGGCCCAGTTCTGTCTATAGCATATACTGGTGTTATGGTATCATGCCACGTTCTGTCTATTGCATATATTGGTGTTATGGTATCAGGCCCAGTTCTGTCTATAGCATATATTGGTATTATGGTATCAGGCCCAGTTCTGTCTATAGCATATATTGGTGTTATGGTATCAGGCCCAGTTCTGTCTATTGCATATAGTGGTGTTATGGTATCAGGCCCAGTTCTGTCTATAGCATACACTGGTGTTATGGTATCAGGCCAAGTTCTGTCTATAGCATATATTGGTGTTATGGTATCAGGCCCAGTTCTGTCTATAGCATATACTGGTGTTATGGTATCAGGCCAAGTTCTGTCTATAGGTTATATTGGTGTTATGGTATCAGGCCCAGTTCTGTCTATAGCATATATTGGTGTTATGGTAACAGGCCCAGTTCTGTCTATAGCATTTACTGCTGTTATGGTATCAGGCCAAGTTCTGTCTATAGGTTATATTGGTGTTATGGTATTAGGCCCAGTTCTGTCTATAGCATATATTGGTGTTATGGTATCAGGCCCAGTTCTGTCTATAGCATATATTGGTGTGATGGTATCAGGCCCAGTTCTGTCTATAGCATATACTGGTATAATGGTATCAGGCCAAGTTCTGTCTATAGCTTATACTGGTATAATGGTATCAGGCCCAGTTCTATCTATAGCATATATTGGTGTTATCGTATCAGGCCCAGTTCTGTCTATAGCATATACTGGTGTTATGGTATCAGGCCAAGTTCTGTCTATAGCATATATTGGTGTTAAGGTATCAGGCCAAGTTCTGTCTATAGCATATATTGGTGTTATGGTATCAGGCCCAGTTCTGTCTATAGCTTATACTGGTGTTATGGTATCAGGCCAAGTTCTGTCTATAGCATATATTGGTGTTGTGGTATCTGGCCCAGTTCTGTCTATAGCATATACTGGTGTTATGGTATCAGGCCAAGTTCTGTCTATTGCATATATTGGTGTTATGGTATCTGGCCCAGTTCTGTCTATAGCATATACTGGTGTTATGGTATCAGGCCCAGTTCTGTCTATAGCATATACTGGTATTATGGTATCAGGCCAAGTTCTGTCTATAGCATATACTGGTGTTATGATATCAGGCCCAGTTCTGTCTATAGCATATATTGGTGTTATGGTATCAGGCCAAGTTCTGTCTATAGCATATATTGGTGTTATGGTATCAGGTCAAGTTCTGTCTATAGCATATATATGTGTTATGGTATCTGGCCCAGTTCTGTCTATTGCATATATTGGTGTTATTGTATCTGGCCCAGTTCTGTCTATAGCATATATTGGTGTTATGGTATCAGGCCCAGTTCTGTCTATAGCATATACTGGTGTTATGGTATCAGGCCAAGTTCTGTCTATAACATATATTGGTGTTATGGTATCAGGCCCAGATCTGTCTATAGCATATACTGGTGTTATGGTATCAGGCCCAGGTCTGTCTATAGCATATACTGGTATTATGGTATCAGGCCAAGTTCTGTCTATAGCATATACTGGTATAATGGTATCCGGCCCATTTCTGTCTATAGCATATATTGGTGTTATGGTATCAGGCCCAGTTCTATCTATAGCATATATTGGTGTTATGGTATCAGGCCAAGTTCTGTCTATAGCATATATTGGTGTTATGGTATCAGGTCAAGTTCTGTCTATAGCATATATATGTGTTATGGTATCTGGCCCAGTTCTGTCTATAGCATATATTGGTGTTATTGTATCTGGCCCAGTTCTGTCTATAGCATATATTGGTGTTATGGTATCAGGCCCAGTTCTGTCTATAGCATATACTGGTGTTATGGTATCAGGCCAAGTTCTGTCTATAACATATATTGGTGTTATGGTATCAGGCCCAGATCTGTCTATAGCATATACTGGTGTTATGGTATCAGGCCCAGGTCTGTCTATAGCATATACTGGTATTATGGTATCAGGCCAAGTTCTGTCTATAGCATATACTGGTATAATGGTATCCGGCCCATTTCTGTCTATAGCATATATTGGTGTTATGGTATCAGGCCCAGTTCTATCTATAGCATATATTGGTGTTATGGTATCAGGCCAAGTTCTGTCTATAGCATATATTGGTATTATGGTATCAGGCCAAGTTCTGTCTATAGCATATACTGGTGTTATGGTATCAGGCCAAGTTCTGTCTATAACATATATTGGTGTTATGGTATCAGGCCCAGTTCTGTCTATAGCATATACTGGTGTTATGGTATCAGGCCCAGTTCTATCTATAGCATATACTGGTATTATGGTATCAGGCCATGTTCTGTCTATAGCATATACTGGTATAATGGTATCCGGCCCATTTCTGTCTATAGCATATACTGGTGTTATGGTATCAGGCCCAGTTCTGTCTATAGCATATACTGGTATTATGGTATCAGGCCAAGTTCTGTCTATAGCATATACTGGTATAATGGTATCCGGCCCATTTCTGTCTATAGCATATATTGTGTTATGGTATCAGGCCCAGTTCTGTCTATAGCATATATTTGTGTTATGGTATCAGGCCCAGTTCTGTCTATAGCATATACTGGTATAATGGTATCCGGCCCATTTCTGTCTATAGCATATACTGGTGTTATGGTATCAGGCCCAGTTCTGTCTATAGCATATACTGGTATTATGGTATCAGGCCCAGTTCTGTCTATAGCTTATATTGTCAATAGCTGAAGAGATGACATATGACCTAAGATGTTGGTGCAACATTAAACCCCCAAACTATACAGTACTATAATACTCCAGTACCGTAAATGATATTTCTTCTGTAAGTTTTGGCTGCATGTTGTCCCAGGAATACACTCGCATGTACAGTTTACCGGACAGTAACAACGTGACATCTGTTTCTCCGTGAATTCTATTCCTCATCTCATCTGTGGCAGACTTCTTCCACGATCTACAATATTGAATATGTAACTATTGAAACATGTAATTGAGTCTGGTCATAGGAAAACAAACAAGAAAATAAGGTGAGCTATACATTGTATCATACACAGTCTATATATTCCAATGCTATACATTGTATCATACGCAGTCTATATATTCCAATGCTATACATTGTATCATACAGTCTATATATTCCAATGCTATACATTGTATCATACACAGTCTATATATTCCAATGCTATACATTGTATCATACAGTCTATATATTCCAATGCTATACATTGTATCATACACAGTCTATATATTCCAATGCTATACATTGTATCATACACAGTCTATATATTCCAATGCTATACATTGTATCATACAGTCTATATATTCCAATGCTATACATTGTATCATACGCAGTCTATATATTCCAATGCTATATATTGTATCATGCACAGTCTATATATTCCAATGCTATACATTGTATCATGCACAGTCTATATATTCCAATGCTATACATTGTATCATACACAGTCTATATATTCCATAGCAATACATTGTATCATACACAGTCTATATATTCCATAGCAATACATTGTATCATGCACAGTCTATATATTCCAGTGCTATACATTGTATCACACGCAGTCTATATATTCCATAGCAATACATTGTATCATGCAGTCTATATATTCCATAGCAATACATTGTATCATGCACAGTCTATATATTCCAGTGCTATACATTGTATCATGCACAGTCTATATATTCCATAGCAATACATTGTATCATACACAGTCTATATATTCCATAGCAATACATTGTATCATGCACAGTCTATATATTCCAGTGCTATACATTGTATCATGCACAGTCTATATATTCCATAGCAATACATTGTATCATGCACAGTCTATATATTCCAATGCTATACATTGTATCATGCACAGTCTATATATTCCAATGCTATACATTGTATCATGCACAGTCTATATATTCCATAGCAATACATTGTATCATGCACAGTCTATATATTCCAATGCTATACATTGTATCATACACAGTCTACATATTCCATAGCAATACATTGTATCATACACAGTCTATATATTCCATAGCAATACATTGTATCATACACAGTCTATATATTCCAATGCTATACATTGTATCATACACAGTCTACATATTCCATAGCAATACATTGTATCATACACAGTCTATATATTCCATAGCAATACATTGTATCATGCACAGTCTATATATTCCAATGCTATACATTGTATCATGCACAGTCTATATATTCCATAGCAATACATTGTATCATGCACAGTCTATATATTCCAATGCTATACATTGTATCATACACAGTCTATATATTCCATAGCAATACATTGTATCATGCACAGTCTATATATTCCAATGCTATACATTGTATCATACACAGTCTATATATTCCAGTGCAATACATTGTATCACACGCAGCGGTGTATAAAAGACTCGCTTAATAGCAAATTTCGAAAACTCGTTTCATAAAATATTGTATGAAATCACGAGTGTAAGATCCTATATGTGCTTCTACTTTAGCCCATTCATCTTTATATTTTATGCCAAAACTAGTGTATACAGTAAGCACCTGCGGCAAAACTAGTGTATACAGTAAGCACTCGTGGCAAAACTAGTGCATACAGTAAGCACCTGCGGCAAAACTAGTGTATACAGAAAGCACCTGCGGCAAAACTAGTGCATACAGTAAGCACCTGCGGCAAAACTAGTGCATACAGTAAGCACCTGCAGCAAAACTAGTGCACACAGTAAGCACCTGCGGCAAAACTAGTACATACAGTAAGCACCTGCGGCAAAACTAGTGCATACAGTAAGCACCTGCGGCAAAACTAGTGCATACAGTAAGCACCCGCGGCAAAACTAGTGCATACAATAAGCACCCGCGGCAAAACTAGTGCATACAGTAAGTACCTGCGGCAAAACTAGTGCATACAGTAAGCACCTGCGGCAAAACTAGTGCACACAGTAAGCACCTGTGGCAAAACTAGTGCATACAGTAAGCACCTGCGGCAAAACTAGTGCATACAGTAAGTACCTGCGGCAAAACTAGTGCATACAGTAAGCACCCGCGGCAAAACTAGTGCATACAGTAAGTACCTGCGGCAAAACTAGTGCATACAGTAAGCACCCGCGGCAAAACCAGTGCATACAGTAAGTACCTGCGGCAAAACTAGTGCATACAGTAAGCACCTGCGGCAAAACTAGTGTATACAGTAAGCACCCGCGGCAAAACTAGTGCATACAGTAAGCACCTGCGGCAAAACTAGTACATACAGTAAGCACCTGCGGCAAAACTAGTGCATACAGTAAGCACCTGCGGCAAAACTAGTGCATACAGTAAGCACCCGCGGCAAAACTAGTGCATACAATAAGCACCCGCGGCAAAACTAGTGCATACAGTAAGTACCTGCGGCAAAACTAGTGCATACAGTAAGCACCTGCGGCAAAACTAGTGCACACAGTAAGCACCTGTGGCAAAACTAGTGCATACAGTAAGCACCTGCGGCAAAACTAGTACATACAGTAAGCACCTGCGGCAAAACTAGTGCATACAGTAAGCACCTGCGGCAAAACTAGTGCACACAGTAAGCACCTGTGGCAAAACTAGTGCATACAGTAAGCACCTGCGGCAAAACTAGTGCATACAGTAAGTACCTGCGGCAAAACTAGTGCATACAGTAAGCACCCGCGGCAAAACTAGTGCATACAGTAAGTACCTGCGGCAAAACTAGTGCATACAGTAAGCACCCGCGGCAAAACCAGTGCATACAGTAAGTACCTGCGGCAAAACTAGTGCATACAGTAAGCACCTGCGGCAAAACTAGTGTATACAGTAAGCACCCGCGGCAAAACTAGTGTATACAGTAAGCACCTGCGGCAAAACTAGTGCATACAGTAAGCACCTGCGGCAAAACTAGTGCATACAGTAAGCACCTGCGGCAAAACTAGTGCATACAGTAAGCACCTGCGGCAAAACTAGTGCATACAGTAAGTACCTGCGGCAAAACTAGTGCATACAGTAAGCACCTGCGGCAAAACTAGTGCATACAGTACGCACCCGCGGCAAAACTAGTGCATACAGTACGGCAAAATAGAATGACATTACAAATACAGCAATTCAGTAATATGGGAAAAACGAAACTTATATACCAAGCTAATGGGATGGAATCCATCTGATGAATTATAAAATGATTATTGAGAACAACTTAGTTTACCTCAATGAAAATATACTGAATGGTGCTTGATTAATAGCCTTGAGATCCAGCGGGTCTCGGCGCTGTTGTGTCGGGTTTCGGTTCTGTTTTTTCGGGTCTCCATTCTGTTGTGTCGGCAATCTGTCTACCATAATGTAGACTTCTAACTTATCATTGTTGATAAACGGTGAAATCAAAACCGGGGCGAAGAAATGACGGGCATAGTAGTGCAGCATTTTCCATCTACCTCCGTACTCTAAAAGTATACGGTATGGACACATTTACAAACTCTTCTTCATATTTTATACATGCTGATCTGTGCTAGAACAACCCTACTGTATTTAAACCTATAATAAGAACTTGAGTGGGAGTGTGGAAAACTTGAGTGGGAGTGTGGAGAACTTGAGTGGGAGTGTGGAGAACTTGAGTGGGAGTGTGGAGAACTTGAGTGGGAATGTGAAGAACCTGAGTGGGAGTGTGGAGAACTTGAGTGGGAGTATGGAGAACTTGAGTGGGAGTGTGGAGAACTTGAGTGGGAGTGTGGAGAACTTGAGTGAACTTGAGTGGGAGTCTTTGAGAACTTGAGTGGGAGTGTGGAGAACTTGAGTGGGAGTGTGGAGAACTTGAGTGGGAGTGTAGAGAACTTGAGTGGGAATGTGAAGAACTTGAGTGGGAATGTGGATACCTTGAGTGGGAGTGTGGAGAACTTGAGTGAACTCGAGTGGGAGTCTTTGAGAACTTGAGTGGGAGTGTGGAGAACTTGAGTGGGAGTGTGGAGAACTTGAGTGAACTCGAGTGGGAGTCTTTGAGAACTTGAGTGGGAGTGTGGAGAACTTGAATGGGAGTGTGGAGAACTTGAATGGGAGTTTGGAGATCACAAGCGGAAGTCTGGAAACTTCGAGCGGGAGTGACAAGAGTGGGGGTTAGTGGACTACAAATGGGAGTCTGGAGAACTTGAAAGTGGGAGTATGGGGAACTTGAAAGTGGGAGTATGGAGAACTTGAAAGTGGGAGTATGGGGAACTTGAAAGTGGGAGTATGGAGAACTTGAAAGTGGGAGTATGGGGAACTTGAAACTGGGAGTATGGGGAACTTGAAAGTGGGAGTATGGGGAACTTGACAGTGGGAGTATGGGGAACTTGAAAGTGGGAGTATGGGGAACTTGAAAGTGGGAGTATGGGGAACTTGAAAGTGGGAGTATGGGGAACTTGAAAGTGGGAGTATGGGGAACTTGAAAGTGGGAGTATGGGGAACTTGAAAGTGGGAGTATGGGGAACTTGAAAGTGGGAGTATGGGGAACTTGAAAGTGGGAGTATGGGGAACTTGAAAGTGGGAGTATGGGGAACTTGAAAGTGGGAGTATGGGGAACTTGAAAGTGGGAGTATGGGGAACTTGAAAGTGGGAGTATGGGGAACTTGAAAGTGGGAGTATGGGGAACTTGACAGTGGGAGTATGGGGAACACAAGCGGCAGTCTAATGTTGCTCTATATAAATGTTGTTCTATATTAATGTTGTTTTATATTAATGGTGTTCTATATTAATGTTGTTCTATATTAAAGGTGAATGTAATTTTAAAATGTACCTGCCTCTCTCATATACATGAATATACTGGGGATCTGGTATACATGAATATACTGGGGATCTCATATACATGAATATACTGGGGATCTCATATACATGAATATACTGGGGATCTCATATACATGAATATACTGGGGATCTCATATACATGAATATACTGGGGATCTGGTATATGTATACCTACCGATTGAAGACCAGGACGGGGCAGGCCAGATGTCAGCAAACATCCAATATAGAGCACCCATGGTGTTTCCCTCGCCGTATGAATTCACTTCACTCTGCCATCTCCGGTAATGTTCTGTCTCTGTTCGCATTCCAATAGCTTGCACAATCTGCAGCAGATCACTATACATTATTCTAGAGATATATCCAGAATAATTATAATCTAATTTTGCTGTAGTTTAATTTCACACACTTTTTAAATTTATAATTTTCATGGTGTTTTAATTTTGAAGCTGGATAAATTACACCAACCATGCTAATACATACATGACATAATTATCTGATTCGGAACCAATAATTTGGACATATCCGATTGGGAACCAATAATTGGGACATATTTGATTCATAACCCTTAGTTGGGAAATATCTAATTCAGAGGCAATAATTGTGACATATTTGATTCATAGCCCTTAGTTGGGACATATCTAATTCAGAAGCAATAATTGGGACATATTTGATTCATAGCCCATAGTTGGGACATATCTAATTCAGAACTAATAATTGGGACATATTTGATTCATAACCCTTAATTGGGACATATCTAATTCAGAAGCAATACTTGGGACATATTTGATTCATAACCCTTAATTGGGACATATCTAATTCAGAAGCAATAATTGGGACATATTTGATTTGGAAGCACACAATTGTGGTGTGTACAGTATAGCATACCTGTGTACAGTATATCATACTTGTGTACAGTATATCATACCTGTGTACAGTATATCATACCTGTGTACAGTATATCATACATGTGTACAGTATATCATACCTGTGTACAGTATATCATACCTGTGTACAGTATATTATACCTGTGTACAGTATATCATGCATGTGTACAGTATATCATGCATGTGTACAGTATATCATACCTGTGTACAGTATAGCATACCTGTGTACAGTATATCATACCTGTGTACAGTATATCATGCATGTGTACAGTATATCATACCTGTGTACAGTATATCATGCATGTGTACAGTATATCATGCATGTGTACAGTATATCATCCATGTGTACAGTATATCATGCATGTGTACAGTATATCATGCATGTGTACAGTATATCATGCATGTGTACAGTATATCATGCATGTGTACAGTATATCATGCATGTGTACAGTATATCATACCTGTGTACAGTATAGCATACCTGTGTACAGTATATCATGCATGTGTACAGTATATCATACCTGTGTACAGTATAGCATACCTGTGTACAGTATATCATGCATGTGTACAGTATATCATACCTGTGTACAGTATATCATACCTGTGTATAGTATATAATACATGTGTACAGTATATCATACATGTGTACAGTATATCATGCATGTGTACAGTATATCATGCATGTGTACAGTATATCATGCATGTGTACAGTATATCATACCTGTGTACAGTATAGCATACCTGTGTACATTATATCATGCATGTGTACAGTATATCATACCTGTGTACAGTATATCATACCTGTGTACAGTATATCATACATGTGTACAGTATAGCATACCTATGTACAGTATATTTTACCTGTGTACAGTATATTATATCTTCAAATCTTTGTTTTGGGTTGCTGGCGTTGGGAGGGAACATGTACATAGATATAAGGTGCTGCATTTGACTATTCCCTGAAATGAAATATAAAAATAGTTCCCATTGTAATATATAACATTTTACAAAACAGCAGAATGTCAATCACGACCATTATAAGTCAATCATGGCCATAAGTCAATCATTCAATCATGGCCATAAGTCAATCATGGCCATGAACATACATGTATCTAGACCTGAACATATATGCATCTATGCTTGAACATACATGTATCTATGCT
>CM026386.1:42546646-42569597 GCA_014843695.1 Archivesica marissinica
GCATGTAATGTCCATACTCACCTGTAAGAATCGAGTCGGCGCATGTAATGTCCATATATACCTGTAAGAATCGAGTCGGCGCATGTAATGTCCATATATACCTGTAAGAATCGAGTCGTCGCATGTAATGTCCATATATACCTGTAAGAATCGAGTCGGCGCATGTAATGTCCATATATACCTGTAAGAATCGAGTCGGCGCATGTAATGTCCATATATACCTGTAAGAATCGAGTCGGCGCATGTAATGTCCATATATACCTGTAAGAATCGAGTCAGCGCATGTAATGTCCATATATACCTGTAAGAATCGAGTCGGCGCATGTAATGTCCATATATACCTGTAAGAATCGAGTCGGCGCATGTAATGTCCATATATACCTGTAAGAATCGAGTCGGCGCATGTAATGTCCATACTCACCTGTAAGAATCGAGTCGGCGCATGTAATGTCCATATATACCTGTAAGAATCGAGTCGGTGCATGTAATGTCCATACTCACCTGTAAGAATCGAGTCGGTGCATGTAATGTCCATATATACCTGTAAGAATCGAGTCGGCGCATGTAATGTCCATATATACCTGTAAGAATCGAGTCGGCGCATGTAATGTCCATATATACCTGTAAGAATCGAGTCGGTGCATGTAATGTCCATACTCACCTGTAAGAATCGAGTCGGCGCATGTAATGTCCATATATACCTGTAAGAATCGAGTTGGTGCATGTAATGTCCATATATACCTGTAAGAATCGAGTCGGCGCATGTAATGTCCATATATACCTGTAAGAATCGAGTCGGCGCATGTAATGTCCATATATACCTGTAAGAATCGAGTCGGCGCATGTAATGTCCATACTCACCTGTAAGAATCAAGTTGGTGCATGTAATGTCCACACTCACCTGTAAGAATGGTTGCACCGCTATAACTAATGTCTTCAGGGGTTTCACCCATGTATTCATGCTACGCGGATGTTAAATGCAAATACACACACACACTGCTTAAATTTTGTGTTTTACGATTATTTATCGTCGCTACCGGTTGCCCATATGAGCGACGCCTCCTGAAGAAATTAGTAATTTTAGATTTTTGGAGGAGAGTGCAATGATACAGACAGAGAGCCATTCCAGAGTCTCCTCTGGTTCTTTTACGTGCACGGTGTACAGCACCGACACAAACACCTCGGTTTAACGTCCCATCTGAAAGACTGTTAATTTTATTACTGTCAGACGAGGGATCGAACCTGCGATACACTGCTTAAATGACTTTACCGATTAATATGCAATGATATTTTAATTGGCCTATATCAATATATATTTCAGAGAACAGATGACGATGCTAGCATTCATGATCAGGTACTTTGGTAAGTGTGTCTTGTTTATGTTTCACCAGAAACTATACATATATGTTGCGAAATGTATATTTTGATGTATGGATATATATTATATTGCAGGGCTGTACATGTGACTGGGTATATATATATTGCAGGGCTGTACATGTGACTGGGTATATATTATATTGCAGGGCTGTACATGTGACTGGGTATATATTATATTGCAGGGCTGTACATGTGACTGGGTATATATATATTGCAGGGCTGTACATGTGACTGGGTATATATTATATTGCAGGGCTGTACATGTGACTGGGTATATATATATTATATTGCAGGGCTGTACATGTGACTGGGTATATATATATTATATTGCAGGGCTGTACATGTGACTGGGTATATATTATTATTGCAGGGCTGTACATGTGACTGGGTATATATATATTGCAGGGCTGTACATGTGACTGGGTATATATTATATTGCAGGGCTGTACATGTGACTGGGTATATATATATTATATTGCAGGGCTGTACATGTGACTGGGTATATATATATTATATTGCAGGGCTGTACATGTGACTGGGTATATATTATATTGCAGGGCTGTACATGTGACTGGGTATATATTATATTGCAGGGCTGTACATGTGACTGGGTATATATTATATTGCAGGGCTGTACATGTGACTGGGTATATATATATTATATTGCAGGGCTGTACATGTGACTGGGTATATATATATTATATTGCAGGGCTGTACATGTGACTGGGTATATATATATTATATTGCAGGGCTGTACATGTGACTGGGTATATATTATATTGCAGGGCTGTACATGTGACTGGGTATATATTATATTTTTGCAGGGCTGTACATGTGACTGGGTATATATATATTATATTGCAGGGCTGTACATGTGACTGGGTATATATATATTATATTGCAGGGCTGTACATGTGACTGGGTATATATATATTATATTGCAGGGCTGTACATGTGACTGGGTATATATATATTTTTGCAGGGCTGTACATGTGACTGGGTATATATTATTTATTGCAGGGCTGTACATGTGACTGGGTATATATTATATTGCAGGGCTGTACATGTGACTGGGTATATATATATTATATTGCAGGGCTGTACATGTGACTGGGTATATATTATATTGCAGGGCTGTACATGTGACTGGGTATATATATATTGCAGGGCTGTACATGTGACTGGGTATATATTATATTGCAGGGCTGTACATGTGACTGGGTATATATATATTATATTGCAGGGCTGTACATGTGACTGGGTATATATATATTATATTGCAGGGCTGTACATGTGACTGGGTATATATATTATATTGCAGGGCTGTACATGTGACTGGGTATATATTATATTGCAGGGCTGTACATGTGACTGGGTATATATATATATTATATTGCAGGGCTGTACATGTGACTGGGTATATATTATATTGCAGGGCTGTACATGTGACTGGGTATATATATATTATATTGCAGGGCTGTACATGTGACTGGGTATATATTATATTGCAGGGCTGTACATGTGACTGGGTATATATTATATTGCAGGGCTGTACATGTGACTGGGTATATATTATATTGCAGGGCTGTACATGTGACTGGGTATATATTATATTGCAGGGCTGTACATGTGACTGGGTATATATTATATTGCAGGGCTGTACATGTGACTGGGTATATTATATTGCAGGGCTGTACATGTGACTGGGTATATATTATATTGCAGGGCTGTACATGTGACTGGGTATATATTATATTGCAGGGCTGTACATGTGACTGGGTATATATTATATTGCAGGGCTGTACATGTGACTGGGTATATATTATATTGCAGGGCTGTACATGTGACTGGGTATATATATATTATATTGCAGGGCTGTACATGTGACTGGGTATATATATATTATATTGCAGGGCTGTACATGTGACTGGGTATATATATATTATATTGCAGGGCTGTACATGTGACTGGGTATATATATATTATATTGCAGGGCTGTACATGTGACTGGGTATATATATATTATATTGCAGGGCTGTACATGTGACTGGGTATATATATATTATATTGCAGGGCTGTACATGTGACTGGGTATATATATATTATATTGCAGGGCTGTACATGTGACTGGGTATATATATATTATATTGCAGGGCTGTACATGTGACTGGGTATATATATATTATATTGCAGGGCTGTACATGTGACTGGGTATATATATATTATATTGCAGGGCTGTACATGTGACTGGGTATATATTATATTGCAGGGCTGTACATGTGACTGGGTATATATATATTATATTGCAGGGCTGTACATGTGACTGGGTATATATATATTATATTGCAGGGCTGTACATGTGACTGGGTATATATATTATATTGCAGGGCTGTACATGTGACTGGGTATATATATATTATATTGCAGGGCTGTACATGTGACTGGGTATATATTATATTGCAGGGCTGTACATGTGACTGGGTATATATTATATTGCAGGGCTGTACATGTGACTGGGTATATATATATTATATTGCAGGGCTGTACATGTGAGTGGGTATATATATATTATATTGCAGGGCTGTACATGTGACTGGGTATATATATATTATATTGCAGGGCTGTACATGTGAGTGGGTATATATATATTATATTGCAGGGCTGTACATGTGACTGGGTATATATATATTATATTGCAGGGCTGTACATGTGAGTGGGTATATATTATATTGTAGGGCTGTACATGTGACTAGGTATATATTATATTGCAGGGCTGTACACGTGACTGGGTATATATTATATTGCAGGGCTATACATGTGACTGGGTATATATTATATTGCAGGGCTGTACATGTGACTGGGTATATATTATATTGCAGGGCTGTACATGTGACTGGGTATATATTATATTGCAGGGCTGTACATGTGACTGGGTATATATTATATTGCAGGGCTGTACATGTGACTGGGTATATATTATATTGCAGGGCTGTACATGTGACTGGGTATATATTATATTGCAGGGCTGTACATGTGACTGGGTATATATTATATTGCAGGGCTGTACATGTGACTGGGTATATATTTTATATTGCAGGGCTGTACATGTGACTGGGTATATATTATATTGCAGGGCTGTACATGTGACTGGGTATATATTATATTGCAGGGCTGTACATGTGACTGGGTATATATTATATTGCAGGGCTGTACATGTGACTGGGTATATATTATATTGCAGGGCTGTACATGTGACTGGGTATATATTATATTGCAGGGCTGTACATGTGACTGGGTATATATTATATTGCAGGGCTGTACATGTGACTGGGTATATATATATTGCAAGGCTGTACATGTGACTGGGTATATATATATTATATTGCAGGGCTGTACATGTGACTGGGTATATATATATTATATTGCAGGGCTGTACATGTGACTGGGTATATATATATTATATTGCAAGTCTGTACATGTGACTGGGTATATATATATTATATTGCAGGGCTGTACATGTGACTGGGTATATATATATTATATTGCAGGGCTGTACATGTGACTGGGTATATATATATTATATTGCAGGGCTGTACATGTGACTGGGTATATATATATTATATTGCAGGGCTGTACATGTGACTGGGTATATATTATATTGCAGGGCTGTACATGTGACTGGGTATATATTATATTGCAGGGCTGTACATGTGACTGGGTATATATTATATTGCAGGGCTGTACATGTGACTGGGTATATATTATATTGCAGGGCTGTACATGTGACTGGGTATATATTATATTGCAGGGCTGTACATGTGACTGGGTATATATTATATTGCAGGGCTGTACATGTGAGTGGGTATATATTATATTGCAGGGCTGTACATGTGACTGGGTATATATTATATTGCAGGGCTGTACATGTGACTGGGTATATATTATATTGCAGGGCTGTACATGTGACTGGGTATATATATATATTATATTGCAGGGCTTTACATGTGACTGGGTATATATTATATTGCAGGGCTGTACATGTGACTGGGTATATATTATATTGCAGGGCTGTACATGTGACTGGGTATATATTATATTGCAGGGCTGTACATGTGACTGGGTATATATTATATTGCAGGGCTGTACATGTGAGTGGGTTGGAAGACATACTGCTGTATATTGCCAGCTCCGAGGAGGAACGAAACCTCTCCATGCATATACTGGAGATAGTCTCACTTATGTTCAAAGAACAGGTACGGTCTGTATTCCACGACAGGTATATTGTCTCGCCCGCTTTAGTGGCAATTGAGACTAAGCAATCACCTTTCCGTCGGCGCGGCATCATCATCAACTACATAATTGTATATAGCTTCAAAATACGTTTAATATAATGCCTCGATAACTTGCTTACTGTTTGTAAAGGTTTGCCCAAAATGTGCGATTTCAGAAATTATTTATGGGTAAAAATAAATTATCACTTCTCAAAAACTGTCAAAATTATTCCTGTGACTCTTTGCCTATGCACCCAAGGACTCATTTTCTACACACATAATAAGTCTTCCAACCCCCGTCTTAGAGTTGCCTTGGACTTGAAATTAGTCACAATTAGTACAATTTAAGAAGTTATTTATGCATCCAAACAATCTCGAAGCATGATTATTTCTCAAACACTGCCAAATGTATTGTGATACGACAGGCTTATGTAGTATGGTACACAGTCTACATTGTGTGTGATACGACAGGCTTATGTAGTATGGTACACAGTCTACATTGTGTGTGATACGACAGGCTTATGTAGTATGGTACACAGTCTACATTGTGTGTGATACGACAGGCTTATGTAGTATGGTACACAGTCTATATTGTGTGATACGACAGGCTTATGTAGTATGGTACACAGTCTACATTGTGTGATACGACAGGCTTATGTAGTATGGTACACAGTCTACATTGTGTGATACGACAGACTTATGTAGTATGGTACACAGTCTACATTGTGTGATACGACAGACTTATGTAGTATGGTACACAGTCTACATTGTGTGATACGACAGACTTATGTAGTATTGTACACAGTCTATATTGTGTGTGATACAACAGACTTATGTAGTATGGTACACAGTCTATATTGTGTGTGATACAACAGACGTATGTAGTATGGTACACAGTCTACATTGTATGTGATACAACAGACTTATGTAGTATTGTACACGGTCTATATTGTGTGTGATACAACAGACTTATGTAGTATGGTACACAGTCTATATTGTGTGTGATACAACAGACTTATGTAGTATTGTACAGTCTACATTGTGTGTGGTACAACAGACTTATGTAGTATTGTACACAGTCTATATTGTGTGTGATACAACAGACTTATGTAGTATTGTACACAGTCTACATTGTGTGTGATATGACAGACTTATGTAGTATGGTACACAGTCTACATTGTGTGATACGACAGACTTGTGTAGTATGGTACACAGTCTATATTGTGTGTGATACAACAGACTTATGTAGTATGGTACACGGTCTACATTGTGTGTGATACAACAGACTTATGTAGTATTGTACACGGTCTATATTGTGTGTGATACAACAGATTTATGTAGTATTGTACACGGTCTATATTGTGTGTGGTACAACAGATTTATGTAGTATTGTACACAGTCTACATTGTGTGTGATACAACAGACTTATGTAGTATGGTACACAGTCTATATTGTGTGTGATACAACAGACTTATGTAGTATGGTACACAGTCTACATTGTATGTGATACAACAGACTTATGTAGTATTGTACACGGTCTATATTGTGTGTGATACAACAGACTTATGTAGTATGGTACACAGTCTATATTGTGTGTGATACAACAGACTTATGTAGTATTGTACAGTCTACATTGTGTGTGGTACAACAGACTTATGTAGTATTGTACACAGTCTATATTGTGTGTGATACAACAGACTTATGTAGTATTGTACACAGTCTACATTGTGTGTGATATGACAGACTTATGTAGTATGGTACACAGTCTACATTTTGTGATACGACAGACTTGTGTAGTATGGTACACAGTCTATATTGTGTGTGATACAACAGACTTATGTAGTATGGTACACGGTCTACATTGTGTGTGATACAACAGACTTATGTAGTATTGTACACGGTCTATATTGTGTGTGATACAACAGATTTATGTAGTATTGTACACGGTCTATATTGTGTGTGGTACAACAGATTTATGTAGTATTGTACACAGTCTACATTGTGTGTGATACAACAGACTTATGTAGTATGGTACACAGTCTATATTGTGTGTGATACAACAGACTTATGTAGTATTGTACACGGTCTATATTGTGTGTGATACAACAGACTTATGTAGTATTGTACACGGTCTATATTGTGTGTGGTACAACAGACTTATGTAGTATTGTACACAGTCTACATTGTGTGTGATACAACAGACTTATGTAGTATGGTACACAGTCTACATTGTGTGTGATACAACAGACTTATGTAGTATTGTACACGGTCTATATTGTGTGTGATACAACAGACTTATGTAGTATTGTACACAGTCTATATTGTGTGTGGTACAACAGACTTATGTAGTATGGTACACAGTCTACATTGTGTGTGATACAACAGACTTATGTAGTATTGTACACGGTCTATATTGTGTGTGATACAACAGACTTATGTAGTATTGTACACGGTCTATATTGTGTGTGGTACAACAGACTTATGTAGTATTGTACACAGTCTACATTGTGTGTGATACAACAGACTTATGTAGTATTGTACACGGTCTATATTGTGTGTGGTACAACAGACTTATGTAGTATGGTACACAGTCTATATTGTATGTGATACAACAGACTTATGTAGTATGGTACACAGTCTACATTGTGTGTGATACAACAGACTTATGTAGTATGGTACACAGTCTACATTGTGTGTGATACAACAGACTTATGTAGTATGGTACACAGTCTACATTGTGTGTGATACAACAGACTTATGTAGTATGGTACACAGTCTATATTGTATGTGATACAACAGACTTATGTAGTATGGTACACAGTCTATATTGTATGTGATACAACAGACTTATGTAGTATGGTACACAGTCTACATTGTGTGTGATACAACAGACTTATGTAGTATGGTACACAGTCTACATTGTGTGTGATACAACAGACTTATGTAGTATTGTACACAGTCTATATTGTGTGTGATACAACAGACTTATGTAGTATGGTACACAGTCTATATTGTGTGTGATACAACAGACTTATGTAGTATGGTACACAGTCTATATTGTGTGTGATACAACAGACTTATGTAGTATGGTACACAGTCTATATTGTGTGTGATACAACAGGCTTATGTAGTATTGTACACAGTCTATATTGTGTGTGATACAACAGGCTTATGTAGTATTGTACACAGTCTATATTGTGTGTAATACAACAGGCTTATGTAGTATGGTACACAGTCTATATTGTGTGTGATACAACAGACTTATGTAGTATGGTACACAGTCTATATTGTGTGTGATATGACAGACTTATGTAGTATGGTACACCGTCTACATTGTGTGGTACAACAGACTTATGTAGTATGGTACACAGTCTACATTGTGTGTGATACAACAGACTTATGTAGTATGGTACACGGTCTATATTGTGTGTGATACAACAGACTTATGTAGTATGGTACACAGTCTATATTGTGTGTGATACAACAGACTTATGTAGTATGGTACACAGTCTATATTGTGTGTGGTACGACAGACTTATGTAGTATGGTACACAGTCTATATTGTGTGTGATACAACAGACTTATGTAGTATGGTACACAGTCTATATTGTGTGTGGTACGACAGACTTATGTAGTATGGTACACAGTCTATATTGTGTGTGATATGACAGTCTTATGTAGTATGGTACACAGTCTATATTGTGTGTGATACAACAGTCTTATGTAGTATGGTACACGGTCTATATTGTGTGTGATACAACAGACTTATGTAGTATGGTACAAGGTCTATATTGTGTGTGATACAACAGACTTATGTAGTATGGTACACAGTCTATATTGTGTGTGATACAACAGACTTATGTAGTATGGTACACAGTCTATATTGTGTGTGATACAACAGACTTATGTAGTATTGTACACAGTCTATATTGTGTGTGATACGACAGACTTATGTAGTATGGTACACGGTCTATATTGTGTGTGATATGACAGTCTTATGTAGTATGGTACACGGTCTACATTGTGCGATTGTGTGACTATATAATTATGTTTTAGGCCGCGGACATGCTGGCAACTACAGGTGTGCAGAGGTCTATGACTGAAAAACAAAAAGACGAAAGGTTTGACCATTATATATCAAAGATAAAGTTTTCATTATCGGTCACAACTTTTTGATGTCTCCAACTCAATTTTGTCTTATTTTATTACATGTAAATAATCTTTAAAAAATGAAGCAAAAATTAAAATGTCAATTCTCGCTCCAATTTTGGAAGAACTTTGTACTTTATGACTTGGTGTAGTTCTGTGATTGTTTTTTGTATATCTATGATTGGTGATTTGTTTGTGTATGTCTGATTGTTTGGTGTATGTCGGATTGTTTGGTGTATGTCGGATTGTTTGGTGTATGTCGGATTGTTTTGTGTATGTCTGATTGTTTTGTGTATTTCTGTGATTGTTTTGTGTATTTCTGTGATTGTTTTGTGTATTTCTGTGATTGTTTTGTGTATTTCTGTGACAGTTTTGTGTATTTCTGTGATTGTTTTGTGTATTTCTGTGATTGTTTTATGTATTTCTGTGATTGTTTTGTATATTTCTGTGATTGTTTTGTGTATTTCTGTGATTGTTTTGTATATTTCTGTGATTGTTTTGTATATTTCTGTGATTGTTTTGTATATTTCTGTGATTGTTTTGTATATTTCTGTGATTGTTTTGTATATTTCTGTGATTGTTTTGTGTATTTCTGTGATTGTTTTGTATATTTCTGTGATTGTTTTGTATATTTCAGTGATTGTTTTGTGTATTTCTGTGATTGTTTTGTATATTTCTGTGATTGTTTTGTGTATTTCTGTGATTGTTTTGTGTATTTCTGTGATTGTTTTATGTATTTCTGTGATTGTTTTGTGTATTTCTGTGATTGTTTTGTATATTTCTGTGATTGTTTTGTATATTTCTGTGATTGTTTTGTATAGTTCTGTGATTGTTTTGTATATTTCTGTGATTGTTTTGTATATTTCTGTGACAGTTTTGTATAGTTCACTGTAAGTTGTATATATATGTGTTGTAGGGAGTTGGAGATGGTATAGTTGTATATATATGTGTTGTAGGGAGTTGGAGATGGTGAGAGAACAGGAGAAATTAGAGCAGAAAGCCAACAGAATGAAGTTCAGCTCACGGTAAGGAACACTTCAATTTATGAACGACCATATATACGCTTTAATCCTTGCCAAAGAGAGTGCTTAATATAAGTTGTTAAAGCTTGTTTCGCAATCGTTGTTCAATTTAGAAAAAATATGTTTAGCATGGCTTCAGCTATATTTGATGTATTCAGTATTAGATTATATATCAAAACATACATTTCTGTGTGCCCCCCAAAGGGAGGCATATAGTTTTCGCACTGTCCGTGTGTCCATCCGTCCGTCTGAGCACACAAGAGGGTACTTAAGTGGCTAGGAGAAGTTTAGATCTATTGTCTAATGGTCTAGAGTCCGCCTCCGTGGTCGAGTGGTTAAGGTCGCTGACTTGTATACCACTAACCTATCATCACTGATGGTCACTGGTTCGAGTCCCGCGCAGGCCGTGTCTCATTTATATGAAAAACTTGGCAGTTTCTTACAGAGGTTGGTGCACCCAAGTACTGGTTAACCGCTGGAGCCTGCCCAGGAAAGGTGTTGTTAGGTAAACTGCCTGCCGGCGATATAGCCCGAAATGGTGCTGATGCAGGCGTAAAACCCGAAATATAACATAACTAATGGTCTAGGATTAGCTCTATTGTGGATATAAATGTTCTTGCATGGCTAATAGAACAAAGTTACTGTTGGTGCACCAAGTACTGGTTAACCGTTGGAGCCTGCCCAGGTTGGTGCACCAAGTACTGGTTAACCGTTGGAGCCTGCCCAGGTTGGTGCACCAAGTACTGGTTAACCGTTGGAGCCTGACCAGGTTGGTGCACCAAGTACTGGTTAACCGTTGGAGCCTGCCCAGGGTGCACCAAGTACTGGTTAACCGTTGGAGCCTGCCCAGGAAATGTGTTGTTAGGGAAATTGCCCGTCCCTCAAATGGGCAACCGGTAGCGACGTTAAATAAACTTAAATAAAACAAAAATAGAGCCAAAGAGAGAACAATGGGCTACTTAATTACCCTCTTGTGAGTACTTCCGTCTGTCCGAGCCAATATGTCCAGTCGGCTATGGCTATTAGCTTCTGGGGACATTCTTTACCTACTGTCATATTTCTTCTTCAATTATTTCTTATCTTACTCTAGCTTAGCACGTTTGAAGATGTTTTCACTCTCTGTATTTTATTTTGAATGTGATATACTAGGTAAGCAACCATGGTGGGAGGCTGTGGGACACGGGAGGTTCTCTACTCTCGAGGTATGGGGCATCATAATACCACCTCTGGGAGGAGTATATAGATTTGAGGTTGTCTGTGTTGGCAGGGTCCCTCACCTTTGTATGTAGTTGTTGCCTTAGTCTTGGAAATCTTGCTTCAGCAATTTTCCATTCTATCTAATATCGTACCGTAGACACAATCTTACAGACGGATCTGTAGTCAAGTGGTAAGACGCTGGACTGGTAATCCAGGGATCGCAGGTTCGATCCCCCGTCTGACCCTAATAAAATTAACAGTCTTTCAGATGGGACGTTAAACCGAGGTCTCGTAAAAGAACCAGAGGAGATTCTGGAATGGGTCTCTGTCTGTATCATTGCACTATCCTCCAAAATCTAAAATGACTAATCTCTTCAGGAGGCGTCGCTCATATGGGTAACCGGTAGCGACGATAAATAAACGTAAAACACAAACAGTCACAATCTAGTGTGTCCAACTCCTCATTCACAATGTGATTAATTGGATTCTGATTGGGCATGCATGGTCACAGTGCTTGGGATGTAGTTGATAAACTAATTTTGGAAATTTGGTTGTTTTGGAAGTATGTGTTTTATTCATATTTAACCGCTGTATGAATGAGTGTCATTGTTATTGGCTGCGTTTGTGTGTCTGTGTGTTAATAGTATTGCTCCGTATTGCTCCGTATTGCTCCAAAAGTTGTGGATGAAATTTGATGAAACTTTGTGCATATAGAGATGGTTGTTGCGGGAGGTAGTGATTCGATTTTGGAAGAAATTGGTCAAGGTGTGTGGTCATTGCTTCAGCCAGTTGTCCGAACTCAAGGATTTGTTCTTGTGTGAAATATCATTTGGGGGTTTGCATTACTCCTAGTGCTATCCTCTAGTGCTATCCTCTAGTGCTATCCTCTAGGTATGGTTGTGATCATTTCAGACATTCACGTTTTGGTGGTACCTTCGTTGTGAAAAACTTCAAATCCATCAGTGATAATGACCTAATTTACCATAAGTCGCACAGAGATGTTGCCAAGATAAATCTCGATAACAACAAACGGCCAAAGAAGAAACCAAAGAATCGGAAACCCATTATTGACCGGGAAGTGAAGCGACGATCTACATTGAGTATCCGTCTCGGATTGAAGGAATTTTGTGTCCAGTTTTTGGAGAACTGTTACAATCCATTGATGTATGCTGTAAAAGTGAGTAGTTACCCTATAGCAACACTATAAGTATACGATATAAGTATACACTATAAGTATACCCTATCGCAACACTATAAGTATACCCTATAGCAACACTATAAGTATACCCTATAGCAACACTATAAGTATATGATATAGCAACACTATAAGTATACACTATAGCAACACTATAAGTATATGATATAGCAACACTATAAGTATACACTATAGCAACACTATAAGTATACCCTATAGCAACACTATAAGTATATGATATAGCAACACTATAAGTATACACTATAGCAACACTATAAGTATACCCTATAGCAACACTATAAGTATACCCTATAGCAACACTATAAGTATACCCTATAGCAACACTATAAGTATAATAGCAACATATAAGTATATGATATAGCAACACTATAAGTATACCCTATAGCAACACTATAAGTATACCCTATAGCAACACTATAAGTATACGATATAGCAACACTATAAGTATACCCTATAGCAACACTATAAGTATATCCTATAGCAACACTATAAGTATACCCTATAGCAACACTATAAGTATACCCTATAGCAACACTATAAGTATATGATATAGCAACACTATAAGTATATGATATAGCAACACTATAAGTATATGATATAGCAACACTATAAGTATATGATATAGCAACACTATAAGTATACCCTATAGCAACACTATAAGTATATGATATAGCAACACTATAAGTATACCATATAGCAACACTATAAGTATACACTATAGCAACACTATAAGTATACCCTATAGCAACACTATAAGTATACCCTATAGCAACACTATAAGTATACACTATAGCAACACTATAAGTATACCCTATAGCAACACTATAAGTATACCCTATAGCAACACTATCAGTATACGATATAGCAACACTATAAGTATACACTATAAGTATATGATATAGCAACACTATAAGTATATGATATAGCAACACTATAAGTATACCCTATAGCAACACTATAAGTATACCCTATAGCAACACTATAAGTATATGATATAGCAACACTATAAGTATATGATATAGCAACACTATAAGTATATGATATAGCAACACTATAAGTATACCCTATAGCAACACTATCAGTATACGATATAGCAACACTATAAGTATACACTATAAGTATATGATATAGCAACACTATAAGTATACCCTATAGCAACACTATAAGTATACCCTATAGCAACAATATAAGTATATGATATAGCAACACTATAAGTATATGATATAGCAACACTATAAGTATATGATATAGCAACACTATAAGTATACCCTATAGCAACACTATAAGTATATCCTATAGCAACACTATAAGTATACCCTATAGCAACACTATAAGTATACCCTATAGCAACACTATAAGTATATGATATAGCAACACTATAAGTATATGATATAGCAACACTATAAGTATATGATATAGCAACACTATAAGTATATGATATAGCAACACTATAAGTATACCCTATAGCAACACTATAAGTATATGATATAGCAACACTATAAGTATACCCTATAGCAACACTATAAGTATACACTATAGCAACACTATAAGTATACCCTATAGCAACACTATAAGTATACCCTATAGCAACACTATAAGTATACACTATAGCAACACTATAAGTATACACTATAGCAACACTATAAGTATACCCTATAGCAACACTATCAGTATACGATATAGCAACACTATAAGTATACACTATAAGTATATGATATAGCAACACTATAAGTATATGATATAGCAACACTATAAGTATACCCTATAGCAACACTATAAGTATACCCTATAGCAACACTATAAGTATATGATATAGCAACACTATAAGTATATGATATAGCAACACTATAAGTATATGATATAGCAACACTATAAGTATACCCTATAGCAACACTATAAGTATACGATATAGCAACACTATAAGTATATGATATAGCAACACTATAAGTATACCCTATAGCAACACTATAAGTATATGATATAGCAACACTATAAGTATACCCTATAGCAACACTATCAGTATACGATATAGCAACACTATAAGTATACGATATAGCAACACTATAAGTATATGATATAGCAACACTATAAGTATACCCTATAGCAACACTATAAGTATATGATATAGCAACACTATAAGTATATGATATAGCAACACTATAAGTATACCCTATAGCAACACTATAAGTATACCCTATAGCAACACTATAAGTATATGATATAGCAACACTATAAGTATATGATATAGCAACACTATAAGTATATGATATAGCAACACTATAAGTATACCCTATAGCAACACTATAAGTATACGATATAGCAACACTATAAGTATATGATATAGCAACACTATAAGTATACCCTATAGCAACACTATAAGTATATGATATAGCAACACTATAAGTATATGATATAGCAACACTATAAGTATACCCTATAGCAACACTATAAGTATACCCTATAGCAACACTATAAGTATATGATATAGCAACACTATAAGTATATGATATAGCAACACTATAAGTATACGATATAGCAACACTATAAGTATACGATATAGCAACACTATAAGTATACCCTATAGCAACACTCTAAGTATACCCTATAGCAACACTATAAGTATACGATATAGCAACACTATAAGTATACACTATAGCAACACTATAAGTATACGATATAGCAACACTATAAGTATACGATATAGCAACACTATAAGTATACCCTATAGCAACACTATAAGTATACCCTATAGCAACACTATAAGTATATGATATAGCAACACTATAAGTATATGATATAGCAACACTATAAGTATACGATATAGCAACACTATAAGTATATGATATAGCAACACTATAAGTATACCCTATAGCAACACTATAAGTATACCATATAGCAACACTATAAGTATACCCTATAGCAACACTATAAGTATATGATATAGCAACACTATAAGTATATGATATAGCAACACTATAAGTATACCCTATAGCAACACTCTAAGTATATGATATAGCAACACTATAAGTATACCCTATAGCAACACTATAAGTATACACTATAGCAACACTATAAGTATACCATATAGCAACACTATAAGTATACCCTATAGCAACACTATGAGTATACACTATAGCAACACTATAAGTATACCATATAGCAACACTATAAGTATACCCTATAGCAACACTATAAGTATACGATATAGCAACACTTTAAGTATACCCTATAGCAACACTATAAGTATACCCTATAGCAACACTATAAGTATATGATATAGCAACACTATAAGTATATGATATAGCAACACTATAAGTATACGATATAGCAACACTATAAGTATATGATATAGCAACACTATAAGTATATGATATAGCAACACTATAAGTATATGATATAGCAACACTATAAGTATATGATATAGCAACACTATAAGTATATGATATAGCAACACTATAAGTATACGATATAGCAACACTATAAGTATATGATATAGCAACACTATAAGTATACCCTATAGCAACACTATAAGTATACGATATAGCAACACTATAAGTATATGATATAGCAACACTATAAGTATACGATATAGCAACACTATAAGTATATGATATAGCAACACTATAAGTATACCCTATAGCAACACTATAAGTATACGATATAGCAACACTATAAGTATACCCTATAGCAACACTATAAGTATACCCTATAGCAACACTATAAGTATACACTATAGTATACACTATAAGTATACCCTATAGCAACACTATAAGTATACACTATAAGTATACGATATAAGTATACACTATGAGTATTCACTGTATACACTATGCGTATTATGGTTGCCTCTCATATCCGATATTCATGGTAGTGTTAGAAGAACCACACAGCTTTAATGAATCACGAGTATCAACGTTTCCAATCTATGAACCAGGATATACAGAACCACCATACACTTGTAGTTGTATTCTAGGATATACTGAACCACCATACACTTGTTGTTGTATTCTATGATATACTGAACCACCATACACTTGTTGTTGTATTCTATGATATACTGAACCACCATACACTTGTAGTTGTATTCTATGATATACTGAACCACCATACACTTGTAGTTGTATTCTAGGATATACTGAACCACCATACACTTGTTGTTGTATTCTATGATATACTGAACCACCATACACTTGTTGTTGTATTCTATGATATACTGAACCACCATACACTTGTAGTTGTATTCTATGATATACTGAACCACCATACACTTGTAGTTGTATTCTAGGATATACTGAACCACCATACACTTGTTGTTGTATTCTAGGATATACAGAACCACCATACACTTGTTGTTGTATTCTAGGATATACTGAACCACCATACACTTGTTGTTGTATTCTAGGATATACAGAACCACCATACACTTGTTGTTGTATTCTAGGATATACAGAACCACCATACACTTGTTGTTGTATTCTATGATGTACTAAACCACCATACACTTGTAGTTGTATTCTAGGATATACTGAACCACCATACACTTGTTGTTGTATTCTATGATGTACTAAACCACCATACACTTGTAGTTGTATTCTAGGATATACTGAACCACTATACACTTGTAGTTGTATTCTAGGATATACAGAACCACCATACACTTGTAGTTGTATTCTAGGATATACAGAACCACCATACACTTGTAGTTGTATTCTAGGATATACTGAACCACTATACACTTGTATTCTAGGATATACTGAACCACCATACACTTGTTGTTGTATTCTAGGATATACTGAACCACCATACACTTGTAGTTGTATTCTAGAATATACTGAACCACTATACACTTGTATTTGTATTCTATGATATACTGAACCACCATACACTTGTATTCTATGATATACTGAACCACCATATACTTGTAGTTGTATTCTAGAATATACAGAACCACCATACACTTGTAGTTGTATTCTAGAATATACAGAACCACCATACACTTGTAGTTGTATTCTAGGATATACAGAACCACCATATACTTGTAGTTGTATTCTAGGATATACAGAACCACCATACACTTGTAGTTGTATTCTAGGATATACAGAACCACTATACACTTGTTGTTGTATTCTATGATATACTGAACCACTATACACTTGTATTCTAGGATATACTGAACCACCATACACTTGTAGTTGTATTCTAGGATATACTGAACCACTATACACTTGTATTCTAGGATATACTGAACCACCATACACTTGTTGTTGTATTCTAGGATATACTGAACCACCATACACTTGTAGTTGTATTCTAGAATATACTGAACCACTATACACTTGTATTTGTATTCTATGATATACTGAACCACCATACACTTGTATTCTATGATATACTGAACCACCATATACTTGTAGTTGTATTCTAGAATATACAGAACCACCATACACTTGTAGTTGTATTCTAGAATATACAGAACCACCATACACTTGTAGTTGTATTCTAGGATATACAGAACCACCATATACTTGTAGTTGTATTCTAGGATATACAGAACCACCATACACTTGTAGTTGTATTCTAGGATATACAGAACCACTATACACTTGTTGTTGTATTCTATGATGTACTAAACCACCATACACTTGTTGTTGTATTTTAGGATATACTGAACCATGAGAAGTCCCAGGAGCATGACGAGACATACTACCTGTGGTCTATGCGTTTCTTCATGGAGTTCTGTAGACTACACAGCAGGCAGGTGGACCTTGTCAGGTAATGACAAACATTTTCTATTACCTCCCTTGGTAGATAAAGTCTGATTTATCCCGAAGTGTATATTTGTCCTTTTAGTTGGAATCCTTTGCTTTTACTGTTGCTCTCTTAACCAGATGTTGTGGTACGTTAACTGTGATTTTATCAAAATCATATTATTTAATTGATAACATTTTTACAACTGTGAACTGTTGCATAGCATAAACATAATATAAATCAACAGTCATCAATCTTATTTCAGTTTTTGACTAGTAATGTCACTAGAAATATTACTAATATGACACATGTGTGATCCTGATGATTTATTCGATTAAAGTTTGGAATTAAACTTTTTTGATTCAACAAACCAAATTCTGCTAATCGAACGAACCATAAAAAGACTGATAACTTCAGGAGAGTGGAAAATATATCATCGAAAACTGGTACATTAATTTCATTTCGTGGTACAATACAGTTTGGCAGCATAGTCCAATATACCGACACACCAGTATATCATGTCACCCCTAGTGTTGAATCTGAGAAAATAAATACAGTTTATAGCGATACACGTTCAATAAGTGATACATATTGCATATTATTCATACATACTTTATATATATAATATATGCCAGGGTGATTCATGAACCTGCAGGGTTCCCTCTGTCTGAATGTTTGTCTGCGCCACTTCTGTCGCCAATTGAAAAACACTGGGGCTAATTTAAAAGCCAACTAAGAGCCAACTAAGTTCACAAATAAATATTTGATGCCATAATGTATTTGACAAAACATGTGCCAAAAAATAATGTTGTGCCAAATATTTTCGCCAATTCACAAAATTTAGCGCCAATATTTGTATTTTGTCGCAATTGGCGACCAACAGTGGGAACCCTGACCTGGATTTGATATATTTTGCCTTACTCAATAGTACTACGACATGTAAGCCAAATGTTTCCTTCCCTTTAAGTGCACCATTTCATGTTGTATTTTTTACGATCTTGTGGGCGTCTATTTTAGAGGTGGCGCATTAAATAGGAACAATACGGTAAATCAACTTTGCCTCTTCTCTACCTCAGGGCGATGGATTCAATCAGGAACGAGGTCTCAAGAGCGATTAATCTAATGTTGTAAAAACATTTAGCAATCGAGAGTAAATTTGTATAATTGAATTTATTATTGGGTGTTTGGTACATATTGTGATTGGTTTCAGTGAGACAATGTCGGTACAAGCGCTCCACTACATCCAAGTACAGCTGTTCCAATACTACGAGATGCAACAGATGGAAAAGAAAGAGGCCATTGTATGGGGGAAAAGGTAATGCAGAGAGACCATTGTATGGGGAAAAGGTAATGCAGAGAGGCCATTGTATGGGGGAAAAGGTAATGCAGAGAGGCCATTGTATGGGGGAAAAGGTAATGCAGAGAGGCCATTGTATGGGGGAATAGGTAATGCAGTTAGGCCATTGTATGGGGGAAAAGGTAATGCAGATAGGTGTTGTTTGCCTGCAACACAATAAACACACAATCTATAGTTGTTGTTTGCCTGCAACACAATAAACACACAATCTATAGTTGTTGTTTGCATGTAACACAATCTGTAGTTGTTGTTTGCCTGCAACACAATAAACACACAATCTATAGTTGTTGTTTGCCTGCAACACAATAAACACACAATCTATAGTTGTTGTTTGCCTGCAACACAATAAACACACAATCTATAGTTGTTGTTTACCTGCAACACAATAAACACACACTCTATAATTGTTGTTTGCCTGTAACACAATAAACACACAATCTATAGGTGTTGTTTGCCTGTAACACAATAAACACACAATCTATAGGTGTTGTTTGCCTGTAACACAATAAACACACAATCTATAGGTGTTGTTTGCCTGTAACACAATAAACACAAAATCTATAGTTGTTGTTTGCCTGTAACACAATAAACACACAATCTATAGGTGTTGTTTGCCTGTAACACAATAAACACACACTCTATAATTGTTATTTGCCTGCAACACAATAAACACAAACTCTATAGTTGTTATTTGCCTGCAACACAATAAACACACACTCTATAATTGTTATTTGCCTGTAACACAATAAACAAACACTCTATAGTTGTTATTTGCCTGCAACACAATAAACACACACTCTATAATTGTTATTTGCCTGCAACACAATAAACACACACTCTATAATTGTTATTTGCCTGCAACACAATAAACACACAATCTATGGTTGTTGTTTGCCTGTAGCACAATCTATAGTAGTTGTTTGCCTGTAACACAATATATGGTTGTTGTTTGCCTGTAACACAATCTATAGTTGTTGTTTGCCTGTAACACAATATATGGTTGTTGTTTGCCTGTATCACAATATATGGTTGTTGTTTGTCTGTAACACAATCTATAGTTGTTGTTTGCCTGTAACACAATCTATATTTGTTGTTTGCCTGTAACACAATCTATAGTTGTTGTTTGCCTGTAACACAATATATGGTTGTTGTTTGTCTGTAACACAATCTATAGTTGTTGTTTGCCTGTAACACAATCTATAGTTGTTGTTTGCCTGTAACACAATCTATAGTTGTTGTTTGCCTGTAACACAATCTATAGTTGTTGTTTGTCTGTAACACAATCTATAGTTGTTGTTTGCCTGTAACACAATATATGGTTGTTGTTTGCCTGTAACACAATATATGGTTGTTGTTTGCCTGTAACACAATAAACACACAATCTATAGTTGTTGTTTGCCTGTAACACAATCTATAGTTGTTGTTTGTCTGTAACACAATCTATAGTTGTTGTTTGCCTGTAACACAATCTATAGTTGTTGTTTGCCTGTAACACAATATATGGTTGTTGTTTGCCTGTAACACAATATAAGGTTGTTGTTTGCCTGTAGCACAATATATGGTTGTTGTTTGCCTGTAACACAATATATGGTTGTTGTTTGTCTGTATCACAATCTATAGTTGTTGTTTGTCTGTAACACAATCTATAGTAGTTGTTTGCCTGTAACACAATATATAGTTGTTGTTTGCCTGTAACACAATCTATAGTTGTTGTTTGCCTGTAACACAATATATAGTTGTTGTTTGCCTGTAACACAATCTATAGTTGTTGTTTGCCTGTAACACAATATATGGTTGTTGTTTGCCTGTAACACAATCTATAGTTGTTGTTTGCCTGTAACACACTATATGGTTGTTGTTTGCCTGTAACACAATCTATGGTTGTTGTTTGCCTGTAACACAATATATGGTTGTTGTTTGCCTGTAACACAATATATGGTTGTTGTTTGTCTGTAACACAATATATGGTTGTTGTTTGCCTGTAACACAATATATAGTTGTTGTTTGCCTGTAACACAATATATGGTTGTTGTTTGCCTGTAACATAATATATGGTTGTTGTTTGCCTGTAACACAATATATGGTTGTTGTTTGCCTGTAACACAATCTATAGTTGTTATTTGCCTGTAACACAATCTATAGGTGTTATTTGCCTGTAACACAATATATGGTTGTTGTTTGCCTGTAGCACAATAAACACACAATCTATAGTTGTTGTTTGCCTGTAACACAATAAACACACAATCTATAGGTGTTGTTTGCCTGTAACACAATAAAACACAATCTATAGTTGTTGTTTGCCTGTACCACAATAAACACACAATCTATAGTTGTTGTTTGCCTGTAACACAATAAACACACAATCTATAGTTGTTGTTTGCCTGTAACACGATAAACACACAATCTATAGTTGTCTTTTGCCTGCAACACAATAAACACACACTCTATAATTGTTATTTGCCTGCAACACAATAAACACACACTCTATAATTGTTATTTGCCTGCAACACAATAAACACAAACTCTATAGTTGTTATTTGCCTGCAACACAATAAACACACACTCTATAATTGTTATTTGCCTGTAACACAATAAACACACACTCTATAATTGT
>CM026386.1:42570597-42688419 GCA_014843695.1 Archivesica marissinica
ATTAACACAGATTAACAAGAGAGACCAAGGCAGATTAACAAAGATTAACAAGAGATACCCGGCAGATTAACACAGAATAACAAGCGAGAACGAGGCAGATTAACACAGATTAACATGAGAGACGAAGGCAGATTAACACAGATTTAAAAGAGAGACCGTGTCAGATTAACACAGATTAACAAGCGAGACCGCGGCAGATTAACACAGATTAACAAGCGAGACCGCGGCAGATTAACACAGATTAACATGCGAGACGAAGGCAGATTAACACAGATTAACAAGCGAGACCGCGGCAGATTAACACAGATTAACAAGCGAGACCAAGGCAGATTAACACAGATTAACAAGCGAGATCGCGGCAGATAAACACAGATTAACATGCGAGACCGCGGCAGATTAACACAGATTAACAAGCGAGACCGTGGCAGATTAACACAGATTAACAAGCGAGACGAAGGCAGATTAACACAGATTAACATGCGAGACGAAGGCAGATTAACACAGATTAACAAGCGAGAACGCGGCAGATTAACGCAGATTAACAGGCGAGACCGTGCAGATTAACACAGATTAACAAGCGAGGCGAAGGCAGATTAACACAGATTAACAAGCGAGACGAAGGCAGATTAACAAGCGAGACCGTGGCAGATTAACACAGATTAAAAAGAGAGACCGTGTCAGATTAACACAGATTAACAAGCGAGACCGCGGCAGATTAAAACAGATTAACAAGCGAGACCGCGGCAGATTAACACAGATTAACATGCGAGACGAAGGCAGATAAACACAGATTAACATGCGAGACGAAGGCAGATTAACACAGATTAACAAGCGAGACCGCGGCAGATTAACACAGATTAACATGCGAGACGAAGGCAGATTAACACAGATTAACAAGCGAGACCGTGGCAGATTAACACAGATTAACAAGAGAGTCCGTGGCAGATTAACACAGATTGACAAGCGAGACGAAGGCAGATTAACACAGATTAACAAGCGAGAACGCGGCAGATTAACACAGATTAACATGCGAGACGAAGGCAGATTAACACAGATTAACAATAGAGACCGTGGCAGATTAACACATATTAACAAGCGAGACCGTGGCAGATTAACACAGATTAACAAGCGAGACCGTGGCAGATTAACACAGATTAACAAGCGAGAACGCGGCAGATTAACACAGATTAACATGCGAGACGAAGGCAGATTAACACAGATTAACAAGCGAGAACGCGGCAGATTAACACAGATTAACATGCGAGACCGAGGCAGATTAACACAGATTAACAAGAGAGACCGTGGCAGATTAACACAGATTAACAAGCGAGACCGCGGCAGATTAACACAGATTAACATGCGAGACGAAGGCAGATTAACACAGATTAACAAGCGCGATCGCGGCAGATAAACACAGATTAACATGCGAGACCGCGACAGATTAACACATATTAACAAGCGAGACCGTGGCAGATTAACACAGATTAACAAGCGAGACGAAGGCAGATTAACACAGATTAACATGCGAGACGAAGGCAGATTAACACAGATTAACAAGCGAGAACGCATCAGATTAACGCAGATTAACAGGCGAGACCGTGCAGATTAACACAGATTAACAAGCGAGGCGAAGGCAGATTAACACAGATTAACAAGCGAGACGAAGGCAGATTAACAAGCGAGACCGTGGCAGATTAACACAGATTAAAAAGAGAGACCGTGTCAGATTAACACAGAATAACAAGCGAGACCGCGGCAGATTAAAACAGATTAACAAGCGAGACCGCGGCAGATTAACACAGATTAACATGCGAGACGAAGGCAGATTAACACAGATTAACAAGCGAGAACGCGGCAGATAAACACAGATTAACATGCGAGACGAAGGCAGATTAACACAGATTAACAAGCGAGAACGCGGCAGATTAACACAGATTAACATGCGAGACGAAGGCAGATTAACACAGATTAACAAGAGATACCGTGGCAGATTAACACAGATTAACAAGAGAGTCCGTGGCAGATTAACACAGATTGACAAGCGAGACGAAGGCAGATTAACACAGATTGACAAGCGAGACGAAGGCAGATTAACACAGATTAACAAGCGAGAACGCGGCAGATTAACACAGATTAACATGCGAGACGAAGGCAGATTAACACAGATTAACAATAGAGACCGTGGCAGATTAACACATATTAACAAGCGAGACCGTGGCAGATTAACACAGATTTAAAAGAGAGACCGTGTCAGATTAACACAGAATAACAAGCGAGACCGCGGCAGATTAAAACAGATTAACAAGCGAGACCGCGGCAGATTAACACAGATTAACATGCGAGACGAAGGCAGATTAACACAGATTAACAAGCGAGACCGCGGCAGATTAACACAGATTAACATGCGAGACGAAGGCATATTAACACAGATTAACAAGCGCGATCGCGGCAGATAAACACAGATTAACACGCGAGACCGCGACAGATTAACACATATTAACAAGCGAGACCGTGGCAGATTAACACAGATTAACAAGCGAGACGAAGGCAGATTAACACAGATTAACATGCGAGACGAAGGCAGATTAACACAGATTAACAAGCGAGAACGCATCAGATTAACGCAGATTAACAGGCGAGACCGTGCAGATTAACACAGATTAACAAGCGAGGCGAAGGCAGATTAACACAGATTAACAAGCGAGACGAAGGCAGATTAACAAGCGAGACCGTGGCAGATTAACACAGATTTAAAAGAGAGACCGTGTCAGATTAACACAGAATAACAAGCGAGACCGCGGCAGATTAAAACAGATTAACAAGCGAGACCGCGGCAGATTAACACAGATTAACATGCGAGACGAAGGCAGATAAACACAGATTAACATGCGAGACGAAGGCAGATTAACACAGATTAACAAGCGAGAACGCGGCAGATTAACACAGATTAACATGCGAGACGAAGGCAGATTAACACAGATTAACAAGAGATACCGTGGCAGATTAACACAGATTAACAAGAGAGTCCGTGGCAGATTAACACAGATTGACAAGCGAGACGAAGGCAGATTAACACAGATTAACAAGCGAGAACGCGGCAGATTAACACAGATTAACATGCGAGACGAAGGCAGATTAACACAGATTAACAAGAGACCGTGGCAGATTAACACAGATTAACAAGCGAGACCGCGGCAGATTAACACAGATTAACAAGCGAGACCGCGGCAGATTAACACAGATTAACAAGCGAGAACGCGGCAGATTAACACAGATTAACATGCGAGACGAAGGCAGATTAACACAGATTAACAAGCGAGAACGCGGCAGATTAACACAGATTAACATGCGAGACGAAGGCAGATTAACACAGATTAACAAGAGAGACCGTGGCAGATTAACACAGATTAACAAGAGAGTCCGTGGCAGATTAACACAGATTGACAAGCGAGACGAAGGCAGATTAACACAGATTAACAAGCGAGAACGCGGCAGATTAACACAGATTAACATGCGAGACGAAGGCAGATTAACACAGATTAACAATAGAGACCGTGGCAGATTAACACATATTAACAAGCGAGACCGTGGCAGATTAACACAGATTTAAAAGAGAGACCGTGTCAGATTAACACAGATTAACAAGCGAGACCGCGGCAGATTAAAACAGATTAACAAGCGAGACCGCGGCAGATTAACACAGATTAACATGCGAGACGAAGGCAGATTAACACAGATTAACAAGCGAGAACGCGGCAGATAAACACAGATTAACATGCGAGACGAAGGCAGATTAACACAGATTAACAAGCGAGAACGCGGCAGATTAACACAGATTAACATGCGAGACGAAGGCAGATTAACACAGATTAACAAGAGATACCGTGGCAGATTAACACAGATTAACAAGAGAGTCCGTGGCAGATTAACACAGATTGACAAGCGAGAACGCGGCAGATTAACACAGATTAACATGCGAGACGAAGGCAGATTAACACAGATTAACAAGCGAGAACGCGGCAGATTAACACAGATTAACATGCGAGACGAAGGCAGATTAACACAGATTAACAATAGAGACCGTGGCAGATTAACACATATTAACAAGAGAGACCGTGGTAGATTAACACAGATTAACAAGCGAGAACATGCAAGTTTACGCAGATTAACAAGCGAGAAGATGGCAGAATAACACAGATTAACACGAGAGAACGCGGCAGATTAACACAGATTAACATGCGAGATCGTAGCAGATTAACACAGATTAACAAGCGAGACCGTGGCAGATTAACGCAGATTAACAAGCGATACCGTGGCAGATTAACGCAGACTAACAAGCGAGACCGCGGCAGATTAACAAGCAAGACCGTGGCAGATTAACACAGATTAACAAGCAAGACCGTGGTAGATTAACAAGCAGACCGCGGTAGATTAACAAGCAAGACCGTGGCAGATTAACACAGATTAACAAGCGAGACGAAGGCAGATTAACACAGATTAACATGCGAGACGAAGGCAGATTAACACAGATTAACAAGCGAGAACGACAGATTAACCAGATTAACACGCGCAGATTAACACAGATTAACAGCGAGACGAAGGCAGATTAACACAGATTAACAAGCGAGACCCGGCAGATTAACACAGATTAACAAGCGAGACCGTGGCAGATTAACACAGATTAACATGCGAGACCGTGGCAGATTAACACAGATTAACATGCGAGACCGTAGCAGATTAACACAGATTAACATGCGAGACCGCGGCAGATTAACGCAGATTAACAAGCGTGACCGTGGCAGATTAACACAGATTAACATGCGAGACCGTGGCAGATTAACACAGCTTAACATGCGAGAACGCATCAGATTAACACAGATTAACAGGCGAGACCGTGCAGATTAACACAGATTAACAAGCGAGGCGAAGGCAGATTAACACAGATTAACAAGCGAGACGAACGCAATTAACAAGCGAGACCGTGGCAGATTAACACAGATTAACAAGCGAGACCGCGGCAGATTAACACAGATTAACAAGCGAGACCGCGGCAGATTAACACAGATTAACATGCGAGACGAAGGCAGATTAACACAGATTAACAAGCGAGAACGCGGCAGATAAACACAGATTAACATGCGAGACGAAGGCAGATTAACACAGATTAACAAGCGAGAACGCGGCAGATTAACACAGATTAACATGCGAGACGAAGGCAGATTAACACAGATTAACAAGAGAGACCGTGGCAGATTAACACAGATTAACAAGAGAGACCGTGGCAGATTAACACAGATTAACAAGCGAGAACGCGGCAGATTAACACAGATTAACATGCGAGACGAAGGCAGATTAACACAGATTAACAAGCGAGAACGCGGCAGATTAACACAGATTAACATGCGAGACGAAGGCAGATTAACACAGATTAACAAGAGAGACCGTGGCAGATTAACACATATTAACAAGAGAGACCGTGGTAGATTAACACAGATTAACAAGCGAGAACATGCAAGTTTACGCAGATTAACAAGCGAGAAGATGGCAGAATAACACAGATTAACACGAGAGAACGCGGCAGATTAACACAGATTAACATGCGAGATCGTAGCAGATTAACACAGATTAACAAGCGAGACCGTGGCAGATTAACGCAGATTAACAAGCGATACCGTGGCAGATTAACGCAGACTAACAAGCGAGACCGCGGCAGATTAACAAGCAAGACCGTGGCAGATTAACACAGATTTACAAGCAAGACCGTGGTAGATTAACAAGCGAGACCGCGGTAGATTAACAAGCAAGACCGTGGCAGATTAACACAGATTAACAAGCGAGACGAAGGCAGATTAACACAGATTAACATGCGAGACGAAGGCAGATTAACACAGATTAACAAGCGAGAACGCATCAGATTAACGCAGATTAACATGCGAGACCAAGGCAGATTAACACAGATTAACATGCGAGACGAAGGCAGATTAACACAGATTAACAAGCGAGACCCGGCAGATTAACACAGATTAACAAGCGAGACCGCGGCAGATAAACACAGATTAACATGCGAGACCGCGGCAGATTAACACATATTAACAACCGAGACCGTGGCAGATTAACACAGATTAACAAGCGAGACGAAGGCAGATTAACACAGATTAACATGCAAGACGAAGGCAGATTAACACAGATTAACAAGCGAGAACGCATCAGATTAACCCAGATTAACAGGCGAGACCGTGCAGATTAACACAGATTAACAAGCGAGGCGAAGAAAGATTAACACAGATTAACAAGCGAGACGAAGGCAGATTAACACAGATTAACATGCGAGACGAAGGCAGATTAACACAGATTAACAAGCGAGACCGCGGCAGATTAACACAGATTATCAAGCGAGACCGCTGCAGATTAACACAGATTAACATGCGAGACGAAGGCAGATTAACACAGATTAACAAGCGAGAACATGGCAGAATAACACAGATTAACACGAGAGAACGCGGCAGATTAACACAGATTAACATGCGAGATCGTAGCAGATTAATACAGATTAACAAGCGAGACCGTGGCAGATTAACGCAGATTAACAAGCGATACCGTGGCAGATTAACGCAGACTAACAAGCGAGACCGCGGCAGATTAACAAGCAAGACCGTGGCAGATTAACACAGATTAACATGCGAGACGAAGGCAGATTAACACAGATTAACAAGCGAGAACGCATCAGATTAACGCAGATTAACAGACGAGACCGTGCAGATTAACACAGATTAGCAAGCGAGGCGAAGGCAGATTAACACAGATTAACAAGCGAGAACGCGGCAGATTAACACAGATTAACATGCGAGACGAAGGCAGATTAACACAGATTAACAAGAGAGACCGTGGCAGATTAACACAGATTAACAAGAGAGACCGTGGCAGATTAACACAGATTAACAAGCGAGAACGCGGCAGATTAACACAGATTAACATGCGAGACGAAGGCAGATTAACACAGATTAACAAGAGAGACCGTGGTAGATTAACACAGATTAACAAGCATGAACATGCAAGTTTACGCAGATTAACAAGCGAGAACATGGCAGAATAACACAGATTAACACGAGAGAACGCGGCAGATTAACACAGATTAACATGCGAGATCGTAGCAGATTAACACAGATCAACAAGCGAGACCCTGGCAGATTAACGCAGATTAACAAGCGATACCGTGGCAGATTAACGCAAACTAACAAGCGAGACCGCGGCAGATTAACAAGCAAGACCGTGGCAGATTAACACAGATTAACACAGATTAACAAGCAAGACCGTGGTAGATTAACAAGCGAGACCGCGGTAGATTAACAAGCAAGACCGTGGCAGATTAACACAGATTAACAAGCAAGACCGTGGTAGATTAACACAGATTAACATGCGAGACCGTGGCAGATTAACTGTCACTGTAATACACTTTTATATAGTAATGTGATGATACTTTCAGATTTTCACGCCAAGCTAAATAAGAGAACAGCAATTTACATCGTCTGTCGTTTATGGTGTAAAACATTCACTTGATCTATTTATTTCATTTATTTCTGTTTCTACATTTGACGAACTAGTTTTACGGACACGTTCCACCGGAAGCTATTCATTGTCGGATATATACTTTTCAAATACAGTGTGTAGAAGTACTTTGGAAGTTCAAAGGATTTAAATAGCCGCAAGAACACTCATTTCCGGTCGTGATCACGTGCAGGTAGGACATCTTGAGTTTTTATTATTTTATATTTATTTATTTTATTTATTAACCAAAGTGGCACATTTCTATTCGTTTCTGTGGAATTATATAATTATCGAACCTGCGATCCTTGGATTACCAGTCCAGCGTGTTACCACTGGACTACATATCCGTCTGTTGAAGACAATCGTCAAAATGGTGACGGGCACATTGCCACCATTACACCACAGCCGCAAAACGTGGCGTGAGGGACCATATATGTGAAAATCCCATAATTCCCTCACGCGCTGTTCTTATGAGCTGCAAGAACTAAACGTCTGTAATATTGAGCGATTTGTAACCAAATGTCCGTATTCTGGAACTATATATACTTAACTTGCCAATAACTGAAACAGCAATGCGAGACATTGTTTGTTTTCTATTACCTCCCTTTGTAGATAGAATCCGATTATATCTTGATTCTTGAATGTATATACATGTAGGTATATATGCTGTATAATGTGTATAATATTTAGAGCCGTCTGACCCTAATAAAATTAACAGTATTTCAGATGGGACTTTAAACCGAGGTCTCGTGTCGGTGCTTTACACCGTGCACGTAAAAGAACCAGGGGAGACTCTGGAATGGGTCTCTGTCTGTATCATGCACTATCCTCCAAAATCTAAAATAACTAATCTCTTCAGGAGGCGTCGCTCATATGGGCAACCGGTAGCGACGATAAATAAACGTAAAAAAAACAAAACAGATTGTCTTCAGTTTGTGAGAGTATCGGTCTGGATCAACCTATATAACCTCTAGTTTTAAGAAACTTATATGTTGAATCGTGTTATATTGTGAATTTTTACTGTTACTGTCTCTTATAATTCATTATTGAGTGGCAATGTACATTGATATGTTTTTATTATATTGAATGTTGCTTGTTGTACATTGATGAGACGTAAATAAAGAATAAAATCTAAGATGAATTCCTAGCCAAACAACCAATTAAAAAGCTGCACTTTACTCTAATCTAAGTCTATATCCTACTCGCCCTAGGATATAACTACGCACCGGTAAATATTAAACGTTGTTGTCTTAAGACATAAGTAGTTTGTATTGGGACGTAGATCAGATCTATGTCTAAATGACTCAATTATTCCATGTAAGATCACGTAATTGAATGCCAAGAAAAATGATTGCGATTTTACCTATGCATGGATACATCCCTTTTCAACAGTTGAAAAAAAAAGTTAATATATTTGATTCAAATGTTTAAGTCAGCAATATTCATAAAGGGAGTAATTTAGCGCCACAACAATTTTTTCCCCATCAGAGTAAAGCGGAAATAATCGGTAACATTTAGCGACTTAGGTAGGGGGTAGTTTGCATAATTTCAAGCGTATGTGTATATTGAACTAGAGCACCTTTCTTTATGTATGCATGTAATGGGTCGTGCCATAGATCAATCAACTTATTAAGCACTTGTGGGATTGCGTGAATTTTTTTATCTTAAAGCGCCATTGTGTGTTTCAAATTGAATGTGGTATCAAGTTGCACTTAGTGTCTGTAAAGCTTGCATGCATTAACTTGCAATAGATAATGCAGTGACATGGATATAGCGAATATGCCACGCCCTCTTCTGGCTTCAAAGCTTTCGAGGAGAAGAATTATATAAGACTATGTCTTCCATTCTAATCCTGTTTCTGTATTCTGATTATGTGTGATTGTTCAATATGTATTATATTAAGAAATAAAATATGTTTAAACTAAGCTTTCTAAGGTCCAATTCCGAAATATGACACCTCCTCTTCTGGGTTCTAAGCTTTCTTGGATCCAAACCCGAAAATGACACTCCCCATTTAAGCTTTCTAAAGTCCAAAACCGAAATATGATACCCCCCTCTTCTGGGTTCTAAGCTTTCTAAGGTCCAAAGCCGAAATATGATACCCCCCTCTTCTAGGTTCTAAGCTTTCTAAGGTCCAGCGTCGAAATATGACACCCCCCTCTTCTGGGTTCTAAGCTTTCTAAGGTCCAGCCGAAATATGACACCCCCCTCTTCTGGGTTCTAAGCTTTCTAGTCCAGCGTCGAAATATGACACCCCCCTCTTCTGGGTTCTAAGCTTTCTAAGGTCCAGCGTCGAAATAAGATACCCCCCTCTGGGGTTCTAAGCTTTCTAAGGTCCAGCGTCGAAATATGATACCCCCCTTTTCTGGGTTCTAAGCTTTCTAAGGTCCAAAGCCGAAATATGACACCCCCTCTTCTGGGTTCTAAGCTTTCTAAGGTCCAAAGCCGAAATATGATACCCCCCTCTTCTGGGTTCTAAGCTTTCTAAGGTCCAGCGTCGAAATATGATACCCCCCTCTTCTGGGTTCTAAGCTTTCTAAGGTCCAAAGCCGAATATGATACCCCCCTCTTCTGGGTTCTAAGCTTTCTAAGGTCCAAAGCCGAACAATGACACCCCCCTCTTCTGGGTTCTAAGCTTTCTAAGGTCCAAAGCCGAAATATGATACCCCCCTCTTCTGGGTTCTAAGCTTTCTAAGGTCCAGCGTCGAAATATGATACCCCCCTCTTCTGGGTTCTAAGCTTTCTAAGGTCCAAAGCCGAAATATGATACCTCCCTCTTCTAGGTTCTAAGCTTTCTAAGGTCCAGCGTCGAAATATGACACCCCCCTCTTCTGGGTTCTAAGCTTTCTAAGGTCCAGCGTCGAAATAAGATACCCCTCTTCTGGGTTCTAAGCTTTCTAAGGTCCAAAGCCGAACAATGACACCCCCCTCTTCTGGGTTCTAAGCTTTCTAAGGTCCAGCGTCGAAATATGACACCCCCCTCTTCTGGGTTCTAAGCTTTCTAAGGTCCAACACCGAAATATGACACCCCCTCTTCTGGGTTCTAAGCTTTCTAAGGTCCAGCGTCGAAATATGACACCCCCCTCTTCTGGGTTCTAAGCTTTCTAAGGTCCAAAACCGAAATATGATACCCCCTCTTCTGGGTTCTAAGCTTTCTAAGGTCCAAGCCGAAATATGATACCCCCCTCTTCTGGGTTCTAAGCTTTCTAAGGTCCAAAGCCGAAATATGATACCCCCTCTTCTGGGTTCTAAGCTTTCTAAGGTCCAGCGTCGAAATATGATACCCCCCTCTTCTGGGTTCTAAGCTTTCTAAGTCCAATGCCAAAATATGATACCCCCTCTTCTGGGTTCTAAGCTTTCTAAGGTCCAAAGCCGAAATATGATACCCCCCTCTTCTGGGTTCTAAGCTTTCTAAGGTCCAAACCCGAAATGTGACACCCCCACTGCTAGGTTTAAACTTAGGAAAAGAAAATAGCCACGTTTTTAAAAAAAATATGATACGTACTATAAACTGTATTTGTTTTACAACGATTGCGAAACAAGCTTTAACAACTTGGCGCGGATGATATCATATATGTGGGCCTTTGTGTGGGAAGAAACTGGCGAACCAGGAGAAAACCCATATGTCCAATATGGCGGCAACCATACCAGCTCAGATTCTGAGTCAGAGGATCGAACCCAGGTTGCATTGGTGAGAGTCGAGCGTGCTAACCACTGCGCTGAACGGACAGCCGGACAGCCGGACACTAGTCATAGAACGCCATACGTACGCGTATGTCCATGTGACAACATGGTTAGTAAATCTAGGGCCTGCTTTTGAAATGAAATCCAATTATTCGGCCCAGTCTGTATTTCTGCAAAGATTGCAGAGGAATGTGTAAGCAAAATTACAAATATTACCATTTGAAAAGAAATTGCTGAAACATATTAGTTTAGTTACAAATTTATTTTAGCTCGATTGTGAAACAAGTTATTACAACTTATATTTATCACTCTCGAGACCTCATTCCTGATGGAATCCATCGCCATGAGGGAGAGAGAAGAGGCAATGTGGAATTTAAATGCCCTGTCTAAGGGCATACTCGTAACGGCTCCGGCGGGGCTCGAACTCCAGACCTTTCGCACCTGAAGCGAACGCGCATCCACTGCGCTATCACGACTTCCACTGTATAAACATATTCAAGATTGAGTTTGCTTTGAACATATTTTAGTATGGTGTCAAACAGTTAATCGTTTCAATAATTCCTAACATGTGCTTAGCGATCTTTCACGTAATTTTGTACATTGTCAACATGACTGGCTGTCAACACTTAGCCCATTTCATTCTGGATACCGTTCAAACAATATTTGCAAAGAACATAGATCCAGATCAGCTGCCACGACGGAACGTGCCGTCTGGTCACGTTCTATGCTCTTTGCTATTCAGATGATCTTGCTAAGACATTTGACTATGTAGCAAACAACATAGATCCTGATCAGCACATAGCGTGACGCTACAGCTGATCTGGATCTGTGTGTGTGTGTGTGTGTGTGTGTGTGTGTGTTCGTGTTCGTGTTCGTGTTCGTGTTCGTGTTCGTGTTCGTGTTCGTGTTCGTGTTCGTGTTCGTGTTCGTGTTCGTGTTCGTGTTCGTGTTCGTGTTCCATTAATGTCAAACCCCTTGCGGGGACCTATACATGTTTTCCTGGGCATGCTTAGCCAACAATAGCGGTTAACTAGTACTAAGCAATGTGTGTGAGGTGCCTTGCTCAATGGCACTACATACGTGGCCTGACTGAGTATCGAACCCGGACCGTTCGATTCCAAATCCGATGCTCTAACATTGGACCACGGACGCCACAAATCTATGTTGTTTGCAAAGCCTTTAAATGTATCCAGAATGAAATGGGTTAACTGTAAAATCCAATGTGGTAGCGCAACAAAAGACAGCTTGGTAACGCACATACCCACCAGCTAAATGTTGTACATGAAGCCTTATGGAACGCATGCACACCTCTGGTTTCATGCGAATACTAGTACTAGCTATACTAGTTACCGGACTGTAATAGTGAATTGCATCCGCGACGAATCACTTAACTGTAACATACGCGACGAATCACTTAACTGTAACATACGCGACGATTCACTTAACTGTAACATACGCGACGAATCACTTAACTGTAACATCCGCGATGAATCACTTAACGGTAACATTCCCGGAGAATCACGTAACTGCAACACCCGAGGTGAATCACTTAACTGTAACATCCGCGATGAATCACTTAACTGTAACATCCGCGATGAATCACTTAACTGTAACATCCGTTAAGAATCACTTAACGGTAACATCCGTGACGAATCACGTAACTGTAACATTCGCGGAGAATCACTTAACTGTAACATTCCCAGTGAATCACTTAACGTTAGCATCCGCTACGAATCACTTAACTGTAATATCCGCGACGAATCACTTAACTGTAATATCCGGGACGAATCACTTAACTGTAACATCCGCGACGAATCACTTAACTGTAATATCCGGGACGAATCACATAACTGTAATATCCGGGACGAATCACTTAACTGTAACATCCTCGACGAATCACTTAACAGTAACATACGCGACGAATCACTTAACGGTAACATCCGTTACGAATCACGTAACTGTAACATTCGCGGAGAATCACTTAACTGTAACATTCCCGGTGAATCACTAACTGTAACATTTACGGTGGATCACTTAACGGTAACATTCCCGGAGAATCACGTAACTGCAACACCCGAGGTGAATCACTTAACTGTAACATCCGCGATGAATCACTTAACTGTAACATCCGCGACGAATCACTTAACTGTAACATCCGCTAAGAATCACTTAACGGTAACATCCGTGACGAATCACTTAACTGTAACATACGCGACGAATCACTTAACGCTAACATCCGTTACGAATCACGTAACTGTAACATTCGCGGAGAATCACTTAACTGTAACATTCCCGGTGAATCACTAACTGTAACATTTACGGTGAATCACTTAAAGGTAACATCCGCGACGAATCACTTAACTCTAACATCCGCGACTCGCGTCGAGGAATCAATTAACTGTAACATTCGCGGAGTATCACTTATCTGTAACATTCCCAGTGAATCACTTAACGTTAGCATCCGCTACGAATCACTTAACTGTAATATCCGCGACGAATCACTTAACTGTAATATCCGGGACGAATCACTTAACTGTAACATCCGCGACGAATCACTTAACTGTAATATCCGGGACGAATCACATAACTGTAATATCCGGGACGAATCACTTAACTGTAACATCCTCGACGAATCACTTAACAGTAACATACGCGACGAATCACTTAACGGTAACATCCGTTACGAATCACGTAACTGTAATATCCGGGACGAATCACTTAACTGTAATATCCGGGACGAATCACTTAACTGTAACATCCGCGACGAATCACTTAACTGTAACATCCGCGACGAATCACTTAACTGTAATATCCGGGACGTATCACTTACTGTAACATCGCTGTAGATCACTTAACTGTAACATTCGCGACGAATCACTTAACTGTAACATCCGCGACGAATCACTTAACTGTAATATCCGGGACGAATCACTTAACTGTAACATCCGCGACGAATCACTTAACTGTAATATCCGGGACGAATCACTTAACTGTAACATCCGGGACGAATCACTTAACTGTAACATCCGCTGTAGATCACTTAACTGTAACATCCGCGACGAATCACTTAACTGTAACATCCGCGACGAATCACTTAACTGTAATATCCGGGACGAATCACTTAACTGTAACATCCTGAACGAATCACTTAACTGTAATATCCGATGTAGATCACTTAACTGTAACATCCGCGACGAATCACTTAACTGTAACATCCGCGGCGAATCACTTAACTGTAATATCCGGGACGAATCACTTAACTGTAATATCCGGGACGAATCACTTAACTGTAATATCCGGGACGAATCACTTAACTGTAACATCCGCGACGAATCACTTAACTGTAACATCCGCGACGAATCACTTAACTGTAATATCCGCGACGAATCACTTAACTGTAATATCCGGGACGAATCACTTAACTGTAACATCCGCGACGAATCACTTAACTGTAACATCCGCGACGAATCACTTAACTGTAATATCCGGGACGAATCACTTAACTGTAACATCCCGACGACACAAAAACACAACACAACAACACCACAACACAACATCCGCTGTAGATCACTTAACTGTAACATCCGCGACGAATCACTTAACTGTAACATCCGCGACGAATCACTTAACTGTAATATCCGGGACGAATCACTTAACTGTAACATCCTGAACGAATCACTTAACTGTAATATCCGATGTAGATCACTTAACTGTAACATCCGCGACGAATCACTTAACTGTAACATCCGCGACGAATCACTTAACTGTAACATCCGCGACGAATCACTTAACTGTAATATCCGGGACGAATCACATAACTGTAATATCCGGGACGAATCACTTAACTGTAACATCCGCGACGAATCACTTAACTGTAATATCCGGGACGAATCACTTATCTGTAATATCCGCGACGAATCACTTAACTGTAATATCCGGGACGAATCACTTAACTGTAATATCCGGGACGAATCACTTAACTGTAACATCCGCGACGAATCACTTAACTGTAACATCCGCGACGAATCACTTAACTGTAACATCCACGACGAATCATTTAACTGTCACATCCGCGATGAATCATTTAACTGTAACATCCGCGACGAATCACTTAACTGTCACATCCGCGACGAATCACTTAACTGTCACATCCGCGATGAATCATTTAATTGTAACATCCTCGACGAATCATTTAACTGTACCATCCGCGACGAATCACTTAACGGTAACATTCCCGGAGAATCACGTAACTGCAACACCCGAGATGAATCACTTAACTGTAACATCCGAGGTGAATCACTTAACGTTTACATCCGCGGTGAACTACTTAACGGTCACATCCGCGATGAATCACTTAACTGTAACATCCGCGACTCGCGGCGAGGAATCACTTAACTGTAACATTCGCGGAGAATCACTTAACTGTCACATCCGCGACGAATCAATTAACTGTCACATCCGCGACGAATCAATTTTCAAACATCAAAATTATACAATTCATAAATAACTCTAAATGTCAGAAAATGGACAGAATAACTCCAATGTCATCGGGCTATTTCGAGGATCACTACCTGTCGAAGATTATGCTCGCGCATTTATCAGACCAAATCACCAAATGTGGTGTCAAGGAGTCAAACAAATGGGACAATGAATTATTGTAACATTGATGGTTAAATCATACGAAAAAAACAGAATATAACGTCGAGACGTCGTTAACCTTTATCATACGTCAGTTTCTAATTACGTAACCAGTCGCGCAGACCTTTTAATTAGCAGTCTCTGATAGCAAACAGCATGACGATAGAAACGTACAATTAAGGTTTTTGTCTGTAGACATGTTTATGAGACAGAGGTGAGAGATATACTGGTTTTTAATGGAAAAAAACAACAATTTGATGGCTATATATATAATATATTTAGCATGTGAATACGCATAATTATGCTATCTGAGGCAGTATAAGTGCATTCTCCCGTAATCTTATTTCAAACAGACGGATTTGTAGTCCAGTGGTAACACGCTGGACTGATAATCCAGGGATCGCAGGTTCGATCCCCCGTCTGACCATAACAAAATTAACAGTCTTTCAGATGGGAACGTTAAACCGATGTCTCGTGTCGGTGCTTTACACCGTGCACGTAAAAGAACCAGAGGAGACTCTGGAATGGGTCACTCTCTGTATCATTGCACAATCCTCCAACAATCTAAAATGACTGATCTCTTCAAGAGGCGTCGCTCATATGGGCAACCGGTAGTAACGAAAAATAAACGTAAAACACACATACACGGGCACATTTCTCATCGAACTAACATTTTGATTTGATGGCATGTATTTATGTTTGATGGCTTGTATTTGTCATTTAATAGATTGGTTGCATGCATAATATATGATCTGTTGATGCCTATTAATTGGCCGAGTAGTCATAAAGTTGGCTTTAAGTCACTTGCCCCTCGCCGCTCTAGGTTCGAATCCCACTGCGGCCTGCGGGTGCCAAATTATGGCATCTATCCAACTGACTTGTGGTAAATCGGTGGTTCTACCTGGGTGCCCGTCAGACGGTGCGTGCAATACTGCTCGGAGGGGCGATGCTGATTGAGCTTATTCACCCTCGCCGCCGGCGAACCATATGGGCGAGCTGCTCGGAGTGGCATGCTTAAAATAGAAATTTATATTATAGCAACAACAACAACAACAAACAACAACAACAACAACAACAACAACAACAACGTATTGCATTAAGACATCAGCTGATACTTATAGCATATACAGATAAAATACATAAACATGTATTGTGAAAAAGTGAAAACATGGTTTATAATGGAGTAGTTTCGGAGAAGCGTGTACGTATGAACTTTGAAAAGGATAATTTGATAGCAAATAATTGAATGATATATAAGTATTTCTCATGCTAGCTCATTCATATGTATGAAAAATCAAACTTTATGAAAAATGTCGTGTGTAGGTCATTCATGAGCCTCAATGATTAAAGTATTTTTTGCACGAGATTTTAGAGTAGTACTATCAGTTAAATACTACCAGTATAACACTTAACATCTAGCTAATGGAAAGCAAATTTACTGTATCATATTTTATTGCTTTTATCAATTACATGTGTAATACAACAGCAATAAATACACTACATAAATGGTGATACGTGTAAATTGATAAAACAAATGGTTTGGGCCACACGTTTTGCCAACATTAGTAATCATCAGAGTAATCGGCCCGCACCAGGAAAAGAAATAAACATTGCACCCCCCGGATATAATGTAAGTAAGTTAGCTTAAACTTTATTTATTTTACAACGATTGCGAAACAAGTTCTAACAACTTATATTAATCACTCTCGTTGGCGCGGGTGAAAGCGTAAATGTGGTCATTCGTGTGGGAGGAAACAGGAGTACCCGGAGAATAACCCACCTGTCCGATCTGGCGACCACCATACCATCTGACATACTTCCCGGTCCGCGGATCGAACCCGGGTTGCATAGGTGAGTAAGCTCACTATGAGTGATATTACGTGTCACGTGTAATCTAATATAAAATGTAACAAGTAAAAACATGCCTGCAAACCCCACATACATTACTCATTAACGTTGTGCAAACCCCACATGCATTACTCATTAACGTTGTGCAAACCCCACATGCATTACTCATTAACGTTGTGCAAACCCCACATACACTACTCATTAACGTTGTGCAAACCCCACATGCATTACTCATTAACGTTGTGCAAACCCCACATACACTACTCATTAACGTTGTGCAAACCCCATATACACTACTCAGTAACGTTGTGCAAACCCCACATACATTACTCATTAACGTTGTGCAAACCCCACATACACTACTCATTAACGTTTTGCAAACCCCACATACATTACTCATTAACGTTGTGCAAACCCCACATACATTACTCATTAACGTTGTGCAAACCCCACATACACTACTCATTAACGTTTTGCAAACCCCACATACACTACTCATTAACGTTGTGCAAACCCCACATGCATTACTCATTAACGTTGTGCAAACCCCACATACACTACTCATTAACGTTGTGCAAACCCCACATACACTACTCATTAACGTTGTGCAAACCCCACATACACTACTCATTAACGTTGTGCAAACCCCACATACATTACTCATTAACGTTGTGCAAACCCCACATACATTACTCATTAACGTTGTGCAAACCCCACATACATACTCATTAACGTCATTAGTTGCAACTTAATTTTAATCCTCAATCCTACATGTATGTACATATTATGTATACAAGGCTATGTATATTCAAATAAATAAATATTGTTTAAAAAATATCTTAGCTCGATTGCGAAACAAGTTCTTACAACTTATATTAATTACTCTCGAGACCTCATTAGTTGCAAATTAATTTTAATCCTCAATCCTACATGTATGTACATATTATGTATACCAGGCTATGTATATTCAAAGAAATAAATATTGGTTAAAAATGTTTTAGCTCGATTGCGAAACAAGTTCTTACAACTTATATTAATCACTCTCGATACCTCATTCCTGATGGAATCCACCGCCACGAGGGAGAGAGAAGAGTGGATAGATGGAAGAATGTGAAATGCCTTGCCTAAGGGCACACTCGTAACGGCTCCAGTTGGGCTTGAACTCCGGACCTTTCGCACCTGTGCACAAGGCAAGACTTGCGTTATGTGCAATGGGCAATACTTGCGATATGTGCAATGGGCAAGACTTGCGATCTGTGTAATGGGCAAGACTTGCGATATGTGCAATGAGCAAGACTTGCGATATGTGCAATGGGCAAGACTTGCGCTATGTACAATGGGCAAGACTTGCGATATGTACAATGGGCAAGACTTGCGTTATGTACAATGGGCAAGACTTGCGATCTGTGCAATGGGCAAGACTTGCATTATGTGCAATGGGCAAGACTTGCGATCTGTGCAATGGGCAAGACTTGCATTATGTGTAATGGGCAAGACTTGCGTTATGTACAATGGGCAAGACTTGCGATCTGTGCAATGGGCAAGACTTGCATTATGTGCAATGGGCAAGACTTGCGATATGTACAATGGGCAAGACTTGCGATCTGTGCAATGGGCAAGACTTGCGTTATGTACAATGGGCAAGACTTGCGATATGTGCAATGGGCAAGACTTGCGATATGTGCAATGGGCAAGACATGCGATATTTGCAATGGGCAAGACATGCGATATGTGCAATGGGCAAGACTTACGATCTGTGCAATGGGCAAGACTTGCGCTATGTACAATGGGCAAGACTTGCGATATGTGCAATGGGCAAGACTTGCGATATGTGCAATGGGCAAGACATGCGATATGTGCAATGGGCAAGACATGCGATATGTGCAATGGGCAATACTTGCGATATGTGCAATGGGCAAGACTTGCATTATGTGCAATGGGCAAGACTTGCGTTATGTACAATGGGCAAGACTTGCGTTATGTGCAATGGGCAAGACTTGCGATATGTTCAATGGGCAAGACATGCGATATGTGCAATGGGCAAGACTTGCGATATGTGCAATGGGCAATACTTGCGATATGTGCAATGGGCAAGAATTGCGATATGTGCAATGGGCAATACTTGCGATATGTGCAATGGGCAATACTTGCGATATGTGCAATGGGCAAGAATTGCGATATGTGCAATGGGCAAGACATGCGATATGTGCAATGGGCAAGACATGCGATATGTGCAATGGGCAAGACATGCGATATGTGCAATGGGCAAGACATGTGCAATGGGCAAGGCTTGCGCTATGTGCAATGGGCAATACTTGCGATATGTGCAATGGGCAATACTTGCGATATGTGCAATGGGCAAGAATTGCGATATGTGCAATGGGCAATACTTGCGATATGTGCAATGGGCAATACTTGCGATATGTGCAATGGGCAAGAATTGCGATATGTGCAATGGGCAAGACATGCGATATGTGCAATGGGCAAGACATGCGATATGTGCAATGGGCAAGACATGCGATATGTGCAATGGGCAAGACATGTGCAATGGGCAAGGCTTGCGCTATGTGCAATGGGCAATACTTGCGATATGTGCAATGGGCAATACTTGCGATATGTGCAATGGGCAAGAATTGCGATATGTGCAATGGGCAATACTTGCGATATGTGCAATGGGCAATACTTGCGATATGTGCAATGGGCAATACTTGCGATATGTGCAATGGGCAATACTTGCGATATGTGCATAGGACAAGACGTGCGATCTGTGCAATGGGCAAGACTTGCGATATGTGCAATGGGCAAGACTTGCGATATGTTCAATGGGCAAGACTTGCGATATGTGCAATGGGCAAGACATGCGATATGTGCAATGGGCAAGACTTGCGATATGTGCAATGGGCAAGACATGCGATATGTGCAATGGGCAAGACTTGCGATATGTACAATGGGCAAGACTTGCGATATGTGCAATGGGCAATACTTGCGATATGTGCAATGGGCAAGACTTGCGATATGTGTAATGGGCAAGAATTGCGATATGTGCAATGGGCAGACTTGCGATATGTGTAATGGGCAAGACTTGCGATATGTGCAATGGGCAGACTTGCGATATGTGCAATGGGCATGACTTGCGTTATGTGCAATGGGCAAGACATGCGATATGTGCAATGGGCAAGACTTGCGATATGTGCAATGGGCAAGACTTGCGATATGTGCAATGGGCAATACTTGCGATATGTGCAATGGGCAAGAATTGCGATATGTGCAATGGGCAATACTTGCGATATGTGCAATGGGTAATACTTGCGATATGTGCAATGGTCAATATTTGCGATATGTGCAATGGGCAATACTTGCGATATGTGCATAGGACAAGACGTGCGATCTGTGCAATGGGCAAGACTTGCGATATGTGCAATGGGCAAGACTTGCGATATGTTCAATGGGCAAGACTTGCGATATGTGCAATGGGCAAGACATGCGATATGTGCAATGGGCAAGACTTGCGATATGTGCAACGGGCAAGACATGCGATATGTGCAATGGGCAAGACTTGCGATATGTACAATGGGCAAGACTTGCGATATGTGCAATGGGCAATACTTGCGATATGTGCAATGGGCAAGACTTGCGATATGTGTAATGGGCAAGAATTGCGATATGTGCAATGGGCAGACTTGCGATATGTGTAATGGGCAAGACTTGCGATATGTGCAATGGGCAGACTTGCGATATGTGCAATGGGCATGACTTGCGTTATGTGCAATGGGCAAGACATGCGATATGTGCAATGGGCAAGACTTGCGATATGTGCAATGGGCAAGACTTGCGATATGTGCAATTTGCAAGACATGCGATATGTGCAATGGGCAAGACTTGCGATATGTGCAATGGGCAAGACTTGCGATATGTACAATGGGCAAGACTTGCGATATGTGCAATGGGCAAGACTTGCGATATGTGCAATGGGCAAGACTTGCGATATGTGCAATGGGCAATACTTGCGATATGTGCAATGGGCAAGAATTGCGATATGTGCAATGGGCAATACTTGCGATATGTGCAATGGGCAATACTTGCGATATGTGCAATGGGCAATACTTGCGATATGTGCAATGGGCAATACTTGTGATATGTGCATAGGACAAGACGTGCGATCTGTGCAATGGGCAAGACTTGCGATATGTGCAATGGGCAAGACTTGCGATATGTGCAATGGGCAAGACTTGCGATATGTACAATGGGCAAGACTTGCGATATGTGCAATGGGCAAGACATGCGATATGTGCAATGGGCAAGACTTGCGATATGTGCAATGGGCAAGACATGCGATATGTACAATGGGCAAGACTTGCGATATGTGCAATGGGCAATACTTGCGATATGTGCAATGGGCAAGACATGCGATATGTGCAATGGGCAAGACTTGCGATATGTGCAATGGGCAAGACATGCGATATGTGCAATGGGCAAGACTTGCGATATGTGCAATGGGCAAGACTTGCGATATGTACAATGGGCAAGACTTGCGATATATGCAATGGGCAAGAAATGCGATATGTGCAATGGGCAAGACTTGCGATATGTGCAATGGGCAAGACATGCGATATGTGCAATGGGCAAGACTTGCGATATGTGCAATGGGCAAGACATGCGATATGTACAATGGGCAAGACTTGCGATATGTGTAATGGGCAAGACTTGCGATATGTGCAATGGGCAGACTTGCGATATGTGCAATGGGCAAGACTTGCGTTATGTACAATGGGCAAGACTTGCGTTATGTGCAATGGGCAAGACTTGCGTTATGTACAATGGGCAAGACTTGCGATATGTGTAATGAGCAAGACTTGCGTTATGTGCAATGGGCAAGACTTGCGTTATGTACAATGGGCAAGACTTGCGATATGTGTAATGAGCAAGACTTGCGTTATGTGCAATGGGCAAGACTTGCGTTATGTGCAATGGGCAAGACTTACGATATGTACAATGGGCAAGACTTGCGATATGTGCAATGGGCAATACTTGCGTTATGTGCAATGGGCAAGACTTACGATATGTACAATGGGCAAGACTTGCGATATGTGCAATGGGCAATACTTGCGTTATGTGCAATGGGCAAGACTTACGATATGTACAATGGGCAAGACTTGCGATATGTGCAATGGGCAATACTTGCGTTATGTGCAATGGGCAAGACTTACGATATGTACAATGGGCAAGACTTGCGATATGTGCAATGGGCAATACTTGCGTTATGTGCAATGGGCAAGACTTACGATATGTACAATGGGCAAGACTTGCGATATGTGCAATGGGCAATACTTGCGTTATGTGCAATGGGCAAGACTTACGATATGTACAATGGGCAAGACTTGCGATATGTGCAATGGGCAATACTTGCGTTATGTGCAATGGGCAAGACTTACGATATGTACAATGGGCAAGACTTGCGATATGTGCAATGTGCAAGACTTGCGTTATGTGCAATGGGCAAGATTTGCAATATCTGTAATGGGCAAGACTTACGATATCTGCAATGGGCAAGACTTACGATATCTGCAATGGGCAAGACTTGCGATCTATGCAATGGGCAAGACTTGCGATATGTGCAATGGGCAAGACTTGCTTACAGCTTTGCAAATCTATTACACACCACAGACGCTTGGGATCTGGACATATGTTTTCGTGTTCAAAATCACAAAACTAAAAAACTGTGTTTGTTTAGTTTATAAGAACACTACGAGGTTATTATTTAGTTGATTATTCTCTGCCACTGCTATTGGCTTGACATTGCACTTAGGGCCACTTGTAACCCGAAACTTGTATAATTCGGCATATAGGATCACTTAATTATCTTAGTTAGGAACAACGGTGGAAACAAAGGAGTCCAACTAAAAGGACACATATACATTTCGGGATAAATCGGACTTATCTGCCAAGGGAGGTAATAGCAAAACATATTGTTGTTAAAACGTGTGGCCCAAACCATTTGTATGTTCATGCTATGTATTGTATAGGTACGTGTATGACATATGTAACATCGATTTGTAATAAAATATGGTTAAATAAATAGGAAAACATAGTGATACTGCTCAATTCGGGTCACACAAGAAGTTTATTGCATCTGTGAAAAAGTTTTTTCGGTCCGCTAATCTCTCGGCTTTCAGGCTTTCAACTGTTTCTGTAGTTCTCTATGGGGGAGTTCCAATAGCCATTTACCATTGACCTGTAAGTGGGTGAAATGGCGCGACAGATATTCTTTTATGTGAGGATTGTGATTCGGGGAGATGTTTTACGCGCCTGCTTTGATACATTCCATTCATACGTCTTGAACCGCAGGTAACTCATTTTATAAATGCAGTTTCAACAAGGTTTCAATGCATACCAAGTATGCAACTGTGAACGAAGAGCAGCTCACAAAACCAAAATATGTTGCCCCATTTCACTTGATTTCACCACGCCTGTAGAATTCTTCATACACTAAACAGCATTAGCATATAAGAAGGAAGAGTTGTTTAGTTTATACAAATTAGCTTAAGCTCAATTGCGAACTAAGCTCTTACAACCTTATTTAAACTGCTTCGAGACCTCATTCGTGATGGAATCCATCGCCATGGGAGAGGCAGAAGAGGCAATGTGGAACTTAAGTGCATTGCCTAAGGACACACTCCTAACGGCGAAAAGCTAGGCGTAAACTCCGGGCCTCTCTCATCTGAAGCGAACGCGCTACAACTGCGCTATAACGACTTCCAAACGAAGGGTTTAACGATTGGACAGTGTTTGTAAACACAAAACAGGAGATTAGACATAATATTATGACGTATCACGTGGATTAATTTTGATCTATTTCATACAGATATTGATTTCTAAATAACGTTACATACACAGTGCACGTATATAATTATATTTCGCTGTTCAACAATGATATACATCGTATATACTATATGCATAATTATACAAGTGTGTTCATTTGTTTTGTTCTGTACATATATAGAATGAATGCAATACAATATGTTTAAGCTAACACTATGGTACAGTGTAGGCTTGTCACTATACTATACTATACAATTATGTATTCAATCTATTCAAGCCATTCCAAACAAGCTCCCGTGTGTGTTTTACGTTTATTTATCGTCGCTATCGGTTGCCCATATGAGCGACGCCTCCTGAAGAGATTAGTTATTTTAGACTTTTGGAGGATAGTGCAATGATACAGACCGAGGCCAATTCCAGAGTCACCTCTGCTTATTTTACGTGCACGATGTAAAGCACCGACACGAGACCTCGGTTTAAAGTCCCATCTGAAAGACTGTTAATATATTAGGGTCAGACGGGGAATCGAACCTACGATCCCTGGGTTACCAGTCCAGCGTTTTAACCACTGGAATACAGATCCGTCAGTGACACTCCATCACTATCAAGGCTATATATAATATATCTACGGAAGAAAGGAGTCATTTCACGGTTCAGAGGGTAGAGCAGGGATACAGACAGAGCCCCAATGGGGATATCCAAAGTATATTCTGGCACGGTATAGAGCACCAACACGAGACACATTACATACATTGTGTGTTTTACGTTTATTTATCGTCGCTACCGGTTGCCCATATGAGCGACGCCTCCTGAAGAGATTAGTTATTTTAGATTTTTGGAGGATAGTGCATGATACAGACAGAGAAGAGACCCATTCCAGAATCTCCTCTGGTTCTTTTACGTGCACGATGTAAAGCACTGACACGAGACCTCGGTTTAAAGGGGGAGGCACACAGCTTCCTGCTACAACACTGGTCTTCCTTCACCTGTCGTATTTCAGCACAGTGGCGTATACTATCGTACGAATATTTTTAAATGATTTGCTGTCGTAATTGAATAATAAAACATCTAAATGAGGGTAAATACGTTTGTCTTGTCCCTGACTAGCAGAATATGACTCAAACTACTATAGTTGTGTAAAACGTATCAATCTCAATGTCACTGTTACCAGGTGGTCTGTTATGCGTATATATGTGGCACGGTACCCGAGCTGGTTCAAACAGAACCAGTAGTCCAGTGGTCAACACGTTAGGCTGTCGGAATCCATTGAGCACATGTTCAATCCCCCGTCGGACCATACTAATATTAACAATCTGTCAAGTGGGACTTTAGGCCTAAGTACTATATCAGTGGTTTACACCGTGACGGTAATAGACCAGAGAAGTCTCTGGATTGGGTCTGTGTCTGTAATAGACCAGATAAGTCTCTGGATTGGGTCTATGTCTGTAATATACCAGATATGTCTCTGGATTGGGGTTGTGTCTGTAATAGACGAGATAAGTCTCTGGATTGGGTATGTGTCTGTAATAGACAAGATAAGTCTCTGGATTGGGTCTGTGTCTGTAATAGACCAGATAAGTCTCTGGATTGGGTTTGTGTCTGTAATAGACCAGATAAGTCTCTGGATTGGGTGGGTGTCTGTAATAGACCAGATAAGTCTCTGGATTGGGTCTGTGTCTGTAATAGACCAGATAAGTCTCTGGATTGGGTCTGTGTCTGTAATAGACAAGATAAGTCTCTGGATTGGGGCTGTGTCTGTAATAGACAAGATAAGTCTCTGGATTGGTTCTGTGTCTGTAATAGACCAGATAAGTCTCTGGATTGGGTCTGTGTCTGTAATAGACAAGATAAGTCTCTGGATTGGGTCTGTGTCTGTAATAGACAAGATAAGTCTCTGGATTGGGGCTGTGTCTGTAATATACCAGATAAGTCTCTGGATTGGGTCTGTGTCTGTAATAGACCAGATAAGTCTCTGGATTGGGTCTGTGTCTGTAATAAACCAGATAAGTCTCTGGATTGGGTCTGTGTCTGTAATAGACAAGATAAGTCTCTGGATTGGGTCTATGTCTGTAATAGACCAGATAAGTCTCTGGATTGGGTCTGTGTCTGTAATAGACAAGATAAGTCTCTGGATTGGGTCTGTGTCTGTAATAGACAAGATAAGTCTCTGGATTGGGGCTGTGTCTGTAATATACCAGATAAGTCTCTGGATTGGGTCTGTGTCTGTAATAGACCAGATAAGTCTCTGGATTGGGTCTGTGTCTGTAATAAACCAGATAAGTCTCTGGATTGGGTCTGTGTCTGTAATAGACAAGATAAGTCTCTGGATTGGGTCTATGTCTGTAATAGACCAGATAAGTCTCTGGATTGGGTCTGTGTCTGTAATAGACAAGATAAGTCTCTGGATTGGGTCTGTGTCTGTAATAGACAAGATAAGTCTCTGGATTGGGGCTGTGTCTGTAATAGACCAGATATCTCTGGATTGTGTCTGTAATAGACCAGATAGTCTCTGGATTGGGTCTGTTGTAATAACCAGATAGTCTCTGGATTGGGTCTGTCTCTGTAATAGACCAGATCAGTCTCTGGATTGGGTATGTGTCTGTAATAGACCTAGCAGTCTCTGGATTGGGTCTGTGTCTGTAATAAACCAGACAAGTCTCTGGATTGGGTCTATGTCTGTACTAGTCTCTGTATCAGTGCACTGGTCTCAAATCTAAAATGGCTCTTAAGAAGGCGTCGCTTGTATTGTCAACGATACCGACGGCACAGAAACATAAAACACACACATGCATGTAGCCGAAACTTGTGGTTTGTGATATTTGAAAACGAATGATAGGGAGGTGGTACTATGGTCGCCAGATCGGACAGGTGGGTTTTTCTCCGGGTACTCCGGTTTCCTCCCACACGAATTACCACATTTACGCTTTCATCCGCGCCAACGAGAGTGATTAATATTATTATATTAGGGGCACAATCGTAACGGATCAGATCAGAGCATAGCGAATATGATTAGCAGAGATATTACAGACGAGATAAAAAAATTGCTGTTAGAAACACTTCAGAGTCCACAGTCCCGGTACTCCTTCATCGCCCGGGTACTGCTTCATCGCCCGGTACTCCTTTACCCTCCGGATACTCCTTCAGAGTCCGGGTACTTCTTCATAGTCCGGATACTCCATCATAGTCCGGGTACTACTTCACCCTCCGGATACTCCTTCAGAGTCCGGGTACTCCTTTACCCTCCGGATACTCCTTCAGAGTCCGGGTACTTCTTCATAGTCCGGATACTCCTTCATAGTCCGGGTACTCCTTCACTCTCCGGATACTCCTTCAGAGTCCGGGTACTTCTTCATAGTCCGGATACTCCTTCAGAGTCCGGGTACTCCTTTACCCTCCGGATACTCCTTCAGAGTCCGGGTACTTCTTCATAGTCCGGATACTCCTTCACAGTCCGGGTACTCCTTCATAGTCCGGATATTCCTTCAGAGTCCGGGTACTTCTTCATAGTCCGGGTACTCCTTCAGAGTCCGGATACTCCTTCATAGTCCGGATACGCCTTCATAGTCCGGATACTCCTTCATAGTCCGGGTACTCCTTCATAGTCCGGATACTCCTTCAGAGTCCGGGTACTCCTTCAGAGTCCGGGTACTTCTTCATAGTCCGGATACTCCTTCATAGTCCGGGTACTTCTTCACCCTCCGGATACTCCTTCATAGTCCGGGTACTCCTTCACATTCCGGGTACTCCTTCACAGTCCGGGTACTCCTTCATAGTCCGGATACTCCTTCAGAGTCCGGATACTCCTTCATAGTCCGGGTACTTCTTCACCCTCCGGGTACTCCTTCACAGTCCGGGTACTCCTTCACAATCCGGATACTCCTTCATAGTCCGGGTACTCCTTCATAGTCCGGATACTTCTTCATAGTCCGGATACTCCTTCATAGTCCGGGTACTCCTTCACATTCCGGGTACTCCTTCACAGTCCGGGTACTCCTTCATAGTCCGGATACTCCTTCAGAGTCCGGATACTCCTTCATAGTCCGGGTACTTCTTCACCCTCCGGGTACTCCTTCACAGTCCGGGTACTCCTTCACAATCCGGATACTCCTTCATAGTCCGGGTACTCCTTCATAGTCCGGATACTTCTTCATAGTCCGGATACTCCTTCATAGTCCGGGTACTCCTTCACATTCCGGGTACTCCTTCATAGTCCGGGTACTCCTTCACAGTCCGGGTACTCCTTCATAGCCCGGGTACTCCTTCACAGTCCGGGTACTCCTTCAACTCCGGGTACTCCTTCACAGTCCGGATACTCCTTCAGAGTCCGGGTACTCTTTAGTAGTCCGGGTACTCCTTCACAGTCCGGGTACTCCTTCATAGCCCGTGTACTCGTTCACAGTCCGGGTACTCCTTCAAATACGGGTACTCATTCACAGTCCGGGTACTCCTTCGTAGCCCGGGTACTCTTTAGCAGTCCGGGTACTCATTCACAACCCGGGTACTCTTTCACAGTCCGGGTACTGCTTCACAGTCCGGGTACTCCTTCACAATCCTGGTACTCCTTCACATATATCGGTGTATCAACCTTTCAAAGTAACACCGAGTTGTTGTACAGGGTTACAGAGTGTGTAAGCTTGTACGCACGTGCAGATACTATAATTATCTCTAGTATGCTAACATTCAAGTGTTCACTAATTCAACTTGACAGATTGAAATTTGTAATATCTGGTATTCATAAATGACTTATAATGAGATTTTCACATTTTGCCGACAATCAAACACAGCTGTTTTATAACTCGATATGTTAGGAACTTAGTTCACTCAAATTGTATCATGCACTTTTCGAGTTACAGAATTAGCACACCATATGTCGTTTTAGAGCCCCCGTGTCGTGGCCGAGTGGTCTAACGGGCGGACGGGCGGGCGGACGGACGGAGGGACAGACTGACAGACATACAGACAAAAGACAGACCAACAAAGACAGATAGACAAATAGACAGTTAGATAGATAGACAGTTATACAGTACCAGTTACTAATGTGTACTCTACTTCCGTTTTTAATATATAAACTTATGTTTTCAACATTTCCTGTGTTAAAAAACAACAAGTATAGAGGAAATGATCTAGTTTATTTAATCAATAAAATGTCGCAGTTAAGTGAAATCTGCTGTACTATATTTATGATGGCTGTACAGAGTGATTAATGTATAAATAATGTCAAATGTCAACATTTGCTACACATTATCAAACGAAACTTACCGATACGTTCCTCTATTTATCGAGGGCAATACACTATCCACAAAATATATACTGACACCAAAAAGATACGTTGCACTTGCACAGGTTAAACTTATAACGTTTTAGAAAAAATCCAGTATTCTATAATTTGTAGCGAAAAAGTAACGCTCAATATAAAAGTACACAGTTTTGTTTTTTATGGTGTGCAGTATATTTGTCTCAAGAAGGTTTAGCTTGCGGTAGTTTTGAGTGCACGTTTTCGATCCCCCGTCTAACCATAATAAAATTAACAGTCTTTCAGATGGGGCATTAAACCGAGGTCTCGTGTCGGTGATTTACACCGTGCACGTAAAAGAATCAGAGGAGACTCTGGAATGGGTATCTGTCTGTATCATTGCACAATCCTCCAACAATCTAAAATGGCTAATCTCTTCAGGAGGCGTCGCTCATATGGGCAACTAGTAGCGGCGATAAATAAACGTAAAAACACACATATGGTGCGGTGCGATTGTTCGTCAGTTCTACGCTAGACTCTGAAATATATCTGAAAGACTGACATAGACCCATTCCAGGGTCGCACACGCACGCGCACGCACACGTACACGTACCACACGCGCACACACGCACGACATAAGGTATGTGAGGTCCAGCCCCGACATAGGGTGTGCGATGTCCAGCCCCGACATAGGGTGTGCGATGTCCAACCCGGACATAGGGTATGTGAGGTCCAGCCCCGACATAGGGTGTGCGATGTCCAGCCCCGACATAGGGTATGCGATGTCCAGCCCCGACATAGGGTGTGCGATGTCCAGCCCCGACATAGGATGTGCGAGGTCCAGTCCGGACATAGGGTGTGCGATGTCCAGCCCCGACATAGGGTGTGCGATGTCCAGCCCCGACATAGGGTGTGCGATGTCCAGCCCCGACATAGGGTATGCGATGTCCAGCCCGGACATAGGGTATGTGAGGTCCAGCCCCGACATAGGGTGTGCGAGGTCCAGCCCCGACATAGGGTGTGCCATGTCCAGCCCCGACATAGGGTGTGCGATGTCCAGCCCCGACATAGAGGATGCGAGGTCCAGCCCCGACATAGGGTATGTGAGGTCCAGCCCCGAAATAGGGTGTGCGAGCTCCAGGCCCACCATAACTCCTGTAATGCTGTTCTTATAGGCATGCCACGTACATTCGCATTTCTCTCCACCGTGTTCATGGATTCCATCAGGAATGATGTCTAGGGAACGATTAATTTTAACTGTTACACTAAACTGGATTAAAAATACGAATATTAATTAGAAGATCACGAAATTCTGCTACAATTTATATATTCACAGCAGTTTATGTTTTTATGGATTACCATTAAAATATAGATTAAACAGTTTTATTTCGAGACAAGAATGTGCAGTGCTAAACATCTTGAAGACTGTATTAATGATTTCTTTGATCTTGCTCCGGGGTAGTATATGAACTGTTGGAATATGATGCTAGTATGTATTAACACGACACGATTGTGTTATTTAAACCACCACATGCCACGATTTTATAACATTCCGTTATTTAAACTTTCACATACTTTTTACCCATGTTGCTTCAGTTTATCGAAGAATAAATCGGAGAGAGGTGGCAAATACGTCAAGTGGAAGTCGTGATTGCGCAGTGGTAGTGTAGCGCGTTCGCTTCATCGAACGGTCCGAAGTTCGCGCATTATAAATACAGAGACACTTTCTAACGGATCTTTAGTCCAGTGATAACACGCTGGACTGGTAATACAGAGATCGCAGGTTCGACCCCCCGTCTGACCCTAATAAAATTAACAGTCTTTCAGATGGGACGTTAAACCGATGTCGCGTGTCGGTGCTGTACACGGTGCACGTAAAGTAAAAGAACCAGAGGAGACTCTGGAATGGGTCTCTGTCTGTATGATTGCACTATCTTCCAAAAATCTAAAATGACTAATCTCTTCAGGAGGCGTCGCTAATATGGGCAACCGGTAGCGACGATAAATAAACGTAAAACACACATAGCGCAGTTGTAGCGCGTTCGCTTCATTGAACGGTCCGATGTTCGCGCGACCATTTCTAATTTCTTCGATTTATTAACCCAATAGTGCGTGATGTTAATATTATTTATATTCCGGTAGACTCCTATGTTTAGTGGCATTGTTCACCATTGTGATATAATGCATTTAGTGGTTTGGCTAATGAAGGTAGTTACACCGACGCAAGGCAGTTAGGCCGATGTATGGGTCATTGAAGGTAGATACGCCGACGAATGTGTTATTGAAGGCAGTTAGGCCGATGAATGGGTCATTGAAGGTAGATACGCCGGCGAATGGGTCATTGAGGGTAGTTACGTCGACGAATGTGTTATTGAAGGCAGTTAGGCCGATGAATGGGTCATTGAAGGCAGTTACCCCGACGAATGGGTTATTGAAGTTAGTTACCCCGACGAATGGGTCATTGAATGCAGTTACCCCGACGGATGGGTTATTGAAGGCAGTTATGCCGACGGATGGGTTATTGAAGTTAGTTGCGCCGATGAATTGGTCATTGAAGGCAGTTATGCCGACGGATGGGTTATTGAAGGTAGTTACGCCGACGAATGGGTCATTGAAGGCAGTTACGCCGATGAATGGGTCATTGAAGGCATTTACCTCGACGAATGGGTTGTTGATGATAATTATGTCGACGGATGAGTTATTGAAGGCAGTTACCCCACAAATGGGTTATTGAAGGTAGTTACGCCGACGAATGTGTTATTGAAGGTAGATACGCCGACGAATGTGTTATTGAAGGTAGTTACGCCGATGAATGGGCTGTTGAAGGCAGTTACGCCGATGAATGGGTTATTGAAGGTAGCTACACCGATGAATGGGTTATTGAAGGTAGATACGCCGACGAATGGGTTATTGAAGGTAGATACACCGATGAATGGGTTATTGAAGGTAGCTACACCGATGAATGGGATATTGAAGGCAGCTACGCAGATGAATGGGTTATTGAAGTTAGTTACCCCGACGAATGGGTCATTGAAGGCAGTTATGTCGACGGATGGGTTATTGAAGGCAGTTACGCCGACGGATGTGTTATTGAAGGTAGATACACCGACGAATGGGTCAGTGAAGGTAGTTACCCCACAAATGGGTTATTGAAGGCAGTTACGCCGATGAATGGGTTATTGAAGGTAGATACACCGACGAATGGGTCATTGAATGTAGTTACTCCGACGAATAGATTATTGAAAGTAACTATTAGCGAAGGTAACTATTCCGGCGAATGGGCGAATGCAACCTCTCAATCTATGTGTTTTACGTTTATTTATCGTCGTTACCGGTTGCCCATATGAGCGACGCCTCCTGAAGAGATTAGTCATTTTAGATTTTGGAGGATAGTGCAATGATACAAACAGAGACCCATTACAGAGTCTCCTCTGGTTCTGTTACGTGCACGGTGTAAAGCACCGACACGAGACCTCGGTTTAACGTCCCATCTGAAAGACTGTTAATTGTATTATGGTCAGACGGGAGATCGAACCTGCGATCTCTGGATTACCAGTCCAGCGTGTTACCACTGGACTACAGATCCGCCTTTGTATCAATCTACCTCTTCGTCTAGCTAATTATACTCTAGATGAGCGATATGATAATGACACGCTCTGTGCGGTCAGTAATGTTAATTGTATCTTGATTACCTCACATCATATATCGTTTTAATTCCAAATATATTTATATCAAAACGTCGGCAACCCGAATTCCTTATAAATTATTGCATATCAAATACCCAAATAATGACTCATTTGTCGTAACATGGGCGATATATCAAGGAATAAGAACGGAGTCCAGTAGCTAACAATTTAATCGCTCGCCCATATGGTTCGCCGGCGGCGAGGGTAAATAAGCTCAATCATCATAACTATTTACTGAAGTACAATGTAACAAAGTGTACGGTCGCGTAAAATTGTGCCGTCAGTCGATTTATCGCCTAATTACCACATTAAGTAACCGGTTGACATTGCAAGACACATCGCATTAACTTCATTTTCAGAGTGAACAAAAACATAACCTTAAATGTCATTATACGACCATCAAAGCAACGTACCAGATGGTTTGCGTGATGTAGAGTACTTAGATTAGGATATAATTCAATTAAGAAATGAAATGTCCTGCACAATGAAGTCATTAACTCTTTCAGCGCCGAATAAATTCAGAGCAAAGTAACGCCGCGTCTGATCAGGATCTATGTTGTTTACTATTCCGATAGGTGCTTCAGCTCCACTGTCTGAAGAGCAATCAGCATAAAGCCTGATCAGACGGCACGTTCTGTTCTGTCTGATCGGGTTTTCTGCGTGTGTGTGTTTTACGTTTATTTATCGTCGCTACCGGTTGCCCATATGAGCGACGCCTCCTGAAGAGATTAGTAATTTTAGATTTTGGAGGGTAGTGCATGATACAGACAGAGACCCATTCCAGAGTCTCCTCTGGTTCTTTTACGTGCACGGTGTAAAGCACCGACACGAGACCTCGGTTTAACGTCCCATCTGAAAGACTGTTAATTTTATTAGGGTCAGACGGGGGATCGAACCTGCGATCCCTGGATTACCAGTCCAGCGTGTTACCACTGGACTACAGATCCGTCTGTAAGGGTTTTCTGCTTTTTGCAAAGCCGCCTTTATGCGACATTGGCTGTGAAAAGGTTAGTTTGAATATCGTAGACTATCTTTTGAGATCAAATCAATTCAATTCAATTCAAAGTTTTTTAGTGTCTGGGTTTTTACAAACGGATAGCATTAGCATTGTAGCTATATACCGACATTAATTGTATATTAATAAATAAATATGTTTAAACTAATCGTCAACTACAGGCTGTCCGATTAGCGCAGTGGTTAGCACGCTCGCTTCTCACCAATGCAACACGGGTTCAATCCTCGGACCGGGAAGTATGTGAGATGGTACGGTGGTCGCCAGATAGCCTGGGTTTTTTTTCTGTCGATTTTTCACTTTTTAACTTCTAGCCAAATGACATTTGATATGTTCAGAAACTCAAAACGACCCAATTAATAGTCTCGGTGTTAACATATATGTATTTGACTGACCAGGCAAAATATATCGACGCCTGTTCCCAGGCTAGTCGCCAGATCGGACAGGTGGGTTTTCTCCGTGTACTCCGGGTTCCTCCCACACGAATGACCACATTTAAGCTTTCATCCGCGCCAACGAGAGTGATTAATATAAGTTGTGAAAAGTTGCTTCGCAATCGTTGTAGAATAAATAAAGTTTAATATACGAAATGGTACTGTCTTCGGCGCTACGTGCCTCACACAGTCCAATATTTTACATATTGGATCGTTTTCGGCTTATGTTCTATACATAAATGAAAGTAATGTCTATTACCTCCCTTTGCAGATACAGTCCGATGCAGCCCTAAATGTTTGTTTTCACAGACGGATCTGTAGTCCAGTGGTTAACACGTTGGCCATGTAATCTAGGGATCGCAGGTTCGATCCACCCGTCTGACCCTAATAAAATTAACAGTCTACCAAATGGGACTTTAAACCGAGGTTTCGAGTCGGTGCTCTACACAGTGCACGTAAAAGAACCAGAGGATACTCTGGAATTGGTATCTGTCTGTACCATTGCACTATCATCCAAACATCTAAAATTACTGATCTCTTCAGGAGGCGTCGCTCATATGGGCAACCGGTAGCGACGATAAATAAACGTAAAGCACAAACACCATGTTTATTTTGTCCGCCTCCGTGGTCGAGTTGTTAATGTTACTGACTTGTATACCATTGTGACCGCTCATACCATGTCTCTTTATATGAACAAGTTTCTTACGGAGGTTGGTGCACCAAGTACTGGTTTATTGATGGAGCCTGTTCAGGAAAGGTGTTGTTACGTAAACTGTCGTTCGCTCAAATGGGCAACCGGTAGCGATGTTAACTAAACCTAATTAAATAAAACATGTTTGGTTGTTTGTTTGTTGGCTTTTGGGGGGGGGGGTTAAAGTCGAACATACAGCGTATGCCATATGGTCCGCCTCCGTGGTCAAGTGGTTAAGGTCGCTGACTTGTATACCACTGTAGCTTCTCATCTCTGATGGTCACGTGTTCGAGCCCCGCTCAGGCCGTGTCTCATTTATATGAAAAAGTTGGCAGTTTCTTACGGAGGTTGGTGCACCAAGTACTGGTTTACCGCTGGAGCCTCCCCAGGAAAGGTGTTGTTAGGTAAACTGCCCGTCGTTCAAATGGGAAACCGGTAGCGACGTTAAATAAACTTAAATAAAAAAATGTCATATGTTGGCTTTCCGGCTATGTTTGATGGATGAAGACCCAGGTGGCTCCTCTGTGCCCGGGTAGAACCACCGACCTTCCGCAAGCCAGTTGGATAGCTACCTCACATGAAATAATTCGGCATTTCCAGTTGGATTCGAACCTACATCTGCGAGGAGCAAGTATTTTGACGTCATCGACAGTAACAATTCGGTCACGATGGACCTTTATTAAACGACACACACAAAAGTCGTGATAGCGCTGTGGTTGCGCGTTCGCCTCAGGTGCGAAAGGTCCGGAGTTCGAGCCCCGCTGGAGCCGTTACGATTGTGCCCTTAGGCAAGGCATTTAAAGTCCACGTTACCTCTTCTCTCTCCCTCGTGGCAATGGATTTCATCATGAATGATGTCTCGAGAGTAATTAATATAAGTTGTAAGAACTTGTTTCGCAATAGAGATAAAAATAAATGTGCATAAACCACACAAAGCCGACTGTGTCAGCTGTATTTCCCAGTACGTGGGTTATGACTAGCCTATATTTCTTGGTAATTATAGTCACGTGTTGTTGCAGTAATTGTACGATGCCTCGAGGACAAGCACCTCCTACAGTGCATGACATAGTGCACGAGAAACCCAGATTACATCGCTTGATTTTATTAGAAATTACGATTAATCTAAAGATGTACATTTAGTATTAATTAATTAGTAGACTAAGGTAATGGAAATAATTGGCAGATTGCATCAATTATGTATTAATATTGTGTCTATATTGTAAGTGTTCATTATTTTCTATTATGAGCCTGCTTAATTTCCACAGCAGGGGCTTGTACTCTTAAACAATACATGAAACATGAAATATGTTTTATACCAATATAAATGGTGTCAGTCTTTAATTACAGTATTGTCTATGTACATGGCATATTATGAAACAAAGTATGACACAATAAACAACAACAATTCAATGATAATGAATTATATAAGACCTATTGTCTGATATATATTACTCCTGGTAACACGCTGAACTGGTAATCCATGAATCGCTGTTCGATCCCCCGTCTGACCCTAATACAATTAACAGTCTTTCAGATGGAACGTTAAACCGAGTTCTCGTGTCAGTGCTTTACACCGTACACGTAAATGAACCAGATGAGACTCTGGAATGGGTCACTGTCTGTATCATTGCACTATCTTCCAAATATCTAAAATGACTAATCTCTTCAGGAGGCGTCGCTCAGATGGGCAACCGGTAGCGACGATAAATAAACGTAAAACACACCATCACTATATAACTCTAATATAGAACATACTATCGTTGTAATTGTAGTATTGTATACAATATTAACTTCAAGCACATGACCTTCATGTTGTCTTGTCAAAGCTGCTACAGCTTTCTACTTTCTCTGTCAGCACTATTAAGTGTGTCAACCATCTCTTGCCTTTCTTTCTTCAGCTTTGCTATTGTTTCTTCCATTTCCTTATCAAAGTTTTCAATTGTTTCTTTCTGGTAAGTTTGAAATATTCCCATAATTTTTTCCTTGTGTTTATTAATTGTTGCTTTAGCATTGGTTTCTTGTAAATCAACACTTTGGACATTTGAATTTATTTTCTTTCCAATTTCTTCTAATTCCTTTGACACAGTGTCCATGTCAAACACGAGGTGTTTAAGTTCTTGACTCTGCTCAATATGTTTAACAATTGTTGGTAAATGACTTAGATTTGAACAGTTGTTATGATTGTTCACCTTACATTCAGAACATGCAATCTTGTCACATGGGGTGCAGTAAAACTTGATTATTTGGTTTGGATGATCAGAGCATTTTTCAAAACAGAAATCTTGTGGCATACTTTGTTTGTCCTTGACAGTGTGTGCTGACATGTACACTTTATGATATTGTATGCAGATTCCACACAAATAGTCCATACATTCTACACAAAATCCGTCAGCAGGTGCATATTTACTGGTAAGTTTTTCACAATGTTCACAGTACATTTCATGAAGTTCATCCGAGTTTTGTGTAAATGAAAACGAGGTCCTAAACTCACGTTGGTTTGAAGTAGACATAATATTTATTCTATAATGTTATATAAATCCCAATAACAATATAAACTTATAACAAATACACACTAGACCGCCACAAACTTGTTTTATTTCATTCTGTGATCAACCAACTTCCTGTTTCATTGCTGAATGTAAAATACTGTATATTTAATCAATATGTTAGTTAAAATACCATTGGTAAAACTAGATGGCAACAATCTTGATTTGATCTCATTCTGTTTATATTTATAACACGGTGCATGACGATTTGTCTCGTGTTATACGACTTTATATTTATATAAATGAGTGTGTGGTTTCGTAATATCTGTGTTAGATCAGTATTACATCTACCTGTGTTAGACCGGTATTACATTATACCTGTGTTAGACCAGTATTACATTATACCTGTGTTAGACCAGTATTACATTATACCTGTGTTAGACCATATTACATTATACCTGTGTTAGACCAGTATTACATTATACCTGTGTTAGACTGGTATTACATTATACCTGTGTTAGACTGGTATTACATTATACCTGTGTTAGACCGTATTACATTATACCTGTGTTAGACCGGTATTACATTATACCTGTGTTAGACCGGTATTACATTATACCTGTGTTAGACTGGTATTACATTATACCTGTGTTAGACTGGTATTACATTATACCTGTGTTAGACTGGTATTACATTATACCTGTGTTAGACTGGTATTACATTATACCTGTGTTAGACCAGTATTACATTATACCTGTGTTAGACCGGTATTACATTATACCTGTGTTAGACCGGTATTACATTATACCTGTGTTAGACCGGTATTACATTATACCTGTGTTAGACCGGTATTACATTATACCTGTGTTAGACCGGTATTACATTATACCTGTGTTAGACCGGTATTACATTATACCTGTGTTAGACCGGTATTACATTATACCTGTGTTAGACCGGTATTACATTATACCTGTGTTAGACCGGTATTACATTATACCTGTGTTAGACCGGTATTACATTATACCTGTGTTAGATCAGTATTACATCTACCTGTGTTAGACCGGTATTACATTATACCTGTGTTAGACCAGTATTACACTATACCTGTGTTAGACCGGTATTACATTATACCTGTGTTAGACCGGTATTACATTATACCTGTGTTAGACCGGTATTACATTATACCTGTGTTAGACCGGTATTACATTATACCTGTGTTAGACCGGTATTAAATTATACCTGTGTTAGACCGGTATTAAATTATACCTGTGTTAGACCAGTATTACATTATACCTGGGTTAGACCGGTATTACACTATACCTGTGTTAGACCGGTATTACACTATACCTGTGTTAGACCGCTATTACATTATACCTGTGTTAGACCGGTATTACACCATACCTGTGTTAGACCGGTATTACATTATACCTGTGTTAGACCGGTATTACACTCTACCTGTGTTAGACCGGTATTACATTATACCTGTGTTAGACCGGTATTACAGTATACATGTGTTAGACCGGTATTACACTATACCTGTGTTAGACCAGTATTACACTATACCTGTGTTAGACCGGTATTACATTATACCTGTGTTAGACCGGTATTACATTATACCTGTGTTAGACTGATATTTCATTATACCTGTGTTATACTGGTATTACATTATACCTGTGTTAGACCGGTATTACATTATACCTGTGTTAGACCGGTATTACAGTATACCTGTGTTAGATCGGTATTACATTATACCTGTGTTAGACCAGTATTACATTATACCTGTGTTAGACCAGTATTACATTATACCTGTGTTAGACCGGTATTACACTATACCTGTGTTAGACCGGTATTACATTATACCTGTGTTAGACCGGTATTACATTACACCTGTGTTAGACCGGTATTACATTACACCTGTGTTAGACCGGTATTACACTATACCTGTGTTAGACCAGTATTACATTATACCTGTGTTAGACCGGTATTACATTATACCTGTGTTAGACCAGTATTACATTATACCTGTGTTAGACCGGTATTACATTATACCTGTGTTAGATCGGTATTATATTATACCTGTGTTAGACTGGTATTACATTATACCTATGTTAGAACGGTATTACATTATACCTGTGTTAGACTGGTATTTCATTATACATGTGTTAGATCGGTATTACATTATACCTGTGTTAGACCGGTATTACATTATACCTGTGTTAGATCGGTATTACATTATACCTGTGTTAGACCGGTATTACATTATACCTGTGTTAGATCGGTATTACATTATACCTGTGTTAGACCGGTATTACATTATACCTGTGTTAGATCGGTATTACATTATACCTGTGTTAGACCGGTATTACATTATACCTGTGATAGACCGGTATTATATTATACCTGTGATAGACTGGTATTACATTATACCTATGTTAGAACGGTATTACATTATACCTGTGTTAGATTGGTATTTCATTATACCTGTGTTAGACTGGTATTACATTATACCTGTGTTAGACCGGTATTTCACAATACCTGTGTTAGACTGGTATTACATTATACCTGTGCTAGATTGGTATTACATCATACCTGTGTTAGACCGGTATTACATTATACATGTGTTAGATCAGTATTACATCTACCTGTGTTAGACCGGTATTACATTTTACCTGTGTTAGACCGGTATTACATTATACCTGTGTTAGACCGGTATTACATTATACCTGTGTTAGACCGGTATTACATTATACCTGTGTTCGGCCGGTATTACATTATACCTGTGTTAGACCGGTATTACATTACACCTGTGTTAGACCGGTATTACATTACACCTGTGTTAGACCGGTATTACATTATACCTGTGTTAGACCGGTATTACATTATACCTCTGTTAGACCGGTATTACATTATACCTGTGTTAGACCGGTATTACATTACGCCTGTGTTAGACCGGTATTACATTACACCTGTGTTAGACCGGTATTACACTATACCTGTGTTAGACCAGTATTACATTATACCTGTGTTAGACCGGTATTACATTATACCTGTGTTAGACCGGTATTACAATATACCTGTGTTAGACCGGTATTACATTATACCTGTGTTAGACTGGTATTACATTATACCTGTGTTAGATCGGTATTACATTATACCTGTGTTAGACCGGTATTACATTATACCTGTGTTAGACCGGTATTACATTATACCTGTGTTAGACTGGTATTACATTATACCTATGTTAGACCGGTATTACATTATACCTGTGTTAGACTGGTATTTCATTATACATGTGTTAGATCAGTATTACATCTACCTGTGTTAGACTGGTATTACATTATACCTGTGTTAGACCGGTATTTCACAATACCTGTGTTAGACTGGTATTACATTATACCTGTGCTAGATTGGTATTACATCATACCTGTGTTAGACCGGTATTACATTATACCTGTGTTAGACCGGTATTACACCATACCTGTGTTAGACCGGTATTACATTATACCTGTGTTAGACCAGTATTACATTATACCTGTGTTAGACTGGTATTACATTATACCTGTGTTAGACCGGTATTACATTATACCTGTGTTAGACAGGTATTACATTATACATGTGTTAGAGCGGTATTACATTACACCTGTGTTAGACCGGTATTACATTACACATGTGTTAGACCGGTATTACACTATACCTGTGTTAGACCGGTATTACATTATACCTGTGTTAGACCGGTATTACATTATACCTGTGTTAGAACGGTATTACACTATACCTGTGTTAGACCGGTATTACATTATACCTGTGTTAGACCGGTATTACATTATACCTGTGTTAGATCGGTATTACATTATACCTGTGTTAGACCGGTATTACATTATACCTGTGTTAGACCGGTATTACATTATACCTGTGTTAGACTGGTATTACACTATACATGTGTTAGATCAGTATTTCATCTACCTGTGTTAGACTGGTATTTCATTATACCTGTGTTAGACTGGTATTACATTATACCTGTGTTATACCGGTATTTCATTATACCTGTGTTAGACTGGTATTACATTATACCTGTGTTAGACCGGTATTTCACAATACCTGTGTTAGACTAGTATTACATTATACCTGTGTTAGACTGGTATTACGTTATACCTGTGTTAGACCGGTATTACATTATACCTGTGTTAGATCAGTATTACATTATACCTGTGTTAGACTGGTATTACATTATACCTGTGTTAGACCAGTATTACATTATACCTGTGTTAGACCGGTATTACATTATACCTGTGTTAGACCGGTATTACATTATACCTGTGTTAGACTGGTATTACATTATACCTGTGTTAGACCGGTATTACATTATACCTGTGTTAGACCGGTATTACATTACATCTGTGTTAGACCGGTATTACATTACACCTGTGTTAGACCGGTGTTACATTACACCTGTGTTAGACCGGTATTACATTATACCTGTGTTAGACCGGTATTACATTATACCTGTGTTAGACAGGTATTAGATTATACCTGTGTTAGACCGGTATTACATTACACCTGTGTTAGACCGGTATTACATTACACCTGTGTTAGACCGGTATTACACTATACCTGTGTTAGACCGGTATTACATTATACCTGTGTTAGACCGGTATTACATTATACCTGTGTTAGACCGGTATTACATTATACATGTGTTAGACTGGTATTACATTATACCTGTGTTAGACACGTATTACATGATACCTGTGTTATACCGGTATTACATTACACCTGTGTTAGACCGGTATTACACTATACCTGTGTTAGATCGGTATTACATTATACCTGTGTTAGACTGGTATTACATTATACCTGTGTTAGACTGGTATTACACAATACCTGTGTTAGACCGGTATTACATTATACCTGTGTTAGACTGGTATTACATTATACCTGTGTTAGACGGGTATTACGTTATACCTGTGTTAGACCGGTATTACATTATACCTGTGTTAGACTGGTATTACATTATACCTGTGTTAGACTGGTATTACGTTATACCTGTGTTAGACGGGTATTACGTTATACCTGTGTTAGACCGGTATTACATTATACCTGTGTTAGACCGGTATTACATTACACCTGTGTTAGACCGGTATTACACTATACCTGTGTTAGACCGGTATTACATTATACCTGTGTTAGACCGGTATTACATTATACCTGTGTTAGACCGGTATTACAATATACCTGTGTTAGACCGGTATTACATTATACCTGTGTTAGACCGGTATTACATTATACCTGTGTTAGACCGGTATTACATTATACCTGTGTTAGACCGGTATTACATTATACCTGTGTTAGACCGATATTACATTATACCTATGTTAGACCGGTATTACTTTATACCTATGTTAGACCGGTATTACATTATACCTGTGTTAGACCGGTATTACATTATACCTGTGTTAGACCAGTATTACATTATACCTATGTTAGACCGGTATTACATTATACCTATGTTAGACCGGTATTACATTATACCTGTGTTAGACCAGTATTACATTACATCTGTGTTAGACCGGTATTACATTATACCTGTGTTCGACTGGTATTACAATATACCAGTGTTAGACCGATATTACATTATACCTATGTTAGACCGGTATTACATTATACCTGTGTTAGACCGGTATTACATTATACCTGTGTTAGACCGGTATTACATTACACCTGTGTTAGACCGGTATTACATTACACCTGTGTTAGACCGGTATTACATTACACATGTGTTAGACCGGTGTTACATTATACCTGTGTTAGACCGGTATTACATTACACCTATGTTAGACCGGTATTACACTATACCTGTTTTAGACCGGTATTACATAACACCTGTGTTAGATCGGTATTACATTACACCTGTGTTAGACCGGTATTACATAACACCTGTGTTAGACCGGTATTACATTACACCTGTGTTAGACCGGTATTACACTATACCTGTGTTAGACCGGTATTACATTATACCTGTGTTAGACCGGTATTACATTATACCTGTGTTAGACCGGAATTACATAACACCTGTGTTAGACCGGTATTACATTACACCTGTGTTAAACCGGTATTACACTATACCTGTGTTAGACCGGTATTACATTATACCTGTGTTAGACCGGTATTACATTATGCCTGTGTTAGACCGGTATTACATTATACCTGTGTTAGACCGGTATTACATTATACCTGTGTTAGACCGGTATTACATTATACCTGTGTTAGACCGGTATTAAATTATATGTGTGTTAGACCGGTATTACATTACACCTGTGTTAGACCCATATTACATTATACCTGTGTTAGATCAGTATTACATTATACCTGTGTTAGATTGGTATTACATTATACCTGTGTTAGACCGGTATTACACTATACATGTGTTAGACCAGTATTACATTATACCTGTGTTAGACCGGTATTTCACAATACCTGTGTTAGATCAGTAGTACATTATACCTGTGTTAGACTGGTATTACATTATACATGTTAGACCGGTATTACATTATACCTGTGTTAGACCGGTATTACACTATACCTGTGTTAGACTGGTATTACATTATACATGTGTTAGACCGGTATTACATTATACCTGTGTTAGACCGGTATTACACTATACCTGTGTTAGATCAGTATTACATTGTACCTGTGTTAGATCAGTATTACACTATACCTGTGTTAGACCGGTATTACATTATACCTGTGTTAGACCATTATTACATTATACCTGTGTTAGACTGGTATTACATTATACCTGTCCTAGACTAAGATTAAACGTTATTATATAATCACTCTCGCTGTGGTCATTACTGTGGTCAGTACCCGAGAAAACACACCTGTCCGACATACACGTTTCATATTTTAATTAAAAATATTTGATAATGTATATAACACTTGCAATATCTCTAATAGTATCTCCCATATGGTAACATCAAACAATCAAACCGCGGGCAGGCAGGCAGGCAGGCAGACAGGCAGGCAGGCAGGCAGGCAGGCAGGCAGGGCAGGCAGGCAGGCAGGCAGGCAGGCAGGCAGGCAGGCAGACAGACAGGCAGGCAACGTTTTATTTGTTTAAATCCAGTTTATTGATTCAATGTTAGTGTTCGAATGTATTCGGAAGAATTTGTAGTAGCAATGCATTTATATGTGAACATTGCATTTTATTTGCTTTGTGCGATGTAATGTCGCTTTAAACACTGTGACCTTTGAATAGCGCTATGCATTAACAGGAACACTCAAATATCCTCCATATATATACTGAAATCAAAAAGAAACGGGAACACGTGCCTTAGATGTAAACTTTTAGGCAACAGTATAGGCACATTTGGTATAAAAATGTGCGAAATATTGAGTAAAATTTTAATTAGTATAATAATTATTGTCTTCACTCATAATAGTAAAATCCATAATTCTAAAATTTGTAACGAAAAAGTAACGCTTAAAATAAAAGTGTACAGTTTTTTATGGTGTGCAGTATATTTGCCTCAAGAAGGTTTAGCTTGCGGTAGTTTTGAGTGAACGTTTTTGCAGCTACCTGTTACTGAGGGTTTTTATAATTTATGCATTTATGCAAATGTATGCTTTGTGCTACACGCCGAGATAATGAACTTAACTAAAACAACTACAGTGCGTCCCTGTTTGTGAACATGTACATATAGTTGGAAACTTGTGTATAACATTTTGGACTGCCAATCTAGGGACCGGGAGTTCGATCCACCCGTCTGACCATAATAATGTTAGCAGTACTTCAGAACTTCAGATGGGCGGACATGGAGATTGAAGAGTATTTATCAGGGGAGATAATTCATACAGTACTAAAAAATAGAATCGTCTATAATCCGAGGTATCATGTATCGATACTATACACCGGACATGTAAATGAACTAGGGATAATTCTGGAATGAGAAACATTGCTAATTTTCTATTACCTCCCTTGGTAGATCAATCTGATTTATCCCAAAATGTAAATAGGTCCTTTTAGTTGGAATCCTTTGTTTTTACTGGTGTTCCCTAACCAGATGTTGCGGTATGATAAATGTGATTTTATCAAAATCGTGTTAATTAACTGATAACATTGTTTTACAAATAAGTACCCATTGTGGATATTTCGAGATATAGTAACTTAATAATTACAAGAAGCGAAAGTGGAATAAAATTGCTAGCATGTTGTGCAAAGGAAACAACGACAAAAACAGAGGAAAACACTTAATATGAAATAATGTACTTTTAGGGAGTATTCAGGGGCAGTAACTCTCCGATGTATCTCATTGTAGCGTCTTCTGTATCTTGCACTATGTTTTAAAAATGTTATGTTATATTTCGGGTTTTACGCCTGCATCAGCACCATTTTGGGCTATATCGCCGGCGGACAGTTTACCTAACAACACCTTTCCTGGGCAGGCTCCAGCGGTTAACCAGTACTTGGGTGCATCATACTCCGTAAGAAACTGCCAACGTTTTCATATAAATGAGACACGGCCTGAGCGGGGCTCGAACCCGTGACCATCAGTGATGATAGGTTACAGTGGTATACAAGTCAGCGACCGTAACCACTCGACCACGATGTTTTAAAAATGAAAATGGCGTGACGAATATATACTCTCCGTGGCCTAGTGATTAAGTCGTCCGCCTACGGAGCGGGAGGTCGAAGGTTCGGACCTCGTCAGGGGTTCATTCTGATATGGCCGGTTGGTGAGCTGCCAGCTAGTTAACTATAATGGTTACCGATTACCTATCACACAGGCGCTTGACCTTCAAGGATAGGATTCGGGAGTACTGATGTCCATAAGAGGTGTCTCGTAAGTCAGTAATGACGTGTAGCGTGAGCCCCGTAAGTCCGTGAGGATCGTAAGTTCGCTAGTTGCTGCTTACGGGGCTCACGCTACGGGTATAAGAAACGTAAGTTGTGAGAATTGAAAGTCAATAACAATATCTTTCCTCCACTTTAGTTTAAAGATTTTATTTCTCAATTATTTACAGAGATAAATGATAATAGATAAAGGCTACTAATGAGACTCCAATGTCCAGTGTATGAGGTTTAAAACGCTCGTGTTTGTGTATAACCATGACTTACAGAATACGCGGTCAATTGATGGAACAGCTTATTGTTATCGATACGACACCTGTCAATCAAACTATAATGGATAATCCAATCAGCTATCGATATTTCACACATCCTCAAGTAAGCTTGTGTATCCCAATACTGCAGTTTTAAGTTTATTGTAAGATTAGCCAGCTAATTTAAATGCCACTATGAAATCGATTATGGATTAATAATCTAGATTTTATCATACAATATGACTGCCGTTGTCATTACCGAAACTGTATTAGTTAGGCCACAACTACTAAGTAGAAATAGTGTGTTGTCGTAATATTTGTATGAAAGTCTGGAGTCTTATGACCTAAACTGTTGATGCGACACCCCTACATGTTCTATTACAATGTGAATATATTAATAATTCACACAATTCTACCAATGGACATAACATTATTGGGCAAAATCGTAACTGTATATTGTTTATGACCCTTTTGACTGTCATAAATAATTTAAAGTTAGATCAATCAAGATAGATTTTTGTAGTTTAGTTTATACAAATTTAACTTAACTAGATTGCAGAACAAGTGTTTACTACATTATATTAATCGTCCTCGAGGCCTCATTTCTGGTAGAATCCATCTCGATAAAGGAGAGAAGAAGCAATTTACGTCCCTTGCTAAGGGACACAATCATAACAGCTACAGCTGGGCGCGAACTCGGGTCCTTTCGTACCTGAAGCGAATGCGCTACAACTGCACTATCACGACTTCCACAATGTCAATGCCACGAGATCAATATTTTAAATATAAAAGATAGACAAGGCCACTAGAAACTCGCTTTTACAGACGGCTATGTAGTCTAGCGGTAAACACGCTGGACTGGTAATCCAGGGATCGCAAGTTCGATCCCCCGTCTGACACTAATAAAATTAACCGTCTTTCAGATGGGACTTTAAACCGTGCACGTAAAAGAACCAGAAGAGACTCTGGAATGGGTCTCTGTCTGTATCATTGCACTATCCTCCAAAAATCTATAATGACTAATCTCTTCAGAAGGCGTCGCTCATATGGGCAACCGGTAACGACGATATATAAACGTACACCCCCCCCCACACCCGACTCGCTTTAAGTTTGAATAATTATCTTATATAAAGATAAGATTGTGTGTGTGCCTGTCTGTGGGTGTGGTTTTGTGCATGACTGTGTACATAAATACATACTGACTAGGTACTTGACACACGGACGGCTTGTCCCACGATTGCACGGTATAGAGGCCAGACAGGAATATGAATACAATCCGAGCTCCTGCCCAAGCTACCATGCTAGAGAGTGTAGCGGGTCCAGTGTCTTTCGCTATGTTATATGTTTATAAATACTAACATGCATTACTTTTTGTAATCGTCGCTACTCAGGTTGCATAAGTGAGCGACACCTGAAGAGTCATTTTAGATTTTGGAGGATAATGCAATGATACAGACAGAGAGACCCATTCAATAGTCTTTGAGGGACTGATGCATTGGCAGAGTGATTCACTTTGAGAATTGTTTTGTTATTTCCTCGCTTTCAATCCCCACCCAATCCCCATTTTGTTAGTTTTTCACTTGATATAAAACTATATTTTCATACACGTATTATATATTTTGGTATAATACGTTTATCTCTTAATCGCCGATAGTGCACACATTTATATATTTAATGGAGATAATATCAATAAGCTATAAGCTTTCGATTTAATCCATTTTCGTTTTGTATACAATATGTCACCGACTCGAGTTCACGGGGTTTGCGCTTGTGTGCAGGTTAACTCTAAATGGGGAATTAGTGTGGTACAGCAGAGTAGCGTACACAAAGTGGTGGCATATGAAGGGGTCAGTCCACGGTGTATGGTCAATTTGAATTAAACCAATGACGATTCCAGTTACTAATTTAATATATATATAATTGTCCAGCAATAACGATAATTAACACAGATTGAAGTTCACGTTAATTATGTAGGTGGTTTTAATGTGTGTGTGTGTGTGTGTGTGTGTGTTTTATGTGTATTTATCGTGGCTACTGGTTGCCCATATGAGCGACGCCTCCTGAAGAAATTAGTCCTCTTAGACGTTTGGAGGATAGTGCAATGATACAGACAGAGACCCATTCCAGTCTCCTGTGGTTCTTTTACGTGCACGGTGTACAACACCGACACGAGACCTTAGTTTAAAGTCCCATCTGAAAGACTAGCTTAGGCAGCGACACCAGACCTCGTCAGAAAGACTATTAATATTATTAAGGTCAGACGTGGATCAAGCCTACAATATCTAACCAGGATCCTTTTGATTGATTATCTAACTTACCAGTTGGTCATGGTACCCACTTTATCCTGTGTTCTTCTATGAATGCATTGGACGCTTGCTTAGGATCGCTGTCCTGTTGAAAATTGTGTGCTGTAGGCAATACATACTAATATCAATGTTGTATTACATTCATATATACAGTGGGCCGTCACATTTACATTACATATTTGTAAAAGCGACATTTCCAGTCTAAGCAACATGGAGGACACCACATGGAGGACACCCATATGTAGCCACACTCATAAACACACATTCCAATATATATATATATACATTCCGATACATTCATATATACATTATGATACACATATATATATATATATATTCCGATTTCAGAAAATATGTTAATCCTGTGATAATTGAAAGTTCCAATGAGAGACCTATCAAAGTGACCCACAGGCAACATATGAAGTGGTGAGATATCTACAGTCAAACCTGTGTTAGTGGTCATCTCCATTAAGCAGCCAAACCTGTATTAAGCAGCACGTTTCCAGGTTCCCAATCGGTTGTTTTATTATATAGTTTACCTCTATTAAGCAGCCACCTGTGTTAAGCAGCCACTTTCTCTGACTCCTTTGACTGGCTGCTTAAGACAGGTTTGACTGTACATTGTATATCAACAGACCAGCATGAAATCATATATGTGAAGTCTAAATTGACTAATATTTTAGTTTGGTATTAATTACCGGTATGCATTTTCGGATGAGACTTTCAATTCTCAGTGCTTGGGAAAAAATTGTTGAACAAGTGAGAATTAAAAGTTCCGGAGAGGGACGTATATAAAGTGACCCACAGGCATCAAATGAAGTGGTGAGATATCTATCTCACCTGACCAGCATGAAAACAATATGTCAAGTCTAAATTTACTAATATTAGCTCGGTATTATGCATTTTCTGAGGTGACTTTCAATTCTCACGGCTTGGAGAAAAATGCTGAAGCTGTGAGAATTGAAAGTTCCTGTCAGGGACCTTTCTAAATTGACCCACAGGCATCAAATGAAGTGGTGAGATATCTATCTCACCTGACCAGCATGGAAACTTTATGTCAAGTCTAAATTTACCAATATTAGCTCAGTATTATGCATTTTCTGAGGTGACTTTCAATTCTCACGGCTTGGGGGGAAAATGATGAAGCTGTGAGAATTGAAAGTTCCGGCCAGGGACCTATCTAAAGTGACCAACAGGCATCATATGAAGTGGTGAGATATCTGTCTCAATTGACCAGCATGAAAACATTATGTCAAGTCTAAATTTACTAATATTAGCTCGGTATTATGCATTTTCTGAGGTGACTTTCAATTCTCACGGCTTGGAGAAAAATGCTGAAGCTGTGAGAATTGGAAGTTCCAGTTAGGGACCTTTCTAAAGTGACCCACAGGCATCATATGAAGTGGTTAGATATCTATCTCACCTGACCAGCATGAAAACATTATGCCAAGTCTAAATTTACCAATATTAGCTCAGTATTATGCATTTTCTGAGGTGACTTTCAATTCTCACGGCCTGGGGGAAAATGCTGAAGCTGTGAGAATTGAAAGTTCCAGTCAGGGACCTTTCTAAATTGACCCACAGGCATCATATGAAGTGGTGAGATATCTATCTCACCTGACCAGCATGGAAACTTTATGTCAAGTCTAAATTTACCAATATTAGCTCAGTATTATGCATTTTCTGAGGTGACTTTCAATTCTCACGGCTTGGGGGAAAATGATGAAGCTGTGAGAATTGAAAGTTCCGGCCAGGGACCTATCTAAAGTGACCCACAGGCATCATATGAAGTGGTGAGATATCTGTCTCAATTGACCAGCATGAAAACAATATGTCAAGTCTAAATTTACTAATATTAGCTCGGTATTATGCATTTTCTGAGGTGACTTTCAATTCTCACGGCTTGGAGAAAAATGCTGAAGCTGTGAGAATTGAAAGTTCCAGTCAGGGACCTTTCTAAAGTGACCCACAGGCATCATATGAAGTGATGAGTTCTCACAGCCTGGGGAAAGATGTTGAAGCTGTGAGAATTGAAAGTTCCTGCCAGGGACCTATCTAAAGTGACCCACAGGCATCATATGAAGTGGTGAGATATCTATCTCACCTGACCAGCATGAAAACATTATGCCAAGTCTAAATTTACCAATATTAGCTCAGTATTATGCATTTTCTGAGGTGACTTTCAATTCTCACGGCTTGGAGGAAAATGCTGAAGCTGTGAGAATTGAAAGTTCCAGTCAGGGACCTTTCTAAATTGACCCACAGGCATCATATGAAGTGGTGAGATATCTATCTCACCTGACCAGCATGGAAACTTTATGTCAAGTCTAAATTTACCAATATTAGCTCAGTATTATGCATTTTCTGAGGTGACTTTCAATTCTCACGGCTTGGGGGGAAATGATGAAGCTGTGAGAATTGAAAGTTCCGGCCAGGGACCTATCTAAAGTGACCCACAGGCATCATATGAAGTGGTGAGATATCTGTCTCAATTGACCAGCATGAAAACAATATGTCAAGTCTAAATTTACTAATATTAGCTCGGTATTATGCATTTTCTGAGGTGACTTTCAATTCTCACGGCTTGGAGAAAAATGCTGAAGCTGTGAGAATTGAAAGTTCCAGTCAGGGACCTTTCTAAAGTGACCCACAGGCATCATATGAAGTGGTGAGATATCTATCTCACCTGACCAGCATGAAAACATTATGCCAAGTCTAAATTTACCAATATTAGCTCAGTATTATGCATTTTCTGAGGTGACTTTCAATTCTCACGGCTTGGAGAAAAATGCTGAAGCTGTGAGAATTGAAAGTTCCAGTCAGGGACCTATCTAAAGTGACCCACAGGCATCATATGAAGTGGTGAGATATCTATCTCACCTGACCAGCATGAAAACATTATGTCAAGTCTAAATTTACCAATATTAGCTCGGTATTATGCATTTTCGGATTAAACTTTCAATTCTCACAGCCTGGGGAAAGATGTTGAAGCTGTGAGAATTGAAAGTTCCTGCCAGGGACCTATCTAAAGTGACCCACAGGCATCATATGAAGTGGTGAGATATCTATCTCACCTGACCAGCATGAAAACATTATGCCAAGTCTAAATTTACCAATATTAGCTCAGTATTATGCATTTTCTGAGGTGACTTTCAATTCTCACGGCTTGGGGAAACATTCTGAAGCTGTGAGAATTGAAAGTTCCAGTTAGGGATCTTTCTAAAGTGACCCACAGGCATCATATGAAGCGGTGAGATATCTATCTCACCTGACCAGCATGAAAACATTATGCCAAGTCTAAATCTACCAATATTAGCTCAGTAGTATGCATTTTCTGAGGTGACTTTCAATTCTCACGGCTTGGAGAACAATGCTGAAGCTGTGAGAATTGAAAGTTCCAGTCAGGGACCTTTCTAAAGTGACCCACAGGCATCATATGAAGTGATGAGATATCTATCTCACCTGACCAGCATGAAAACATTATGTCAAGTCTAAATTTACCAATATTAGCTCGGTATTATGCATTTTCTGATTTGACTTTCAATTCTCACGGCTTGGGGAAAAATGTTGAAGCTGTGAGAATTGAAAGTTCCAGTCAGGGACCTATCTAAAGTGACCCACAGGCATCATATGAAGTGGTGAGATATCTATCTCACCTGACCAGCATGAAAACATTATGCCAAGTCTAAATTTACCAATATTAGCTCAGTATTATGCATTTTCTGAGGTGACTTTCAATTCTCACGGCTTGGGGGAAAATTCTGAAGCTGTGAGAATTGAAAGTTCCAGTCAGGGACCTTTCTAAAGTGACCCACAGGCATCATATGAAGTGGTGAGATATCTATCTCACCTGACCAGCATGAAAACATTATGCCAAGTCTAAATTTACCAATATTAGCTCAGTATTATGCATTTTCTGAGGTGACTTTCAATTCTCACGGCTTGGGGAAATGCTGAAGCTGTGAGAATTGAAAGTTCCAGTCAGGGACCTTTCTAAAGTGACCCACAGGCATCATATGAAATATGAAGTGGTGAGATATCTATCTCCATTGGCCCACAGGAAAACATTATGTATAGTCTATATATATTAATATAAGCTTGGTATTATGCATTTTCTGGGAATTGGGGTGGGGGTCTAATAATTTGGCGCAAGAACAAAAAATTAGGACAAAAATGTAATCTTTTTCAGTTGTCAATATCATTTATTATAATTATATATCAAATTTTTCGGACCTTAGTTGTCTCCTAGTTAAGTTCCGTTTCACACCTGCCAGCAAATCCCATAATCCTGGAAAGGATGTTAATTAGACTACACCTCACTGGTTATTGACCTGGAATATACAAGACAGTAATTCTTGGAGCATTGGCAGGTCATCACAGCGTTACATGGTGGTATTGTTTATGACATATGAGAATAACGGTTTAGTGTGATATTTGAAATATGACAAATAGTGGTGTTCTAATAATAACAGCCAACTGCTGGCACAACGATTTTATGTCACTCATCATATTTTTGGAGAAATGAGAGGCGTATTTTACCCATTTCATTCTGGATACATTTAAAGTTTTTGCAAACAACATAGATCTATGTTGTTTGCTACATAGCTAAGTGTCTTAGCAAGATCATCTGAATAGCAAACAGCATAGAGCCTGATCAGACGGCATGTTTCGTGGTGGCTGATATGGCTCTATATTCTTTGCATATACTGTTTGAACGGTATCCAGAATCAAATGGGTTAAGAAAAGTTACTCTACAATTAAATAATTCTACAGACGGATATGTAGTCCAGTGGTAACACGCTGGACTGGTAATCCAGGGATCGCAGGTTAGATCCCCCGTCTGACCCTAATAAAATTAACAGTCTTTCAGATGGGACGTTAAACCGAAGTCTTGTGTCGGTGCTGTACACAGTGCACGTAAAAGAACCAGAGGAGACTCTGGAATGGGTCTCTGTCTGTCTGTATCATTGCACTATCCTCCACAAATCTAAAATGACTAATCTCTCCAGGAGGCGTCGCTAATAATTTGCATAATAAATTACGGCTTGTCCATTTTCAGAGGGGACAAGCTCTGTGTCTGTCTGTCAAAAATAGTTTCCCTGAGTACTGGAATAATTAAATGTTTCATTATTATTAAAAGCTATTTAAAATTGACGTCACTGTTTTCAGTTAATATTTAGGTGATAGATTTGTTTACGTTCATTGTATACCGGTATGTATGTTCAGCTTATATTAAATTGCTTCACACCACTATAACAGTAGCGAAAGATGTGGATATCTTGCATAATATAAACTTATAGTACATGACCATTATACTAATATTACTGAGTCAATTGCAAACAGATGGCAACAACTGTAATAGAACAGAGAATGGAGCAACACAATAAAATAATAATATAACTGTTAAGTTACAAAATGTGTCAGAGAACACAAATGCCGTTTTGTCAGTAAACAAAAGCAATTTTAGTGAAAGTCATGATAGCGCAATGGTAGCGCGTTCGCTTCAGGTGCGAAAGGCCTGGAGTTCGAGCCCCGCTGGAGCCGTTACGATCGTGTCCTTAGGCAAGGCATTTAAATTCCATGTTGCCTCTTCTCTCTCCCTCGTGTCGATGGATTCCATCAGGAATGAGGTCTCGATAGTGATTAATATAAGTTGTAAAAGAACTTGTTTCGCAATCGAGCTAAAATAAATTTGTATAAACTAAAACTACATGTACTAATTTTACTAAACTAAACTGGACACTTGCATGGATCTTGAAGATTTACATAAAACGGTGACAAGAAATGATATCCGAAATGTCCTCTAATACCCTAGCATAATTCCAGGGATACATTATTAAAGGAACATTTTTGCAAGAATCTTGAGACATATGGTGTTCATATTAGCATTCCCGGTCACTAATATTTACACTATTTAGAGAAAGTGACTTATTATGGGAATACATAATGAAGAAAGATAAGTTTGAAATACACAGAAAGTATGAACTAATATGAAGGTTGTTAAAAGGACACGTGTCTGTCGGAGAGATGTTGACAACTCATAATGTGTTCTTCATATCTCCCAAGATCCTTGTTATTACATTATCAAACTGGGAGAGTACCATGCGCGAGTCCAGATATATATTGTGTAGCAAATGAGCTGGGCAAGTTAGCCCATGTTCATCATCACCACATTTCATATTGTTGTAAATCTACTTAAAATTAAATGATTATGACAGCCCTACCCATCCATGGGTATGTCCAATACAAAGATCTTCTGCATAAGTTTCAGCCGGATAAGTCACTTATATCATTTATGGTATGAGTATTATAGACATACCCCTCATACAAAATTCCATGTAATAACATAATCACTACATTCAGATTAGGGCCTGCCTTCACTCGGATAATCTACATTAAGGGTGTCATATTCTATGCATGGACCAGTTTCCTGCACATAGGGAGGCACACGTCATAAAACATAATGTTGTCTGTCCTTGCTCATACAATAATAAAATATTACTTATTTACGTTCAATTTATCGTCGCTACCATTTGCCCATATGAGCGACGCCTCCTGAAGAGATTAGACATTTTGGATTTTTGGAGGATAGTTCAATGATACAGACAGAGACCCATTCCAGCGTCTGCTCTGTTTCTTTTACGTGCACGGTGTAAAGCAACGACACGAGACCTCGGTTTATCATCACATCTGAAAGAGTGTTAATTTTATTAGGGTCAGATGGGGGATTCAGAACCTGAGAACTTATTATAAATGATATAAAACAATTAACATGTAACCAGTGTATTGGGAACACAGGAAGTGTCACTGTTGGTTGCAGATCCCTAAAAATAAGGTTTTATTGCTTTTCACACCTGTGGCAAACAGGATAAGGCTTAATTTGGTCCACAATAGTCAGAACTTGTGGTGGCACACGGCCTCAAGGGTGTTCAGGTAGCAGACTTCAGACCGGACCAGCGGACCTGGCACTGCCCTGGATGCTACCGGTAGTTACCTGAGATCCAGTGATAGATATTACAATATCGAGCAAAGTGAAGAAATCCGATCTGGGTCACCTCGCCAGATTGGAAGTACAATGTCATATTGAGGAAAACTACAGCAATCACCTCAAAATATAATTATACAGATGGATCAAAATGCCCCGATTCTGACAAAGTAGCTGCAGCTGTAGTCATGCCATCCCTACAATGTGAATATGTAGAAAGTTGCTGGATAGTAGATAATAATTCACCGAAAAATGTGATATTATCTGACTCACTTTCATCACTTATTGGTCTCATTACAATCTAGGAATAGTAAGTCTAGACCAGATCTAATCAAAGACATAGGTAAATTACATAATGAGGGTTTGAACTTGGACCTTCAGGTTACCATAGCATGGTGTGCAGCAGTGCACATATAGGTATCACTGGAAATGAGCTGGCTGACAGGGCAGCCAAGTCGGGCCTGGAGCATACAAATGTAGAAAATAATGTGAAGCTCGCACCCATGGAGATCTACTCATTTATCAGGGCTGAAACAATTACCCGTTGGAGCCAAACTTTATATAATAGGCCTTTTAAACAAATCTATAAGTTGAGCTCTGTGGGGCTCAGTTGACCGGTGCCTAATATTCCCATTCTATAAAAATAGATAAGTGCATTAGTAGACTGAGACTGGGGACAAATCTGTTGCCTGGTAATGATGGACAACATATACTTAAATTGGATCCGGTTTGTCCCACATGTCGGGTGAAGTACACCACCGAACATTTTCCGCTCGACTGTAGTGTGCACGGGACTCATCGAGCTGATCTGCAGGCTGTTGTTGCAATCTTGAGAATGTCCTCAACCCCAGAAAGGCTGCCCAAACATCAGTATACAAAGCTCTGGAGACCTACATCTTAGACTGTCAGATGTCCGACAAAATATAGAGGACCTGTGCAGTTATGGCTGGCTCAGACACAAGTTCCCATACTTTTGTAGCTTGTTAGTAGATCAATAAACCAGTTAGTAGTGCAGAAACTAGCCTCACTAGAGTCCTTTCCGAAAAGCAATTTTATTGTCGGTTTCTCATCATTTGAGTGGGAGATTTTTGACCCCAGGTGAAAGAGTTTACTTAAATTTCATCTTAGGGCTCTTTTAGGGCTACAGTCATCACTATAACTTAAATCAATATAAATTTGGGAAAATCTACAACGACCTGGAAAAAATTAATTTTAAATATATATACTGAGTCAAAAAAGAAACGATACCAAACTAAAAATGACGTAAAACGGATAAAACCATAGAAAGGTTTAATATATTATTACGTATCAGTACTGGGTATCTTATTGCAACGTCAGCCAACCATAAACACAGGTAAATAAACACCCGATAATCCTGGAACGCCGAATTTCCAATTTGCACGTGCTCCTCAACAAAGACAACTTCCTGCACATGTACAAATCGGAAAACCGGTTTATTGTACTGGTATTGCATTATCATCGAGGAAAAACACCTTACATACCCATTGTTACCTCTAACAAAATGCCTAGGCTAAACCGCAATCAGAGAATGCGTGCCATTGGCATGATTGACGGCGGTTTACGTCGGCATGACGTCGCAAATCGACTCGGGGTTACGCGGATCACGATAACACGTCTACTTCGACGTTATCGAACACATGGATCGGTGGACGACCGTCCAAGATCTGGTCGACCACGTGTGACGACGCGTGAACAGGACCGTCACATTCGGACGTCACATTTACGTGACCGGTTCCTACCTGCTACGCACACAGCTGCCGTTACTCCTGGGATGACCAACAATCGCATCAGTGCACAAACAGTCAGGAACCGGCTAGGTGAACGTGGCATTCGTGCCTATCGGCCATACGTTGGACCCATCCTGACACGACGTCACCGTGACGTACGGCGGGAATGGACGACGGAACGTGCTCACTGGACTCGGTTACAGTGGAATTCGGTGATGTTTAGCGATGAATCGCGGTTCTGTTTGCGTCGAGCGGATGGCAGAGAGCGGGTATATCGCAGACGTGGTGAACGTTACACCGACGCATGTGTACGTCAGGTCGATCTGTTCAGGGGCGGAAGCGTTATGGCGTGGGGCGGTATCACCTTCGGCAGTCGCACTGAACTGTTAGTGGTGGATGGGAACCTAAATGCCCAGCGGTACTGTGATGAGATCCTTGCGCCAGTTGTTGTGCCGTTCTTTAACGCCAACAGAAACGTCACACTGTTCCAACAGGACAACGCCAGGTGTCATACTGCTCGGATTTCCACCACATTATTGGAGCAGAACAATATTGAAACCCTGCCGTGGCCTGCTTTGTCACCAGACTTGTCACCCATAGAACATTTGTGGGATACGTTAGACCGCTGCGTCAGACGACGTCAGCCGGTAACGTTAAACCAACTGAGGGCTGTTTTGCGTCAGGAGTGGACAAATATTGACCAGCAAGAGATTCAGACACTCTTCGTTCGATGCGACGGCGGTACATTGCATTGAGAGACGCAAATGGTGCCCATACTCGGTATTGATGTCTGTGTGAAAACTCCATTAGATCCCTGTCCGACGAATAACGTCATCACGCAGCAGAGAGTTTCGGAGGCTCATTATGCTTTATGTGCTCCTCTTTCAAACATGTTGGACTATCATCTTATGAATTTTCAAAGAATTTTCTTAATAAATGTTGAAATTATAGACACATAAACACCAGGTATCGTTTCTTTTTTGACTCAGTATATATATCAATACACCCGCTAATAGAACCCTTCAGACAGATCCCACGCTTATGCCTCTGTCCACACAGCCACGTTAATATATTATGAAAATAAATAACTACTTATCAGTTAATACAATAGTTTCAGTAATATAAGTAATTACTTATATGATTATGACCCCCCTATTTTTGTATTAATATCGCCTCTCCCCCCTGTGACCAAATATGTAGGAGACAAACATTTGTTCATCTCTTCATAAAATCTGCCCTAAACTAATAGATTTAATCATATATATGGGAATAATATTGTCTGAGTCAGACCAGGTGAAATCCAGAGCCCCTGGTCCAATCCACCCAGAGTAGTAGGTAAGATAGCATGCAGAACAATTGATAAGTACAGCCAGGCTAGGTACCAAACCAATGATCAATTGTATCGGGATGCCAGGGGCTGCGGTTTTCGACCTTCTCATTTGGGCTAGTCTGAGGCGAGGAATACTCTCTACCTATTGGGTGTTCTATGTACCTAATAGGATGGTACACTTAGTGTACCTGTCCCTGGTTATCCTGACCAGATCATGATAATAGAAATTTGAATATCCCTTATCAAAACTGACCAAACATAGAGATTTCTTCAAAAACAAATATTTAGCACAATTTTGAACCCAGTATTTTCTCAAATTATCTGATTTATCCAGATTATTTGTATATTTTTCAGAAGCATTAACATGTTATTGACCCAAAATGATCAATTAAGGTAGCCTGATTATAGTAGGGTCATAATTGAGGCCCCTATGCTATGACATATGTGTAATGTCAAAACATAGTGTGTTTGTTCAGTTTTTGGTCAATTACACAAAAGATTGAAAGTATAAAGGGATAAAAAAAATCCCCATGTATACATAATAAAATATTATATACATAATTAAACAAACTAGAGTGAGGTTGGTAAAATTTCCAAGAAAATGCCCTTTGAGATTGTTGCCATATAAAGTGAGAAATCTGATTTATTATACCACATGTGTCATGCATACACCATAACCTAGTTTTTATGATCATTTATCTAATATCACCAGAATGTTTATGCCTTTCTATAAACACCAATATGATATGGACTTCAAACAATTAAATACGGTTACATAACTGTATTATTACCACAGTTGAGGCCCTTATGCTGTGACATATATATGGGCAATGTTGTCCAATTCTAACTTTTTGGGATTATATGCATACATAACCTATTATATGCATACATAACCTAGTTTTTATGATCATTTATCTAATATCCACAGAATGTTTATGCTTTTCTATAAACACCAATATGATATTGACTTCAAATAATCAAATAAGGATACCTAACTGTATTATTACCACAGTTGAGGCCCTTATGCTATGACATATGGGCAATGTTGTCCAATTCTGACTATTTGGGATTATATGCATACATAACCTAGTTTTTATGATCATTTATCTAATATCCACAGAATGTTTATGCTTTTCTATAAACATCAATATGATATTGACTTCAAATAATCAAATAAGGATACCTAACTGTATTATTACCACAGTTGAGGCCCTAATGCTATGACATATGTGTAATGTCAAAATGTAGTGTTTTTGTTCAGTTTTTGGTCAATTACACAAAAGATTGAAAGTATAAAGGGATAAAAATCCCCATGTATACATAATAAAATATTATATACATAATTAAACAAACTAGAGTGAGGTTGGTAAAATTTCCAAGAAAATGCCCTTTGAGATTTTCTCCATATAAAGTGAGAAATCTGATTTATTATACCACATGTGTCATGCATACAAAACCTAGTTTTTATGATCATTTATCTAATATCCACAGAATGTTTATGCCTTTCTATAAACATCAATATGATATTGACTTCAAACAATTAAATACGGTTACATAACTGTATTATTACCACAGTTGAGGCCCTTATGCTGTGACATATATATGGGCAATGTTGTCCAATTCTGACTTTTTGTTTTGGGATTATGTGCTCAGTCAAACTATCCTGTGAGTGCTTCTTGGGATAAATATCCTAAAATGTATAGAATATAACACTATGCTTATTGCAAGCTGTTATAATTTCCCCTTACCCCCTAGATCCGCACCTGAAATAACCCTTTCTGGTCTGTATTTTGATCCCCACGCTAACAAAGGTCAACTCAGTACACATTCCTGAGGCAGAGGAATGATAATATGAACATATATCTCAAAATTCTCGCAAAAATGATATTTTATCCCTGGAATTATACTAGGGTGTTCCAGGAAATTTCAATTATCATTTCAGGTCACTATTTTATGTAATTCTTCATTGTCCAAATCCATGCAAGAATCCAGTTTAGTTTAATTTAGTAAAAGAAGCATAGATAGGAACATTATGACAGCAAACCGCCTATCAATGGGAATAGTCTTGTCGCGAAAAATGCCTGCGTGCTGTCGGTCTATCTCCAAGTAAGCATGAACAACCGAACCGGATTACTGCCATACAAGTGTTTTCATTCGACAAGGATCTACGGTTATTATTTGTTTGGCTATTCCCTGTGTGACTGTCTTTTTAATGTAAATACTTGAGTATATTTCAAACATTATTACAATTTTACTGGCTCTACTAAGGAGACCGTTGGAATTGCTACGGAAGTGTTTTTTAACGTACTGATCATAAATGTTGTCACACAGGGGTATAGTTGTTATTTTATAATAATTAATGATCCCAGTACATGGGGGAATATAAAACATGGGAGCAGGAATATGAGGGAGGGAACACAAAATCACATCCTCAGTAACCTACTATGTTTCAAGTGAAAAGGAACTTTCACTTATTGCAGCTTACTGCAAAGAAATATGGGTTTAGTTATATATTTATGTTCTTAGGGGTAACCCATATTAGTTTGATCTTTCTTAAAATGTTAAAAAAGATGTCCAAACGACATAGTGGGTCGAGGACACAAATGTAATATATAAACACAATTTGAATTATAATTTCCCATGTATATGGGAGATTTGTTATTACCGGCTATATATCTGTATGACTGGTTATAATTATATGTACTCGGGGGATAGGTTATCATAGTACAGATACATATTAAGACAGTACACTTGCTCTTAATCTTCTTAGTACACAGATTTTAAACTTCGTAGTCTTAACTAAAAGTATTTTAGTCCATAACTCTGTAATTTTAATGCATAATGTTGGATGCTGGATCCATGGATATGGGTACAAGACTTTATTGTCTTGTGACATGTAGATCACAGTATTACAGTATAACGCAATATTGCACATGTAACAAGGTATTCTCGTCGTATTAGAAATGGTAAACATATTTTTTATATATATAGATATGCAATCTTAGACATCTTAGAAGTATATGTGCACCGGGTATTGTATTCACCCGGTCTACCCCTGACTGTCGCTGACACAAATTCCTGTGTGAGCGACAGTTGGCGATATGAAAACCAAACACACACTGAGATTACAGCATGAGATTACAGCAGCCCTCATAGCCCACTTTAAAACATCTAGTTATAATAATTGCGATAGGCAAAACCATCACTTAGATGATGGGCATTTTAATTATCTTATAAAACTCGCCCAAATGCATTTATGCGGTGGTGACTTTAAATAAACTTATTAGTCAGACATATTAATTAAATTTATTAAAGAAATATACATCAATTTCTGCTGAATAAGCATCCAACTAGCATTTTAACTTGATGTGTGTGTGCGTTTTAAGTTTATTTATTGTCGCTACAAGTTGCCCATATGAGCGACGCCACCTGAAGAGATTAGTCATTTTTGGATAGTGCAATGATACCGACAGAGACCCATTCCAGAATCTCCTCTGGTTCTTTTACGTGCACGGTGTAAAGCACCGACACGAGACCTCAGTTTAAAGTCCCAACAGAAAGACTGTTAATTTTATTATGTCAGACGGGGGATCGAACCTGCGATCCCTGGATTACCAGTCCAATAGATAACCGCTGGACTACAGTCCACCTGTCACCCTAAATTATAGGGTAGTCATTAATCCATGGCATCGAAAAGTGACCCTCTCTTTTATACATGTATAGTCTACACATAGAGGGGTCATTATTCTATGGCATCGAAAAGTGACCTGCCCTCACTTGTTCAGTGTATACATTAATTAGGGATAAAACTTTACCTGTACAAAGCTCATGTAGATTTGGGTTAAAAATGGGGTGTCGGAGGTTTCGTCAACTAGAGGTTTCGTCAACACTGGAGGTTTCGTCAACGATGTGAAATGTTTGTAAGTTATTAATTGGCAAGGACTTAGTTGTGGACATTAATTGTTAATTGATTTAACTAGATCTATGTGTTATTTTTATGTGATTTTTATGTATATTTGTTATAGATGGCTGACAGTCCCAGTGAGCCAGTGTGTGGTTTCGGAGTTTCGAAACATTTACAGTCAGATTACAACTGATAACACAGTGACAACCGTTACAAACAAGTCACTAACATCATTACTGAATAATGGAATGTGATAACTGCTTCAATTAATAAAAAGAATAAAACCAAACAGTAGATTTCTAATATAATTATTTACCTAATTTAGCTAGATGTCAATAAAGTAGGCTGTTCCATCAATTGACCGCGTGTATTCGTATCCGGTAAGCAAGGATAAAGCATACACCGGAGTAATCTATATAGAAATTGGAAAATCCCCTTCACAGACACACTTTATAAATATCTATAGGTTCATACATGTCACATAATATTAGCACAACTATTGAAAATAAAGCGAATGTCTCTCATTCCTCACGGCCGCTAATATGTACCATTATAGATCATTATGCGCATGCGCAACTTTCAGTTCTTACGGGGATGTCAATTCTGTTAAGACACCGGCTGCTCCAACCCACTCACCTATACATGAAGTATAATCTCCTCATCTTTTTCTATTATTTCTTTTTTGTGAAGGAGGAGGAGGGGGAAGTAGAAAGAATCCACGCAAACTATCCAGTGTGAAAAGGCCTTCTTTGCTGCCCCGCGACATTCCCAGGGATTAGCATAACGATAAAACTGGTTAACATCTATAGACTGTTGTGCAATAGCACGCTCTTAATCATTAACAACACTCTGTCTTAAATTGTTATTATAGTCCTGGCTCAATTCTGTCCATCGGAGTCTCAATCATTAAACACTGATGGTAGGAAACACAATATCTGGGCTGTCATTGTTGGTACCGAGTCTGTGTATCTTTAGACCATGAAGGTCATTAGTGGTCTCAATAGTCGCGTGTATCTTTAGACCATGAAGGTCATTAGTGGTCTCAATAGTCGCGTGTATCTTTAGACCATGAAGGTCATTAGTGGTCTCAATAGTCGCTTGTATCTTTAGACCATGAAGGTCATTAGTGGTCTCAATAGTCGCGTGTATCTTTAGACCATGAAGGTCATTAGTGGTCTTAATAGTCGCGTGTATCTTTAGACCATGAAGGTCATTAGTGGTCTCAATAGTGTATATTTATATATGTCATTTAATTTAGTAGTTCCAATAGAGTATTTATTGGAACGTGTATATTTAGACCATGAATGTCATTATTGGTACCAAGTCTGTGTATCTTGAGACCATGAATGTCGAGTCCGATTCTGTGTATCTTTAGACCATGAATGTCGAGTCCGATTCTGTGTATCTTGAGACCATGACTGTCGAGTCTGTGTATATTTAGACCATGAATGTCATTATTAGTACCGAGTCTGTGTCTCTTGAGACCATGCATGTCGAGTATGTGTATATTTAGACCATGAATGTCATTATTGGTACCGAGGCTGTATAAGTCCGGCCGAATTAGGCCTAACATAGATCTGAGTAGCCAGAGGGTATGCTATTCGTTCTTATTGTAGTCGCTTCAAGCAAGCATGATCTGGGAGCCTGGGAAAGTTACCCGATGGTGCAGTTCAGATTCGGACAACTAGATAACTTGAGATGAGCGAACTGGGGCACGGGCCGACAGGGATTTTGCTGCTGAACCCTACATACTGGACGTGTCGGTAGCTGGGTCATCCAGTATCGAGTCGACGGTCAGTGGGCAATGTCCTCAGAGTAACGTAGTAGAACTATAGTGATACTTAAAACCACTAAATAAGAGTTAAGTTGAAGTGACACCAGTCACTCTGAATGCACTAAGTAGGCTGTCCGATTAGCGAGCTCGCTTCTCACCAATTTCTCCAGGTACTCCCGTTTCCTCCCACACGAATGACCACATATACGCTTTCATCCGCGCCAACGAGAGTGATTAATATAATCGTTGTAAAGTTTAAACTTTACGTGCAACTATATATCTAGTTAGATTAACTTCTCAAGTTACGGAATTCGATATCGAATATGAGTCGAAACTGTGTGAATTACCTTTTAACTGCGTAACAGACCGGCAGTTAAAACCACCTTTGGAATAGTTAAATTACGAACAATTGTACATCTCGCTCAGTAGGAGCAATAATTTACCATCCTGTTGTTTGTCACCTTGACTGTAACAATTATATCAACCATTATGTATATTAATCTGTTACATCTGTCTACGCTTGATCCTGGTAGTCGTGACTATTAATTAGAGAAGCTGTCCATCGTGTCATTCTGTGATTAAATTTGTTTTATTTATCGGGAATATCTCGATTTTGATTAACTTATCCCGAATGTCGCTTTTCTCATGCCATTACGCGCTAACGAACCCATGAACGAAATCAGTTTCTTTATAGTCGCCTCCGCCGAGGCATTTGGGCGACTGGTTTCTCTAAGAAGTTTACGTTGACATCTTAAGTTGTTTATGTAGACAACTGGAAAGGCATCTTCGTTCTTCTCAGGGTGACAAGTCTTGTACCATCTTTCGAAGGGGTCCCTTGTAGGGCCATATCCTCCACGATTTGTCAGCTCACAGCAGCAATAATGGTTCCGGTTTCTTCGCTGGGGTCCTCACGCCATCAAGAAGTCTGCGTCCCACAGTCTTCCTTGAAGGAGATCGCTCCCCTTGAAGGAGCCGGCTAAAAGAAAACCAGCTATCCGTCGTCGCCAGCACTAAGTGTTGCTGTCTCACCAAGTAGGGAAGTTAGTCATATGGTACTCTATGTGTATAGAGTCACGCGATTCCGATGGCGCGGCTTCAGTCAGCGAAGTCCTTGAACCATATTCCTGTTCTGAGCTGTGCCTAGGTCACGACGTGCACGTAGTGGAGGAGCGACCTGGACGAACCCATGAACTGCTCTGTGCAGATATGTTTGCATGGAAAATCTGCTGCAATTATCTAGCAGAACGACAGACAAAAAACGCGAACTAAACTTTGATCACGATAGACGGTTGTATCTGACTGATGGATCAAAATCTAATTCAGGTCTGCTTTTAATGTACATATACAGGCTATGTGACTGGGTCACCTATATATATATATATAGCATAGTGCGAGAGTCACACAGACGGATCTGTAGTCCAGTGGTAACACGCTGGACTGGTAATCCAGGTATCGCAGGTTCGATCCCCCATCTGACCCTAATAAAATTAACAGTCTTTCAGATGGGACGATAAACCGAGGTCTCGTGTTGGTGCTGTACACCGTGCACGTAAAAGAACCAGAGGAGACTCTGGAATGGGTCTCTGTCTGTATCATTGCACTCTCCACCAAAAATCTAAAATGACTAATCTCTTCAGGAGGCGTCGCTCATATGGGTAACCGGTAACGACGATATAATTAAATAAACGTAAAACACACACACAGAAATAGCAGCTGGAATATACATACGGAACAAACACAAACTGATGTAATATACAGACGGACACTTACTCTCTATTAGATCAGTAATAGTATATGGACGATGGTTCACAGGTACAATGAACGTACGATGTGTGACCTGCGTAACGGATAGACAGACGATGGGTGACCTGGGTAACGGATAGACAGACGATGGGTGACCAGGGTAACGGACCGACGATGATTGACCGGTGTAACGGACCGACGATGGGTTAAAACATGCTCCCAAGTGAAGTGGAAGGATGTGTCAATGATCCAGTTGTGTTTGTATAATGCTCCATGCACGGAACACGTGGTGTAGAGTATGTTTGCATATGATATCAGGCTCGGAACACGTGGTGTAGAGTATGTTTGTATATGATATCAGGCTCGGAAAGCGTGGTGTAGAGTATGTTTGTATAATGCTCCCTGCACGGAACACGTGGTGTAGAGTATGTTTGTATATGATTTCAGGCATGAAACACGTGCTGTAGAGTATGTTTGTATATGATTTCAGGCTCAGAACACGTGGTGTAGAGTATGTTTGTATATGATTTCAGGCTCGGAACACGTGTGTAGAGTATGTTTGTATATGATTTCAGGCTCGGAACACGTGGTGTAGAGTATGTTTGTATAATGCTCCATGCACGGAACACGTGGTGTAGAGTATGTTTGCATATGATTTCAGGCTCGGAACACGTGGTGTAGAGTATGTTTGTATATCATATCAGGCTCGGAACGCGTGGTGTAGAGTATGTTTGTATAATGCTCCATGCACGGAACACGTGGTGTAGAGTATATTTGTATATGATTTCAGGCTGGGAATACATGCTGTAGAGTATGTGTGTATATGATTTCAGGCTCAGAACACGTGGTGTAGAGTATGTTTGTATATGATTTCAGGCTCGGAACACGTGGTGTAGAGTATGTTTGTATATGATTTCAGGCTCGGAACACGTGGTGTAGAGTATGTTTGTATAATGCTCCATGCACGGAACACGTGGTGTAGAGTATGTTTGCATATGATTTCAGGCTCGGAACACGTGGTGTAGAGTATGTTTGTATATCATATCAGGCTCGGAACGCGTGGTGTAGAGTATGTTTGTATAATGCTCCATGCACGGAACACGTAGTGTAGAGTATATTTGTATATGATTTCAAGCTGGGAATACATGCTGTAGAGTATGTTTGTATATGATTTCAGGCTCGGAACACGTGGTGTAGAGTATGTTTGTATATGATATCAGGCTCGGAACACGTGGTGTAGAGTATGTTTGTATATGATATCAGGCTCTGAACGCGTGGTGTAGAGTATGTTTGTATATGATTTCAGGCTCGGAACACGTGGTGTAGTGTATGTTTGTATATGATTTCAGGCTCGGAACACGTGGTGGAGAGTATGTTTGTATATGACTCCATGCACGGAACACTTGCTGTAGAGTATGTTTGTATATGATTTCAGGCTCGGAACACGTGGTGTAGAGTATGTTTGTATATGACTCCATGCACGGAACACGTGCTGTAGAGTATGTTTGTATATGATTTCAGGCACGGAACACGTGGTGTAGATTATGTTTATATATGATTTCAGGCTGGGAACACGTGCTGTAGAATATGTTTGTATATGAGTTCAGGCTAGGAACACGTGGTGTAGAGCATGTTTGTATATGATTTCAGACACGGAACACGTGGTGTAGAGTATGTTTGTATATGATATCAGGCTCGGAACACGTGCTGTAGAGTATGTTTGTATATGATATCAGGCTCGGAACGCGTGGTGTAGAGTATGTTTGTATATGATATCAGGCTCGGAACGCGTGGTGTAGAGTATGTTTGTATATGATATCAGGCTGGGAACACGTGGTGTAGAGTATGTTTATATATGATTTCAAGCTGGGAACACGTGGTGTAGAGTATGATTGTATATGATTTCGGGCTCGGAACACGTGCTGTAGAGTATGTTTGTATATGATTTCAGGCTCGGAACACGTGATGTAGAGTATGTTTGTATAATGCTCCATGCACGGAACACGTGGTGTAGAGTATATTTGTATATGATTTCAGGCTGGGAATACATGCTGTAGAGTATGTGTGTATATGATTTCAGGCTCAGAACACGTGGTGTAGAGTATGTTTGTATATGATTTCAGGCTCGGAACACGTGGTGTAGAGTATGTTTGTATATGATTTCAGGCTCGGAACACGTGGTGTAGAGTATGTTTGTATAATGCTCCATGCACGGAACACATGGTGTAGAGTATGTTTGCATATGATTTCAGGCTCGGAACACGTGGTGTAGAGTATGTTTGTATATCATATCAGGCTCGGAACGCGTGGTGTAGAGTATGTTTGTATAATGCTCCTTGCACGGAACACGTAGTGTAGAGTATATTTGTATATGATTTCAAGCTGGGAATACATGCTGTAGAGAATGTTTGTATATGATTTCAGGCTCGGTACACGTGGTGTAGAGTATGTTTGTATATGATATCAGGCTCGGAACACGTGGTGTAGAGTATGTTTGTATATGATATCGGGCTCTGAACGCGTGGTGTAGAGTATGTTTGTATATGATTTCAGGCTCGGAACACGTGGTGGAGAGTATGTTTGTATATGATATCAGGCTCGGAACGCGTGGTGTAGAGTATGTTTGTATAATGCTCCCTGCACGGAACACGTGGTGTAGAGTATGTTTGTATATGATTTCAGGCTCAGAACACGTGGTGTAGAGTATGTTTGTATATGATTTCAGGCTCGGAACACGTGGTGTAGAGTATGTTTGTATAATGCTCCATGCACGGAACACGTGGTGTAGAGGATGTTTGCATATGATTTCAGGCTCGGAACACGTGGTGTAGAGTATGTTTGTATATCATATCAGGCTCGGAACGCGTGGTGTAGAGTATGTTTGTATAATGCTCCATGCACGGAACACGTGGTGTAGAGTATATTTGTATATGATTTCAGGCTGGGAATACATGCTGTAGAGTATGTTTGTATATGATTTCAGGCTCAGAACACGTGGTGTAGAGTATGTTTGTATATGATTTCAGGCTCGGAACACGTGGTGTAGAGTATGTTTGTATATGATTTCAGGCTCGGAACACGTGGTGTAGAGTATGTTTGTATATGATATCAGGCTCGGAACGCGTGGTGTAGAGTATGTTTGTATAATGCTCCATGCACGGAACACGTGGTGTAGAGTATGTTTGTATATGATTACAGGCTGGGAACACGTGGTGAAGGGTATGTTTATATATGATTTCAAGCTGGGAACACGTGGTGTAGAGTATGTTTGTATATGATTTCAGGCTCGGAACACGTGCTGTAGGGTATGTTTGTATACGATTTCAGGCTCGGAACACGTGGTGTAGAGTATGTTTGTATAATGCTCCATGCACGGAACACGTGGTGTAGAGTATGGTTGCATATGCTATCATGCTCGGAACACGTGGTGTAGAGTATGTTTGTATATGATATCAGGCTCGGAACGCGTGGTGTAGAGTATGTTTGTATAATGCTCCCTGCACGGAACACGTGATGTAGAGTATGTTTGTATATGAAATCAGGCTGGAAACACGTGCTGTAGAGTAGGTTTGTATATGATTTCAGGCTCAGAACACGTGGTGTAGAGTATGTTTGCATATGATTTCAGGCTCGGAACACGTGGTGTAGAGTATGTTTGCATATGATTTCAGGCTCGGAACACGTGGTGTAGAGTATGTTTGTATATCATATCAGGCTCGGAACGCGTGGTGTAAAGTATGTTTGTATAATGCTCCATGCACGGAACACGTGGTGTAGAGTATATTTGTATATGATTTCAGGCTGGGAATACGTGCTGTAGAGTATGTTTGTATATGATTTCACGCTCGGAACACGTGGTGTAGAGTATGTTTGTATATGATATCAGGCTCGGAACGCGTGGTGTAGAGTATGTTTGTATAATGCTCCATGCACGGAACACGTGGTGTAGAGTATGTTTGTATATGATTACAGGCTCGGAACACGTGGTGTAGAGTATGTTTATATATGATTTCAAGCTGGGAACACGTGGTGTAGAGTATGTTTGTATATGATTTCAGGCTCGGAACACGTGCTGTAGAGTATGTTTGTATATGATTTCAGGCTCGGAACACGTGGTGTAGAGTATGTTTGTATAATGCTCTATGCACGGAACACGTGGTGTAGAGTATGGTTGCATATGCTACCAGGCTCGGAACACGTGGTGTAGAGTATGTTTGTATATGATATCAGGCTCGGAACGCGTGGTGTAGAGTATGTTTGTATAATGCTCCATGCACGTAACACGTGGTGTAGAGTATATTTGTATATGATTTCAGGCTGGGAATACGTGCTGTAGAGTATGTTTGTATATGATTTCCGACACGGAACACGTGATGTAGAGTATGTTTGTATATGATTTCGGGCTCGGAACACGTGGTGTAGAGTATGTTTGTATATGATATCAGGCTCGGAACACGTGGTGTAGATTATGTTTGTATATGATTTCAGGCTCGGAACACGTGGTGTAGAGTATGTTTGTATAATGCTCCATGCACGGAATACGTGGTGTAGAGTATGCTTGCATATGATTTCAGGCTCGGAACACGTGGTGTAGAGTATGTTTGTATAACACGTGGTGTAGAGTATGTTTGTATATGATATCAGGCTCGGAACACGTGGTGTAGAGTATGTTTGTATATGATTTCAGGCTCGGAACACGTGGTGTAGAGTATGTTTGTATAATGCTCCATGTACGGAATACGTGGTGTAGAGTATGTTTGCATATGATTTCAGGCTCGGAACACGTGGTGTAGAGTATGTTTGTACATCATATTAGGCTCGGAACGCGTGGTGTAGAGTATGTTTATATAATGCTCCATGCACGGAACACGTGGTGTAGAGTATATTTGTATATGATTTCAGGCTGGGAATACGTGCTGTAGAGTATGTTTGTATATGATTTCAGGCTCGGAATACGTGGTGTAGAGTATGTTTGTATATGATATCAGGCTCGGAACACGTGGTGTAGAGTATGTTTGTATATGATATCAGGCTCGGAACGCGTGGTGTAGAGTATGTTTGTATATGATTTCAGGCTCGGAACACGTGGTGTAGAGTATGTTTGTATATGATTTCAGGCTCGGAACACGTGGTGTAGAGTATGCTTGTATATGACTCCATGCACGGAACACGTGCTGTTGAGTATGTTTGTATATGATTTCAGGCTCGGAACACGTGGTGTAGAGTATGTTTGTATATGATTTCAGGCTCGGAACACGTGGTGTAGAGTATGTTTGTATAATGCTCCATGCACGGAACACGTGGTGTAGAGTATGTTTGCATATGATTTCAGGCTCGGAACACGTGGTGTAGAGTATGTTTGTATATGATATCAGGCTCGGAACGCGTGGTGTAGAGTATGTTTGTATAATGCTCCATGCACGGAACACGTGGTGTAGAGTATGTTTATATATGATTACAGGCTGGGAACACGTGGTGTAGAGTATGTTTATATATGATTTCAAGCTGGGAACACGTGGTGTAGAGTATGTTTGTATATGATTTCGGGCTCGGAACACGTGCTGTAGAGTATGTTTGTATATGATTTCAGGCTCGGAACACGTGGTGTAGAGTATGTTTGTATAATGCTCCATGCACGGAACACGTGGTGTAGAGTATGTTTGCATATGATATCAGGCTCGGAACACGTGGTGTAGGGTATGTTTGTATATGATATCAGGCTCGGAAAGCGTGGTGTAGAGTATGTTTGTATAATGCTCCCTGCACGGAACACGTGGTGTAGAGTATGTTTGTATATGATTTCAGGCCTGAAACACGTGCTGTAGAGTATGTTTGTATATGATTTCAGGCTCAGAACACGTGGTGTAGAGTATGTTTGTATATGATTTCAGGCTCGGAACACGTGGTGTAGAGTATGTTTGTATATGATTTCAGGCTCGGAACACGTGGTGTAGAGTATGTTTGTATAATGCTCCATGCACGGAACACGTGGTGTAGAGTATGTTTGCATATGATTTCAGGCTCGGAACACGTGGTGTAGAGTATGTTTGTATATCATATCAGGCTCGGAACGCGTGGTGTAGAGTATGTTTGTATAATGCTTCATGTACGGAATACGTGGTGTAGAGTATATTTGTATATGATTTCAGGCTGGGAATACATGCTGTAGAGTATGTGTATATATGATTTCAGGCTCAGAACACGTGGTGTAAAGTATGTTTGTATATGATTTCAGGCTCGGAACACGTGGTGTAGAGTATGTTTGTATATGATTTCAGGCTCGGAACACGTGGTGTAGAGTATGTTTGTATAATGCTCCATGCACGGAACACGTGGTGTAGAGTATTTTGATATGATTTCAGCTGGAACACTGGTGTAGAGTATGTTTGTATATGATTTCAGGCTCGGAACACGTGGTGTAGAGTATGTTTGTATATGATATCAGGCTCGGAACACGTGGTGTAGAGTATGTTTGTATATGATATCAGGCTCGGAACGCGTGGTGTAGAGTATGTTTGTATATGTTTCAGGCTCGGAACACGTGGTGTAGAGTATGTTTGTATATGATTTCAGGCTCGGAACACGTGGTGTAGAGTATGTTTGTATATGATTTCAGGCTCGGAACACGTGGTGTAGAGTATGTTTGTATATGATTTCAGGCTCGGAACACGTGGTGTAGAGTATGTTTGTATATGCTCCATGCACGGAACACGTGGTGTAGAGTATGTTTGTATATGATTTCAGGCTCGGAACACGTGGTGTAGAGTATGTTTGTATATGATTTCAGGCTCGGAACACGTGGTGTAGAGTATGTTTGTATATGATTTCAGGCTCGGAACACGTGCTGTAGAGTATGTTTGTATATGATTTCAGGCTCGGAACACGTGGTGTAGAGTATGTTTGTATATGCTCTATGCACGGAACACGTGGTGTAGAGTATGTTTGTATATGATATCAGGCTCGGAACACGTGGTGTAGAGTATGTTTGTATATGATTTCAGGCTCGGAACACGTGGTGTAGAGTATGTTTGTATAATGCTCCATGCACGGAACACGTGGTGTAGAGTATGTTTGTATATGATTTCAGGCTCGGAACACGTGGTGTAGAGTATGTTTGTATATGATTTCAGGCTCGGAACACGTGATGTAGAGTATGTTTGTATATGATTTCAGGCTCGGAACACGTGGTGTAGAGTATGTTTGTATATGATTTCAGGCTCGGAACACGTGGTGTAGAGTATGTTTGTATATGATTTCAGGCTCGGAACACGTGGTGTAGAGTATGTTTGTATAATGCTCCATGCACGGAACACGTGGTGTAGAGTATGCTTGCATATGATTTCAGGCTCGGAACACGTGGTGTAGAGTATGTTTGTATAACACGTGGTGTAGAGTATGTTTGTATATGATATCAGGCTCGGAACACGTGGTGTAGAGTATGTTTGTATATGATTTCAGGCTCGGAACACGTGGTGTAGAGTATGTTTGTATAATGCTCCATGCACGGAACACGTGGTGTAGAGTATGTTTGCATATGATTTCAGGCTCGGAACACGTGGTGTAGAGTATGTTTGTACATCATATTAGGCTCGGAACGCGTGGTGTAGAGTATGTTTATATAATGCTCCATGCACGGAACACGTGGTGTAGAGTATATTTGTATATGATTTCAGGCTGGGAATACGTGCTGTAGAGTATGTTTGTATATGATTTCAGGCTCGGAATACGTGGTGTAGAGTATGTTTGTATATGATATCAGGCTCGGAACACGTGGTGTAGAGTATGTTTGTATATGATATCAGGCTCGGAACGCGTGGTGTAGAGTATGTTTGTATATGATTTCAGGCTCGGAACACGTGGTGTAGAGTATGTTTGTATATGATTTCAGGCTCGGAACACGTGGTGTAGAGTATGCTTGTATATGACTCCATGCACGGAACACGTGCTGTTGAGTATGTTTGTATATGATTTCAGGCTTGGAACACGTGGTGTAGAGTATGTTTGTATATGATTTCAGGCTCGGAACACGTGGTGTAGAGTATGTTTGTATAATGCTCCATGCACGGAACACGTGGTGTAGAGTATGTTTGCATATGATTTCAGGCTCGGAACACGTGGTGTAGAGTATGTTTGTATATGATATCAGGCTCGGAACGCGTGGTGTAGAGTATGTTTGTATAATGCTCCATGCACGGAACACGTGGTGTAGAGTATGTTTATATATGATTACAGGCTGGGAACACGTGGTGTAGAGTATGTTTATATATGATTTCAAGCTGGGAACACGTGGTGTAGAGTATGTTTGTATATGATTTCGGGCTCGGAACACGTGCTGTAGAGTATGTTTGTATATGATTTCAGGCTCGGAACACGTGGTGTAGAGTATGTTTGTATAATGCTCCATGCACGGAACACGTGGTGTAGAGTATGTTTGCATATGATATCAGGCTCGGAACACGTGGTGTAGGGTATGTTTGTATATGATATCAGGCTCGGAAAGCGTGGTGTAGAGTATGTTTGTATAATGCTCCCTGCACGGAACACGTGGTGTAGAGTATGTTTGTATATGATTTCAGGCCTGAAACACGTGCTGTAGAGTATGTTTGTATATGATTTCAGGCTCAGAACACGTGGTGTAGAGTATGTTTGTATATGATTTCAGGCTCGGAACACGTGGTGTAGAGTATGTTTGTATATGATTTCAGGCTCGGAACACGTGGTGTAGAGTATGTTTGTATAATGCTCCATGCACGGAACACGTGGTGTAGAGTATGTTTGCATATGATTTCAGGCTCGGAACACGTGGTGTAGAGTATGTTTGTATATCATATCAGGCTCGGAACGCGTGGTGTAGAGTATGTTTGTATAATGCTTCATGTACGGAACACGTGGTGTAGAGTATATTTGTATATGATTTCAGGCTGGGAATACATGCTGTAGAGTATGTGTATATATGATTTCAGGCTCAGAACACGTGGTGTAAAGTATGTTTGTATATGATTTCAGGCTCGGAACACGTGGTGTAGAGTATGTTTGTATATGATTTCAGGCTCGGAACACGTGGTGTAGAGTATGTTTGTATAATGCTCCATGCACGGAACACGTGGTGTAGAGTATGTTTGCATATGATTTCAGGCTCGGAACACGTGGTGTAGAGTATGTTTGTATATCATATCAGGCTCGGAACGCGTGGTGTAGAGTATGTTTGTATAATGCTCCATGCACGGAACACGTAGTGTAGAGTATATTTGTATATGATTTCAAGCTGGGAATACATGCTGTAGAGTATGTTTGTATATGATTTCAGGCTCGGAACACGTGGTGTAGAGTATGTTTGTATATGATATCAGGCTCGGAACACGTGGTGTAGAGTATGTTTGTATATGATATCAGGCTCTGAACGCGTGGTGTAGAGTATGTTTGTATATGATTTCAGGCTCGGAACACGTGGTGTAGAGTATGTTTGTATATGATTTCAGGCTCGGAACACGTGGTGTAGAGTATGTTTGTATATGACTCCATGCAGGGAACACTTGCTGTAGAGTATGTTTGTATATGATTTCAGGCTCGGAACACGTGGTGTAGAGTATGTTTGTATATGACTCCATGCACGGAACACGTGCTGTAGAGTATGTTTGTATATGATTTCAGGCACGGAACACGTGGTGTAGATTATGTTTATATATGATTTCAGGCTGGGAACACGTGGTGTAGATTATGTTTATATATGATTTCAAGCTGGGAACACGTGCTGTAGAGTATGTTTATATATGATTTCAGGCTGGGAACACGTGCTGTAGAATATGTTTGTATATGAGTTCAGGCTAGGAACACGTGGTGTAGAGCATGTTTGTATATGATTTCAGACACGGAACACGTGGTGTAGAGTATGTTTGTATATGATATCAGGCTCGGAACACGTGCTGTAGAGTATGTTTTTATATGATATCAGGCTCGGAACGCGTGGTGTAGAGTATGTTTGTATATGATATCAGGCTCGGAACGCGTGGTGTAGAGTATGTTTGTATAAGGCTCCACGCACGGAACACGTAGTGTAGAGTAGCCCTATGTTTGTACATACGGCTCCATGCATGGAACACGTTACATTGCAAGTATAGGTTAACATATTTAATTACAAGCCTTGTGGTGTTCAGGGAATACAAATAATACATGTATTCGATGTATAATACAATATAAGTCATTTGGTTGATTTTTATGCATTCATATAGTATTTTATATTACATTTCGCACTCGAAATTTACATTTCGTAGTTGTCGTTTCATTGATATTACAACCATTAATATCTTATATAAATACGGTAATATGGTTAATAACAACCTTTGTGATTTTCATTAAAATAAAATTAAATTCAATATTTAATACTGTATGAGATATTTTATATATTTTAAAACCAATTTCACACTCGCTAATTACATTTCGTCCATCTCGCACGTAACATTTCATTTTCGTATTTCAGGGGTACCGGTAATTTGACCAATCCAAAAGCTTCACGTCAGCTGTTTAGAAAAAACCCTTCGTACAAATCGTACTCGACCGTAGAAGCATGTTTACTTCACATATTTTTGACGTTTATTTAAATAATCGTTGAATTGCCACGGACACGTTGGATGCTTTAGTTCATATGATTGATAACCCAAGTCTTTCAAGCATTAGCGTAGATTCTGGATTGCAAACGGATACGTCAACTCAAAATCTGGCAAGAGCTGTAACTTACGACGGCGTAAGAATGGCAAATGGAAGAAAGAAATTCCTTTTCTGTGCAGCGGGCGTTTTTGTCTCATATTTCTACTATGGAATATTACAGGAGACGATGTAAGTAAACATATACCTAATTAGCTAATCGTGCAGATCATGCGATATTCCATTTAGCGGGTTTGTTTAGATCAAGTTGTGGTTTTTTCGGATATGTACGGTAAATCGGATACAAATATCTGTCGAACCATGGCCCTTCGAATCAGGATCGAACACTCTTATCACTGGACCACAGCCTCCACGTATTAATATGAAGTTGAACTATTAGAAATTAAATAAAAAGCTACTATACATTTATACTATGAAATACTTGTACTAGTGTGCGTGTGTGTTTTACGTTTATTTATCGTCGCTAACAGTTGCCCATATATGAGTGACACCTCCTGAAGAGATTAGTCATGTTAGTTTTGTTTATGTCATGTTAGATTTTTGGAGAATAGTGCAATGATACAGAGACCCATTCCAGAGTCTCTTCTTGATATTTTACGTGCACAGTGTAAAGCACCGACACAAGACGTTGGTTTAAAGCCCCATCTGAAAGACTTTAATTTTATTAGGGTCAGGTGGGGGAACAAACCGGTGATCCCTGGATTACCAGTCCAGCGTGTTAACCACTGGACTACATACCCGTCTGTGTACTAGTGTGTTTAATGCTACCATATGTTTATACTAGCATGGTTTAGTGCTACCACATGTTTATACTAGCATGGTTTAGTGCTACCACATGTTTATACTAGCATGGTTTAGTGCTATCTCATGTTTATACTAGCATGGTTTAGTGCTACCACATGTTTATACTAGCATGGTTTAGTGCTATCTCATGTTTATACTAGCACGGTTTAGTGCTATCACATGTTTATACTAGCATGGTTTAGTGCTATCACATATTTATACTAGCATGGTTTAGTGCTATCACATGTTTATACTAGCATGGTTTAGTGCTATCTCATGTTTATACTAGCATGGTTTAGTGCTATCTCATGTTTATACTAGCATGGTTTAGTGCTATCACATGTTTATACTAGCACGGTTTAGTGCTATCTCATGTTTATACTAGCATGGTTTAGTGCTATCACATGTTTATACTAGCGTGGTTTAGTGCTATCACATGTTTATACTAGCGTGGTTTAGTGCTACCACATGTTTATACTAGCGTGGTTTAGTGCTACCACATGTTTATACTAGCATGGTTTAGTGCTATCACATGTTTATACTAGCGTGGTTTAGTGCTATCTCATGTTTATACTAGCATGGTTTAGTGCTATCACATGTTTATACTAGCATGGTTTAGTGCTATCTCATGTTTATACTAGCATGGTTTAGTGCTATCACATGTTTATACTAGCATGGTTTAGTGCTATCTCATGTTTATACTAGCATGGTTTATTATCAAGAAATGTAAACTCAAAATAGGATCAAACGTATGACTCAAAACATGAAAAAAATGACTTTTCAATTAACATGGCAGGTTGAAATTGACTCCTTCATGTAACATGAACAGAAATTGACTCCTTCATGTAACATGAACAGAAATTGACTCCTTCATGTAACATGAACAGAAATTGACTCTTTCATGTAACATGAACAGAAATTGACTCCTTCATGTAACATGAACAGAAATTGACTCCTTCATGTAACATGAACAGAAACATCTTGTGTTCTGCAAGTATTATCAGAAATACCCAAAACTTGCAGAGGCAAAATTTAACCAGATTGTGATATTTATAGTGGTTCTAATACGTTCCGGACTGAACCAATTCATGCTCATGAAGACGGTTGTCTGCATACTACATGTGTCACTCAGTACATATGTAATGTTGATCAGAATCTAGTGGAACATCACTGATGGTGACCAAAAACTTTATTTATTTTACAACGATTGTGAAGCAAGTTTTAAGAACTTATATTAATCGCTCTCGTTGGCGCGGATGAAAGCGTAAATGTTGTCATTCGTGTGGGAGGAAACCGGAGTACCCGGAGCAAACCCACCTGTCCGATGTGGCGACCATCGTACCAGGGCTGTCCGGTTAGCGCGCTCACTTCTCACCAATGTTCGATCCCCGGACCGGGAAGTATGTGTCTCGTTTATATGAACAAGTTGGCAGTTTCTTACGGAGGTTGGTGCACCAAGTACTGGTTAACTGCTGCAGCCTGCCCAGGAAAGGTGTTGATAGGTAAACTGTCCGTCGCTAAAATGGGCAACCGGTAGCGACGTTAAATATACTTAAATAAAAAACTAGTGGAATCCTGTCCGTGATCCCATACAGGAAATGCTAAATCATTTCAGAATGTACTAGTCTGTAGATGCGAAAGATCATACATACACATATGATATGCAACTACTATTCAGGGTTCATTCTAGGTCAGAATTGTTGGGAGAAGTGAGAAAGCGTGTGATCGCTTCCTTAAATGGTGTTCTTTAACCCTTTCAACCCCACAGGCCTCTAAATAGGCTTATGAAAAGTGTAGATCCAGATGAGCCGGCTCATAGCGAGCCGTCTCATCAGGATCTGCACTTTTTTGCCAGTAATAATTATTACTATTTTTAGATAAAATTACCCATTTTGATAAATGAACTGATCCAAATGTAATTTTGTTATTAATTTATTGGTCTAAAAATATCATGGATCAGTCCATGTCAGTTACTTGGGGTTGAAAGGGTTAATATACTTCTGCAAAATAGGGTTAAAATACAACATTTGAATAGAAGGAGTGCTTTATAATGGGCCAGTGTATCTTACTAGACAACATTTTGTTTGAAAATCGTAAAAAAACCCAAAAAAATAATTTGGGGGAGAAGTGGAGCCCCCAGAGGGCGAAGTCAGGGTCCCTAGGGCGACAATTTCGCCCACATCGCCCTCTAGATTGATCCCTGCTATTAATCTGTACATACATGTACACTAATGATTGCCACAACACACTATTTAGTGATATGCCCATCATGTTCACGGTTCCACAGAGCCAGTAAGCATCAATCAACTTTTAGCATCATTATTAAATTACTGGGACAAACAAGTCAAATTGACATTGGCAAAAGTGACTGTCCTGGAAAAGTCAGTTTGAAAAGAATTATGAAAAGAATTATGAAGCCCTGAAATGGGCTGAGAATAAGTTCAACTGTGAATGAGTTGTCTCCCTTGGATTAGAAGATTAGTGATACTTACGAGCTGATAAAAAATCATATTTTAAATTTTGTCCGGAAATTTTGATATTGATATAGATTTTCCATAATATTTCACCCTTCATATTTCTTTATTTAATATTTGTAATAAGTTTAATCATGCTTAGAGTATCTTTGTACGATGTAGATAGCATCGGGCGGAAATTAATTCCATCCTTTTTTAGATCTCTTATTTTTAAAAAACTTTATTGTGATTGTGAAGCAAGTTCTAACAACTTATATTAATCACTCTCGTTGGTAAATGTGGTCATTCGTGTTGGAGGAAACTGGAGTACTCTGAGAAAACCCACCTGTCCGATCTGGCGACCACTGTACCATATCTGTATGTACATATTTGATGGTTTAAGCCTTTGGGAGACATCGGCCTACACCATTTAATGTACATTAATGTCTATTTCGACATAAGTCTGAGGAGGTATTATGATGGCCCTGAAGCCCTCGCATGTAGACAGAAGTCTGAAGAGGTATTGCGATGGCCCTGACGCCCTCGCATGTAGACAGAAGTCTGAAGAGGTATTGCGATGGCCCTGACGCCGTCGCATGTAGATGGAAGTCTGAAGAGGTATTGCGATGGCCCTGACGCCCTCGAATGTAGACGGAAGTCTGAAGAGGTATTGCAATGGCCCTGAAGCCCTCGCATGTAGACAGAAGTCTGAAGAGGTATTGCAATGGCCCTGACGCCCTCGAATGTAGACGGAAGTCTGAAGAGGTATTGCAATGGCCCTGATGCCCTCGCATGTAGACAGAAGTCTGAAGAGGTATTGCGATGGCCCTGACGCCCTCGCATGTAGACAGAAGTCTGAAGAGGTATTGCGATGGCCCTGACGCCGTCGCATGTAGATGGAAGTCTGAAGAGGTATTGCGATGGCCCTGACGCCCTCGAATGTAGACGGAAGTCTGAAGAGGTATTGCAATGGCCCTGAAGCCCTCGCATGTAGACAGAAGTCTGAAGAGGTATTGCAATGGCCCTGACGCCCTCGAATGTAGACGGAAGTCTGAAGAGGTATTGCAATGGCCCTGATGCCCTCGCATGTAGACAGAAGTCTGAAGAGGTATTGCGATGGCCCTGACGCCCTCGCATGTAGACAGAAGTCTGAAGAGGTATTGCGATGGCCCTGACGCCGTCGCATGTAGATGGAAGTCTGAAGAGGTATTGCGATGGCCCTGACGCCCTCGAATGTAGACGGAAGTCTGAAGAGGTATTGCAATGGCCCTGAAGCCCTCGCATGTAGACAGAAGTCTGAAGAGGTATTGCAATGGCCCTGACGCCCTCGAATGTAGACGGAAGTCTGAAGAGGTATTGCAATGGCCCTGATGCCCTCGCATGTAGACGGAAGTCTGAAGAGGTATTGTGATGGCCCTGACGCCCTCGCATGTAGACGGAAGTTTGAGGAGGTAGTGCGATGGCCCTGAAGCCCTCGCATGTAGATGGAAGTCTGAAGAGGTATTGCGATGGCCCTGACGCCTTCGCATGTAGACGGAAGTCTAAGGTAGTATTGCGATGGCCCTGATGCCCTTGCATGTAGACGGAATTCTGAGGAGGTATTGCGATGGCCCTGACGCCCTCACATGTAGACGGAAGTTTGAGGAGGTATTGCGATGGCCCTGAAGCCTTCGCATGTAGACGGAAGTCTAAGGTAGTATTGCGATGGCCCTGATGCCCTTGCATGTAGACGGAATTCTGAGGAGGTATTGCGATGGCCCTGACGCCCTCACATGTAGACGGAATTCTGAGGAGGTATTGCGATGGCCCTAATGCCCTCGCATGTAGACGGAAGTCTGAGGAGGTATTGCGATGGCCCTGACGCCCTCACATGTAGACGGAAGCCTGAAGGGGTATTGCGAAGGCCCTGATGCCCTCGCATGTAGACGGAAGTCTGAGGAGGTATTGCGATGGCCCTGACGCCCTCGCATGTAGACGGAAGCCTGAAGGGGTATTGCGAAGGCCCTGACTCCCTCGCATGTAGATGGAAGTCTGAAGAGGTATTGCGATGGCCCTGATGCCCTCGCCTATAGACGGAAGTCTGAAGAGGTATTGCGATGGCCCTGACGCCCTCGCATGTAGACGGAAGTCTAAGGTAGTATTGCGATGGCCCTGATGCCCTTGCATGTAGACGGAATTCTGAGGAGGTATTGCAATGGCCCTCAGCGTCTGAGGAGGTATTGCGATGGCCCTGATGCCTTCGCATGTAGACGGAAGTCTGAAGAGGTATTGCAATGGCCCTCAGCGTCTGAGGTGGTATTGCGATGGCCCTGACGCCCTCGCATGTAGACGGAAGTATAAGGTAGTATTGCGATGGCCCTGATGCCCTTGCATGTAGACGGAATTCTGAGGAGGTATTGCAATGGCCCTCAGCGTCTGAGGAGGTATTGCGATGGCCCTGATGCCTTCGCATGTAGACGGAAGTCTGAGGAGGTATTGTGATGGCCCTGACGCCCTCGCATGTAGACGGAAGTTTGAGGAGGTATTGCGATGGCCCTGACGCCCTCGCATGTAGACAGAAGTCTGAGGAGGTATTGCGATGGCCCTGACGCCCTCGCATGTAGACGGAAGTCTGAGGAGGTATTGCGATGGCCCTGATGCCCTCGTATGTAGACGGAAGTCTGAGGAGGTATTGTGATTGCCCTGACGCCCTCGCATGTAGACGGAAGTCTGAGGAGGTATTGCGATGGCCCTGACGCCCTCGCCTGTAGACAGAAGTCTGAGGAGGTATTGCGATGGCCCTGACGCCCTCGCATGTAGACAGAAGTCTGAGGAGGTATTGCGATGGCCCTGATGCCCTCGCATGTAGACAGAAGTCTGAGGAGGTATTGCGATGGCCCTGACGCCCTCGCATGTAGACAGAAGTCTGAGGAGGTATTGCGATGGCCCTGACGCCCTCGCATGTAGACGGAAGTTTGAGGAGGTATTGCGATGGCCCTGGCACCGGAGCATGTAGACGGAAGTCTCGAAGGATATTGTAATGCCCCATAAGGGCTATAGCAATGGCTCATGTAGGAAGACTTTGTAGATATTGCAATGTGCCAGCGTATGTGGACAGGATGGCCAACACATTCAACTCAAATTGAGTGTAGGACATAATCCAAAGACGTTATCCTCCTACAGCCTACTTACTGCCCACTTAATTTGTTTGACACAGACAGACACCCTGTAGTAGACACCCTGTAGCAGACACCCTATAGCAGGCACCTGTTTTAGACACCCTGTAGCAGACACCCAGTTGCAGACACATGTAGTAGACACCCTGTAGTTGACACCTTTAGTAGACACCCTGTAGTAGACACCTTAAAACAGGTACCTGTAGCAGACACCCTATAGCAGACACCTGTAGCAGACACCCTATAACAGGCACCTGTAGTCGATACCTTTAGTAGACACCTGGGAATAAAATGATGACTACTCTGTCCTTAAACCGACATTACATCGCAAAAGGCAAAACAAATTCTGTTTCTTTTGTTGTTTTAAATGTGTTAAATGGCATCCATGATGTTTTAGAAAAGAAAGTACTTTGACACTGAAAATGTCTTCAACTTGCATTGGCCAAGCATGCAATTTATACATGGTCTTGTGTCCGTTTTATCAATCCGTCTTATATGTGAGTGCATGCCAAAACACACAGATTTCATGACCAAAGTAGAGGGTCGTCCTACAGGTGAGATCGCCTTATAGGAGATTATGGACAGTAGTTGTTTATGGATGGTAGTTGATTATGGACGGTAGTTGTTTATGGACGGTAGTTGATTATGGACGGTAGTTGTTTATGGACGGTAGTTGTTTATGGACGGTAGTTTTTTATGGACGGTAGTTGATTATGGACGGTAGTTGTTTATGGACGGTAGTTGATTGGTAGTTGATTATGGACGGTAGTTGTTTATGGACGGTAGTTGATTATGGATGGTAGTTGATTATGGACGGTAGTTGATTGTGGACGGTAGTGATTATGGATGGTAGTTGTTTATGGACGGTAGTTGATTGGTAGTTGATTATGGACGGTAGTTGTTTATGGACGGTAGTTGATTATGGACGGTAGTTGTTTATGGACGGTAGTTGATTATGGACGGTAGTTGTTTATGGACGGTAGTTGTTTATGGACGGTAGTTGTTTATGGACGGTAGTTGTTTATTGACGGTAGTTGATTATGGACGGTAGTTGATTATGGACGGTAGTTGATTATGGACGGTAGTTGTTTATGGACGGTAGTTGTTTATGGACGGTAGTTGTTTATGGACGGTAGTGTTTATTGACGGTAGTTGATTATGGACGGTAGTTGATTATGGACGGCAGTTGATTGGTAGTTGATTATGGACGGTAGTTGTTTATGGACGGTAGTTATGGTAGTTGTTTATGGTCGGTAGTTGATTATGGACGGTAGTTGTTTATGGACGGTAGTTGATTATGGACGGTAGTTGATTGTGGACGGTAGTTGATTATGGACGGTAGTTGTTTATGGACGGTAGTTGTTTATTGACGGTAGTTGTTTATGGACGGTAGTTGATTATGGACGGTAGTTGTTTATGGTCGGTAGTGTTTATGGACGGTAGTTGATTGGTAGTTGATTATGGATGGTAGTTGATTATGGACGGTAGTTGATTATGGACGGTAGTTGTTTATGGACGGTAGTTGTTTATTGACGGTAGTTGATTATGGACGGTAATTGATTATGGACGGTATTTGATTATGGACGGTAGTTGTTTATGGACGGTAGTTGTTTATGGACGGTAGTTGATTATGGACGGTAGTTGTTTATGGTCGGTAGTTGATTATGGACGGTAGTTGTTTATGGACGGTAGTTGATTGGTAGTTGATTATGGATGGTAGTTGATTATGTACGGTAGTTGATTATGGACGGTAGTTGATTATGGACGGTAGTTGTTTATTGATGGTAGTTGTTTATGGACGGTAGTTGATTGGTAGTTGATTATGGACGGTAGTTGATTATGTACGGTAATTGATTATGGACGGTAGTTGATTATGGATGGTAATTGATTATGGACGGTAGTTGATTATGGACGGTAGTTGTTTATTGACGGTAGTTGTTTATGGACGGTAGTTGATTATGGGCGGTAGTTGATTCTGGACGGTAGTTGTTTATTGACGGTAGTTACGGTAGTTGTTTATGGACTGTAGTTGATTGGTAGTTGATTATGGACAGTAGTTGATTATGGACGGTAGTTGATTATGGACGGTAGTTGATTATGGACGGTAATTGTTTATTGACGGTAGTTGATTGGTAGTTGATTATGGACGGTAGTTGTTTATGGACGGTAGTTGATTGGTAGTTGATTATGGACGGTAGTTGATTATGGACGGTAGTTGATTATGGACGGTAGTTGATTATGGACGGTAGTTGATTATGGACGGTAGTTGTTTATGGACGGTAGTTGTTTATTGACGGTAGTTGATTATGGACGGTAGTTGATTATGGACGGTAATTGATTATGGACGGTATTTGATTATGGACGGTAGTTGATTATGGACGGTAGTTGATTATGGACGGTAGTTGTTTATGGACGGTAATTGTTTATGGACGGTAGTTGATTGGTAGTTGATTATGGACGGTAGTTGATTATGGACGGTAGTTGTTTATGGTCGGTAGTTGATTATGGACGGTAGTTGATTGGTAGTTGATTATGGATGGTAGTTGATTATGTACGGTAATTGATTATGGACGGTAGTTGATTATGGACGGTAGTTGATTATGGACGGTAGTTGTTTATTGACGGTAGTTGTTTATGGACGGTAGTTGATTGGTAGTTGATTATGGACGGTAGTTGATTATGTACGGTAATTGATTATGGACGGTAGTTGATTGTGGATGGTAGTTGATTGGTAGTTGATTATGGACGGTAGTTGGTTATGGACGGTAGTTGTTTATTGACGATAGTTACGGTAGTTGATTATGGACGGTAGTTGTTTATGGACGGTAGTTGATTATTGACGGTAGTTGTTTATTGACGGTAGTTAATTATGGTCGGTAGTTGTTTATTGACGGTAGTTGAAATACTCAGATTATGTAGCAAATGTATTGAACAAATTATACCATTTAATAGGAAATGACATGCTTTTTCACCCATGTAGTGACTGACACCTTAATATATTACTTGTTGGTATACCAATCAATTTCATATAACCTTACCATGCATATATCTCTCACTTTAGTTACCATGTCTACTATTAACTATTAAATTATGGTGTTTATGGTATTTATTGTATGGTGTTTATGTTATTTATTTTAAGGTGTATGTTATTTATTGTATGGTGTTTATGTTATTTATTTTAGGTTGTTTATTTTATCGTTTTTTAAAGTTTATTTATTTTATGTATTTTATTATTTTGTGTTGTTTATTTTATGGCTTTTGTTGTTATTTATGTAGTTTATTTTAGGTTATTTATTTTATGTTTCAATAGGTGTTAATCAATAAAATTAGCCAGGCAGTGTCATTAATCAAGTGTCGGGGGGGGTTCAGAATCTAGAAATGAGCTTGTAATGGCCTAAGCAATGAAGCAAAATTTAAGAGCCGTTGGCAAAACTATAGTAATTACTGCATTTAAGGGTCGCCATCAGTGAAGCAGCATAGCCAATTAAAATGTTATGTATTCATGTATAACACATGCTACACTACTATGCCTTCATTATATACGATGTAGGTTTTACTCGAATCGGCAAAATACATGCTGTTGATGAGAATAATATAATGTAAATCGAACATGTGCTGTCTCATCATCCGGATACATTGGGTAACATGTTGAAGAACATTCATTAAGTCACTCTCTCAGTGTTCAAATGGCCGAGGTGAAATTAGCTCTAGCTTTAGACTCGTCTAATGTTGAATCGGAGGATATTACGGAGACACTTGCAACGACAGAAAAAAGGGAAAATTGTACGAAATTGTTGACATGTGCACTGGGAATATTTGTATGTCACTTTATTCTTGGAATATTACAGGAAATGATGTAAGCAAATTCATATTGTTTGTCGTTAAGGCACTCTTGTGTTCTATTGATAAAGGCAGGCAGTTATTCAATGACTCGAGAATTATAATACAGTTGTGGAACCTATGCTCGACGTATTCCTACACTCGCTGTATATGCCATTTGCATTCGTATTTAAAATATTCAAATAGTTCTAGTCCACCTCCGTGCTCGAGTGGTTACGGTCGCTGACTTGTATACCACTGTAATCTATCATCACTGATGGTCACGGGTTCGAGCCCCGCTCAGGCCGTGTCTTATTTATATGAAAAAGTTGGCAGTTTCTTACGGAGGTTGGTGCACCCAAGTACTGGTTAACTGCTGGAGCCTGCCCAGGAAAGGTGTTGTTCGGTAAACTGCCTGCCGGCGATATAGCCCAAAATGGTGCTGATGCAGGCATAAAACCCGAAATATAACATAACATATCAAATAGTTCTAACCTAATTTCATTGAAGCACGGTTCAATAGCATTCCATTGCGCGTAGCGCTAGCCTAATATACAAGGGAGAAGTGTAAGGTATACAAGGAGAAGTGTAAGATATATAAGGGAGAAGTGTAAGGTATATAAGGGAGAAGTATAAGATATATAAGGGAGAAGTGTAAGGTATACAAGGGAGAAGTGTAAGGTATATAAGGGAGAAGTGTAAGGTATATAAGGGAGAAGTGTAAGATATATAAGGGAGAAGTGTAAGGTATACAAGGGAGAAGTATAAGATATATAAGGGAAAAGTGTAAGGTATACAAGGGAGAAGTGTAAGGTATACAAGGAGAAGTGTAAGATATATAAGGGAGAAGTGTAAGGTATACAAGGGAGAAGTGTAAGGTATATAAGGGAGAAGTGTAAGATATATAAGGGAGAAGTGTAAGGTATACAAGGGAGAAGTATAAGATATATAAGGGAGAAGTGTAAGGTATACAAGGAGAAGTGTAAGATATATAAGGGAGAAGTGTAAGGTATACAAGGGAGAAGTATAAGATATATAAGGGAGAAGTGTAAGGTATACAAGGGAGAAGTTTGAGGTGTACAAAGGAGAAGTGTAAGGTATACAAGGGAGAAGTATAAGGTATACATGGGAGAAGTGTAAGGTATACAAGGGAGACGTGTGAGGTATACAAGGAGAAGTGTAAGATATATAAGGGAGACGTGTGAGGTATTCAAGGGAGAAGTGTAAGGTATATAAGGGAGAAGTGTAAGATATATAAGGGAGAAGTGTAAGGTATACAAGGGAGAAGTATAAGATATATAAGGGAGAAGTGTAAGGTATACAAGGGAGAAGTGTAAGGTATACAAGGAGAAGTGTAAGATATATAAGGGAGAAGTGTAAGGTATACAAGGGAGAAGTATAAGATATATAAGGGAGAAGTGTAAGGTATACAAGGGAGAAGTGTAAGGTATATAAGGGAGAAGTGTAAGATATATAAGGGAGAAGTGTAAGGTATACAAGGGAGAAGTATAAGATATATAAGGGAGAAGTGTAAGGTATACAAGGGAGAAGTGTAAGGTATACAAGGAGAAGTGTAAGATATATAAGGGAGAAGTGTAAGGTATACAAGGGAGAAGTATAAGATATATAAGGGAGAAGTGTAAGGTATACAAGGGAGAAGTATAAGGTATACAAGGGAGAAGTGTAAGGTATACAAGGGAGAAGTGTAAGGTATACATGGGAGAAGTGTAAGGTATACAAGGGAGACGTGTGAGGTATACAAGGAGAAGTGTAAGATATATAAGGGAGACGTGTGAGGTATTCAAGGGAGAAGTGTAAGGTATATAAGGGAGAAGTGTAAGATATATAAGGGAGAAGTGTAAGGTATACAAGGGAGAAGTATAAGATATATAAGGGAGAAGTGTAAGGTATACAAGGGAGAAGTGTAAGGTATACAAGGAGAAGTGTAAGATATATAAGGGAGAAGTGTAAGGTATACAAGGGAGAAGTATAAGATATATAAGGGAGAAGTGTAAGGTATACAAGGGAGAAGTGTAAGGTATATAAGGGAGAAGTGTAAGATATATAAGGGAGAAGTGTAAGGTATACAAGGGAGAAGTATAAGATATATAAGGGAGAAGTGTAAGGTATACAAGGGAGAAGTGTAAGGTATACAAGGAGAAGTGTAAGATATATAAGGGAGAAGTGTAAGGTATACAAGGGAGAAGTATAAGATATATAAGGGAGAAGTGTAAGGTATACAAGGGAGAAGTTTGAGGTGTACAAAGGAGAAGTGTAAGGTATACAAGGGAGAAGTATAAGGTATACATGGGAGAAGTGTAAGGTATACAAGGGAGACGTGTGAGGTATACAAGGGAGAAGTGTAAGGTATACAAGGGAAAAGTGTAAGGTATACAAGGGAGAAGTGTAAGGTATATACGGGAAAAGTGTAAGGTATATAAGGGAAAAGTGTAAGATATACAAGGGAGAAGTGTAAGGTATACAAAGGAGACATGTATGGTATATACGGGAGAAATGTAAGGTATACAAGGGAGAAATGTATACAACGGAGAAGTGTAAGATATACAAGGGAGAAGTTTAAGATATACAATGGAGAAATGTAAGGTATACAATGGAGAAATGTAAGGTATGCAATGGAGAAATGTAAGGTATGCAATGGAGAGAAGTGTAAGGTATACAATGGAGAGAAGTGTAAGGTATACAATGGAGAGAAATGTAAGGTATGCAATGGAGAAATGTAAGGTATGCAATGGAGAGAAGTGTAAGGTATACAATGGAGAAGTGTAAGGTATGCAATGGAGAAATGTAAGGTATGCAATGGAGAGAAGTGTAAGGTATACAATGGAGAAGTGTAAGGTATACAATGGAGAGAAGTGTAAGGTATGCAATGGAGAAGTGTAAGGTATGCAATGGAGAAGTGTAAGGTATGCAATGGAGAGAAGTGTAAGGTATGCAATGGAGAAATGTAAGATATGCAATGGAGAAGTGTAAGGTATGCAATGGAGAAGTGTAAGGTATGCAATGGAGAGAAGTGTAAGGTATGCAATGGAGAAATGTAAGATATGCAATGGAGAAGTGTAAGGTATGCAATGGAGAGAAGTGTAAGGTATGCAATGGAGAAGTGTAAGATATACAAGGGAGAGGTGTAAGGTATGCAATGGAGAGAAGTGTAAGGTATGCAATGGAGAAGTGTAAGATATACAAGGGAGAGGTGTAAGGTATACAAGGGAGAAATGTAAGGTATGCAATGGAGAGAAGTGTAAGGTATACAATGGAGAAGTGTAAGATATACAAGGGAGAAGTGTAAGGTATACAAGGGAGAAATGTAAGGTATACAAGGGAGAAATGTAAGATATACAAGGGAGAAGTGTAAGATATACAAGGGAGAAGTGTAAGGTATACAAGGGAGAAGTTTAAGGTATACAATGGAGAAGTGTAAGATATACAAGGGAGAAGTGTAAGGTATACAAGGGAGAAATGTAAGGTATGCAATGGAGAGAAGTGTAAGGTATACAATGGAGAAGTGTAAGATATACAATGGAGAAGTGTAAGGTATACAATGGAGAAATGTAAGGTATACAATGGAGAAATGTAAGGTATGCAATGGAGAAGTGTAAGGTATACAATGGAGAAATGTAAGGTATACAATGGAGAAGTGTAAGGTATACAATGGAGAAATGTAAGGTATACAATGGAGAAATGTAAGGTATACAATGGAGAAATGTAAGGTATACAATGGAGAAATGTAAGGTATACAAGGGAGAAGTGTAAGGTATGCAATGGAGAAGTGTAAGGTATACAATGGAGAAATGTAAGGTATGCAATGGAGAAATGTAAGGTATGCAATGGAGAAATGTAAGGTATACAATGGAGAAATGTAAGGTATACAATGGAGAAATGTAAGGTATACAATGGAGAAATGTAAGGTATACAATGGAGAAATGTAAGGTATACAAGGGAGAAATGTAAGGTATGCAATGGAGAAGTGTAAGGTATACAATGGCGAAATGTAAGGTATACAATGGAGAAGTGTAAGGTATACAATGGAGAAATGTAAGGTATACAATGGAGAAATGTAAGGTATACAATGGAGAAATGTAAGGTATACAATGGAGAAATGTAAGGTATACAAGGGAGAAGTGTAAGGTATGCAATGGAGAAGTGTAAGGTATACAATGGAGAAATGTAAGGTATACAATGGAGAAATGTAAGGTATGCAATGGAGAAATGTAAGGTATACAATGGAGAAGTGTAAGGTATGCAATGGAGAAGTGTATGGTATACAAGGGAGAAATGTAAGGATGTAAGGTAAACAAGGGAGAAATGTAAGGTATACAATGGAGAAATGTAAGGTATGCAATGGAGAAGTGTAAGGTATGCAATGGAGAAGTGTATGGTATACAAGGGAGAAATGTAAGGATGTAAGGTTTACAAGGGAGAAATGTAAGGATGTAAGATATACAAGGGAGAAATGTAAGGATGTAAGATATACAAGGGAGAAATGTAAGGTATACAATGGAGAAGTGTAAGGTATGCAATGGAGAAGTGTATGGTATACAATGGAGAAGTGTAAGGATGTAAGGTATACAAGGGAGAAATGTAAGGATGTAATATAAACAAGGGAGAAATGTAAGGTATACAAGGGAGAAGTGTAAGGATGTAAGGTAAACAAGGGAGAAATGTAAGGTATACAAGGGAGAAATGTAAGGATGTAAGGTAAACGAGGGAGAAGTGTAAGGTATACAAGGGAGAAGTGTAAGGTATACAAGGGAGAAATGTAAGGTATACAAGGGAGAAATGTAAGGTATGCAATGGAGAAGTGTAAGGTATGCAATGGAGAAGTGTAAGATATGCAATGGAGAAATGTAAGATATGCAATGGAGAAATGTAAGGTATGCAATGGAGAAATGTAAGGTATGCAATGGAGAAGTGTAAGGTATGCAATGGAGAAATGTAAGGTATGCAATGGAGAAATGTAAGGTATGCAATGGAGAAATGTAAGGTATGCAATGGAGAAGTGTAAGGTATGCAATGGAGAAGTGTAAGATATACAAGGGAGAAATGTAAGGATGTAAGGTAAACAAGGGAGAAATGTAAGGTATACAAGGGAGAAATGTAAGGATGTAAGGTAAACAAGGGAGAAATGTAAGGTATACAAGGGAGAAATGTAAGGATGTATGGTAAACAAGGGAGAAATGTAAGGTATACAAGGGAAAAGTGTAAGGTATGCAATGGAGAAGTGTAAGGTATACAATGGAGAAGTGTAAGAAATGTAAGGTATACAAGGGAGAAGTGTAAGGTATACAATGGAGAAATGTAAGGTATGCAATGGAGAAATGTAAGGTATGCAATGGAGAAGTGTAAGGTATACAATGGAGAAATGTAAGGTATGCAATGGAGAAGTGTAAGGTATACAATGGAGAAGTGTAAGGTATACAATGGAGAAATGTAAGGTATACAATGGAGAAGTGTAAGGTATACAATGGAGAAGTGTAAGGTATGCAATGGAGAAGTGTAAGGTATGCAAGGGAGAAGTGTAAGATATACAAGGGAGAAGTGTAAGGTATACAATGGAGAAGTGTAAGATATACAAGGGAGAAGTGTAAGGTATTCAATGGAGAAGTGTAAGGTATACAATGGAGAAGTGTAAGATATACAAGGGAGAAGTGTAAGGTATACAATGGAGAAGTGTAAGGTATACAAGGGAGAAATGTAAGGTATACAAGGGAGATGTGTAAGGTATACAAGGGAGAAGTGTAAGGTATACAAGGGAGAAATGTAAGGATGTAAGGTAAACAAGGGAGAATGTAATGTATACAAGGGAGAAATGTAAGGTATACAAGGGAGAAATGTAAGGATGTAATATAAACAAGGGAGAAATGTAAAGTATACAAGGGAGAAATGTAAGGATGTAAGGTAAACAAGGGAGAAATGTAAGGTATACAAGGGAGAAATGTAAGGATGTAAGGTAAACAAGGGAGAAATGTAAGGTATACAAGGGAGAAATGTAAGGTATACAAGGGAAAAGTGTAAGGTATGCAATGGAGAAGTGTAAGATATACAAGGGAGAAGTGTAAGGTATACAAGGGAGAAATGTAAGGTATGCAATGGAGAGAAGTGTAAGGTATACAATGGAGAAGTGTAGGATATACAATGGAGAAGTGTAAGGTATACAATGGAGAAATGTAAGGTATACAATGGAGAAATGTAAGGTATGCAATGGAGAAGTGTAAGGTATACAATGGAGAAATGTAAGGTATACAATGGAGAAGTGTAAGGTATACAATGGAGAAATGTAAGGTATACAATGGAGAAATGTAAGGTATACAATGGAGAAATGTAAGGTATACAATGGAGAAATGTAAGGTATACAAGGGAGAAGTGTAAGGTATGCAATGGAGAAGTGTAAGGTATACAATGGAGAAATGTAAGGTATGCAATGGAGAAATGTAAGGTATACAATGGAGAAATGTAAGGTATACAATGGAGAAATGTAAGGTATACAAGGGAGAAATGTAAGGTATGCAATGGAGAAGTGTAAGGTATACAATGGAGAAATGTAAGGTATACAATGGAGAAGTGTAAGGTATACAATGGAGAAATGTAAGGTATACAATGGAGAAATGTAAGGTATACAATGGAGAAATGTAAGGTATACAATGGAGAAATGTAAGGTATACAAGGGAGAAGTGTAAGGTATGCAATGGAGAAGTGTAAGGTATACAATGGAGAAATGTAAGGTATACAATGGAGAAGTGTAAGGTATGCAATGGAGAAGTGTATGGTATACAAGGGAGAAATGTAGGGATGTAAGGTAAACAAGGGAGAAATGTAAGGTATACAATGGAGAAGTGTAAGATATACAAGGGAGAAGTGTAAGGTATACAATGGAGAAGTGTAAGGTATACAATGGAGAAGTGTAAGATATACAAGGGAGAAGTGTAAGGTATTCAATGGAGAAGTGTAAGGTATACAATGGAGAAGTGTAAGATATACAAGGGAGAAGTGTAAGGTATACAATGGAGAAGTGTAAGGTATACAAGGGAGAAATGTAAGGTATACAAGGGAGATGTGTAAGGTATACAAGGGAGAAGTGTAAGGTATACAAGGGAGAAATGTAAGGATGTAAGGTAAACAAGGGAGAATGTAATGTATACAAGGGAGAAATGTAAGGTATACAAGGGAGAAATGTAAGGATGTAATATAAACAAGGGAGAAATGTAAAGTATACAAGGGAGAAATGTAAGGATGTAAGGTAAACAAGGGAGAAATGTAAGGTATACAAGGGAGAAATGTAAGGATGTAAGGTAAACAAGGGAGAAATGTAAGGTATACAAGGGAGAAATGTAAGGTATACAAGGGAAAAGTGTAAGGTATGCAATGGAGAAGTGTAAGATATACAAGGGAGAAGTGTAAGGTATACAAGGGAGAAATGTAAGGTATGCAATGGAGAGAAGTGTAAGGTATACAATGGAGAAGTGTAGGATATACAATGGAGAAGTGTAAGGTATACAATGGAGAAATGTAAGGTATACAATGGAGAAATGTAAGGTATGCAATGGAGAAGTGTAAGGTATACAATGGCGAAATGTAAGGTATACAATGGAGAAGTGTAAGGTATACAATGGAGAAATGTAAGGTATACAATGGAGAAATGTAAGGTATACAATGGAGAAATGTAAGGTATACAATGGAGAAATGTAAGGTATACAAGGGAGAAGTGTAAGGTATGCAATGGAGAAGTGTAAGGTATACAATGGAGAAATGTAAGGTATGCAATGGAGAAATGTAAGGTATGCAATGGAGAAATGTAAGGTATACAATGGAGAAATGTAAGGTATACAATGGAGAAATGTAAGGTATACAAGGGAGAAATGTAAGGTATGCAATGGAGAAGTGTAAGGTATACAATGGAGAAATGTAAGGTATACAATGGAGAAGTGTAAGGTATACAATGGAGAAATGTAAGGTATACAATGGAGAAATGTAAGGTATACAATGGAGAAATGTAAGGTATACAATGGAGAAATGTAAGGTATACAAGGGAGAAGTGTAAGGTATGCAATGGAGAAGTGTAAGGTATACAATGGAGAAATGTAAGGTATACAATGGAGAAATGTAAGGTATGCAATGGAGAAATGTAAGGTATACAATGGAGAAGTGTAAGGTATGCAATGGAGAAGTGTATGGTATACAAGGGAGAAATGTAGGGATGTAAGGTAAACAAGGGAGAAATGTAAGGTATACAATGGAGAAGTGTAAGATATACAAGGGAGAAGTGTAAGGTATACAATGGAGAAGTGTAAGGTATACAATGGAGAAGTGTAAGATATACAAGGGAGAAGTGTAAGGTATTCAATGGAGAAGTGTAAGGTATACAATGGAGAAGTGTAAGATATACAAGGGAGAAGTGTAAGGTATACAATGGAGAAGTGTAAGGTATACAAGGGAGAAATGTAAGGTATACAAGGGAGATGTGTAAGGTATACAAGGGAGAAGTGTAAGGTATACAAGGGAGAAATGTAAGGATGTAAGGTAAACAAGGGAGAATGTAATGTATACAAGGGAGAAATGTAAGGTATACAAGGGAGAAATGTAAGGATGTAATATAAACAAGGGAGAAATGTAAAGTATACAAGGGAGAAATGTAAGGATGTAAGGTAAACAAGGGAGAAATGTAAGGTATACAAGGGAGAAATGTAAGGATGTAAGGTAAACAAGGGAGAAATGTAAGGTATACAAGGGAGAAATGTAAGGTATACAAGGGAAAAGTGTAAGGTATGCAATGGAGAAGTGTAAGGTATACAATGGAGAAGTGTAAGATATACAAAGGAGAAATGTAAGGTATACATTGGAGAAGTGTAAGGTATACAATGGAGAAATGTAAGGTATGCAAGGGAGAAGTGTAAGGTATACAATGGAGAAATGTAAGGTATGCAATGGAGAAGTGTAAGGTATACAAGGGAGAAGTGTAAGATATACAATGGAGAGAAGTGTAAGGTATACAAGGGAGAAGTGTAAGGTATACAAGGGAGAAGTGTAAGGTATACAATGGAGAAGTATAATGTATACAAGGGAGATGTGTAAGGTATACAAGGGAGATGTGTAAGGTATACAAGGGAGAAGTGTATGGTATACAAGGGAGAAGTGTAAGGTATACAAGGGAGATGTGTAAGGTATACAAGGGAGAAGTGTATGGTATACAAGGGAGAAGTGTAAGGTATACAAGGGAGAAGTGTAATATATACAAGGGAGAAGTGTAAGGTATACAAGGGAGATGTGTAAGGTAAACAAGGGAGATGTGTAAGGTAAACAAGGGAGATGTGTAAGGTATACATGGGAAAAGTGTAAGGTATACAAGGGAGATGTGTAAGGTATACAATGGAGAAGTGTAAAGTATACAAGGGAGAAATGTAAGGTATACAAGGGAGATGTGTAAGGTATACAAGGGAGAAGTGTGTGGTATACAATGGAGAAGTGTATGGTATACAAGGGAGAAGTGTAAGGTATACAATGGAGAAGTGTATGGTATACAATGGAGAAGTGTATGGTATACAAGGGAGAAGTGTATGGTATACAATGGAGAAGTGTAAGGTATACAATGGAGAAGTGTATGGTATACAAGGGAGAAGTGTATGGTATACAATGGAGAAGTGTAAGGTATACAAGGGAGAAGTGTAAGGTATACAAGGGAGAAGTGTAAGGTATACAAGGGAGAAGTGTAAGGTATACAATGGAGAAGTGTAAGGTATACAAGGGAGAAGTGTAAGGTATACAAGGGAGATGTGTAAGGTATACAAGGGAGAAGTGTATGGTATACAAGGGAGAAGTGTAAGGTATACAAGGGAGATGTGTAAGGTATACAAGGGAGAAGTGTATGGTATACAATGGAGAAGTGTAAGGTATACAAGGGAGATGTGTAAGAAGTGCCGGATCTTTGATTCAGAATTGTAAGCAATGTGCTATAAAGACTTAAATGCCTGTACTGATTAATGAATGAATTGTACCTTATCAATTCTCTTATAAGATAAGTTCATTTAGGCCACTCAGTTTAAAGATTAAACAAATGCACCATAACCCATTCAACCCCAAGTAACTGACATGGACTGTGCATGATATTTTTAGACCAATAAATTAATAAGAAAATTACCTTTGGACCCGTTTATCAAAATAGTAATAATTATTACTGGCAAAAAGTGCAGATCCTGATGAGACGGCTCGTCATGAGTCGGCGCTCATCTGGATCTACACTTTTTGTAAGTCTATTTAGAGGCCTGTAATGTTGAGAGGGTTAAAATAATAGCTGCCTTTGATTTCTTTGTGTTTTATCACACCCTGAATTTGTATATGTCTGAAAGAAATATTTTTAATTTAGTAAAAGTAATGATATATGGGAGATGGCCCAGTTTATTTAATAGCAAATGCAGGTATCTATGTTAATGCAATTACAGATAAGTTTCCTTGTTTAATGTTCACTTCTTGTGAGAAATGTTCCTATTAAATGTTCCTGATTACATTTGGTCTAGCCAATGCATCCGGCTGCTGTCGGTTTATGTACAACATGCTATTGTGTCAACATTATTGTGCAATGCGGGAAAATGTTCTAACTGCCTCCTTTAAAGACAATTTTGCGATAAACTCTATTTCAAATCAAACACAAATGAACTAGTATTAAGAAATATCTGTTTATTCTTTCTCACTTAAAACATTAATAGATCATATCTGCCGACTACAACCGGAAGGGTTGAACTGTGAAGTGGTTAGTACGATTGTGATCACACCGTTAACCGAAGCACACCTGCAGGCACCATTCATTATCATAGTTGTCATTTTATTCAGTCCATTGTCAAGGGGTTAGTTTTAGTTTAGTTTATACAAATTTATTTTAGCTCGATTGCGAACCAAGTTATTTCAACTTATATTAATTACTCTCGAGACCTCATTCCTGATGGAATGCATCGCCACGAGGGAGAGAGAAGAGGCAACGTGGAATTTAAATGCCTTGCCTAAGGGCACAATCGTAACGGCTCCAGCGGGGCTCTAACTCCGGACCTTTCGCACCTGAAGCAAACGCGCTATCACGACTTCCACTGAGGAGGTTTAAGTAAACATAACACACTAATATGAAGGGTTGAAGTCAAAATCAAATATACATCATAGAAGGAAACGACTACATCCCCGCCATGCAACCATGCAATAAATGGTATTTAGACTACCAAAATGATGTTGTAATAGAAATCACAAATCACGTCACTGCAGGCTAGAGTTCGAAAGTGTTTGTGTTGACAACATTTCAACGGCTAGGTACCACACGTGCAGCGGCTAGGTACCATGCGTGCAGCGGCTAGGTACCACATGTGCAGCGGCTAGGTACCACATGTGCAGTGGCTAGGTACCACATGTGCAGCGGCTAGGTACCACGCGTGCAGCGGCTAGGTACCACACATGCAGCGGCTAGGTACCACATGTGCAGCGGCTAGGTACCACGCGTGCAACGGCTAGGTACCAACGCGTGCAGCGGCTAGGTACCACGCGTGCAGCGGGTACCACGCGTGCAGCGGCTACGTACCACGCGTGCAGCGGCTACGTACCACGCGTGCAGCGGCTACGTACCACGCGTGCAGCGGCTAGGTACCACGCGTGCAGCGGCTAGGTACCATGCATGCAGCGGCTAGGTACCACGCATGCAGCGGCTACGTACCACGCGTGCAGCGGCTAGGTACCACGCGTGCAGCGGCTAGGTACCACGCGTGTAAGCCAGTGAAAACTGTTGTATTTCATTGATATCATTTTTTAAGTTGAAACTTATTTATTTTACAACGATTGCGAAACAAGTTTTAACAACTTATATTAATCACTCTCGTTGGCACTGATGAAAGCGTAAATGTGGTCATTCGTGTGGGAGGAAACCGAAGTCCCCGGAGAAAACCCACCTGTCCGATCTGGCGACCACCGTACCATCTCACATACTTCCCGGTCCGAGGATCGAACCCAGGTCGCATTGGTGAGAAGCGAGCGCGCTATCATTTTTTAATTAGGAACGAGAGACAAGAGGTATTAAAAGAAGAAACATATTTTTCGCAAATATCTCGCAAACGTTGTATCATTTTAAAGATTATTTATCTCGAATGTTTTATTATGAAAATAAAAAGCAACTAAATTAAAAAAACATGTAGGCATGATCCAACCTATAATGACCTTTGGCTTATAGGACAAACACGCTACCAACTGAGCTAGCCGGGCCGTTTACGCTTAGGATGTTATTAAACATATCTGATTAAACCAGTCCAACAGGGTGACTGAGCGTGTAATTGACAGCAACTGTGAACCTTTCTCACATTAGCTTCCCAGCAAAAATAATTGCATAATATTGTAAATTTTGATATTTGATTTGTAAATGTTATGTTCTTTTTCATGTACATGTTATCTATAGACAATATAACCTTTACCGTGCCTTCGAGACGGCCAGGCTTTCCCCATATAACCGGTGTATATTTGTAGAATTTGCCAAATACATCAGTTTCAAGCTACATAGGAATATACATGTAGACATGCAGTATGCATTAACTCTGCTCATTATTTGTATGCTGCAGCTGTGCTGACACTTCTACCTTGAACATATAGAGCATATTTGTGTTTATTAACCCATTCAACACCAAGTAACTAACATGGACTGGTGCATGATATTTTCAGACCAATAAATTAACACAGTTCATTTATTAAAATGGGTAATTTTTGTCTAAAAATAGTAATATTACTGGCAAAAAGTGCAAATCCTGATGAGACGGCTTGTTACGAACAGGCTCATCTGGATCTACACTTTTTGTAAGCAAAATAGCTAAAATACAAAAGTACCGGAACATCTAACTGCGCAGGAATCCGAAATGCAACCGGTGGCAGAGAAAATGCCATCTTTCACTGTTTCAAAGCAGAGATATCATTCATTGGAAAGCATAAAAGAAATCTGCTTCTTACACACTTCCAATGGATCTGTAGTCCAGTGGTAACAAGTTGGACTGGTTATCCAGGGATCGCAGGTTCGATCCCCCGTCTTTTATTAAATTTTAAAATTAACAGTCTTTGGTTTCAGATGGGACTTTAAACCAAGGTCTCGTGTCGGTGCTGTACACCGTGCACGTAAAAGAACCAGAGGAGACTCTGGAATGGGTCTCTGTTTGTTTGTATCATTGCACTATCCTCCAAAAATCTAAAATGATTTATCTCTTCAGCAGGTGTCGCTCATATGGGCGACCAGTTGCGACGATAAATAAACGTAAAACACACACACACGTGCAACATCATACTTGCTCTTTATTGGTGATCGTTTATGATGTAGAAGAAAAGCCCATTGTGGTAGATGTTCTGAATCTTGTATACTGTTGTTTAGGATATAGAGTATATAATTGTTTGTTTCCGTGTCTTATAATGTATGATCAAATTATATTTCACCGACGGTTCCAGTCTGTTTGAGACGCCGGAATAGTCGTGATATGGTACTCTGATGAACATTGAAGTTGAAGTTCCTAGCAACGATACTTTGACTGATTCCATTGAGCAGCCTGCGAATGGCATCACGACGTTGGTTTTCATTCAAATGTACCTTGTCGTATGCTTTATTTGTTAACTTCTTACTGGACTTCCATACTCGCCTATAAGACAAGTTTTTACCACCAGATCCTCAAAGTGACCTCCCTTGAAATGGTATCCATAATTACGTTATAGAAAAGAAAGCACTCGATCTGACACTAAGACATCAGCTTGTACTGACCAAACATGCGTCCATTTTATCAACCCGTTTTATATGCGAGTGCTTCCCAAAACCTGCTGATTTCAGGACCAAAGTAAAGGGGGGGGCGTCTTATATGCAAGTATGGATGGTACCTGTAGACAGCTAAGCATAAAAAGAATACTTATTAAGTCTTATTCTTTATAAACTCTAACGTGTCCGCCCTTGTGATGGATATGTATTGTCCAACTTCCTCTTTGATCAAGTATCATTAGCTGTCAATCACCGTAAATTAGCAAATATTACTGGGAGGTAACCTCGAAATACATCCTCCCACATCTACCCCATTCGCCGTTCAAATTGCACCCAGCCTCTTTTCTGACACACCCTGTCCATTTGTCCACCCTAGTTCATGTTGTTTCATTAATGTCTTGATGTTACGTTTCTTCCTATTTTAGTATGAAAGGTGACTATGTGACTGGGGAGGAGACAGAGAAGTTCACATATACCTTGGCACTAGTCTTTGTTCAGTGTATAATCAATGCACTATGCGCTAAAGGAGGTAAGTCGTACAATTATAATATATTCTTTTTATATACAATCATACCTGAGTTAGTGGTCACCTCTATTAAGCAGCCAACCTGTATTAAGCAGCCAGTTTGCAGATTCCCAATATGTTGTTCTACTATACATTTGACCTCTATTAAGCAGCCACCTGTGCTAAGCAGCCACTTTCTGAGATTCCCTTGGCTGGCTGCATAACACAGGTTTGACTGTAGTAGCAAGTTACAAGGAATAAACACTGAGTTTGTGATCCTATGTTCGGGTATCGTTGTTTCACTGATGGAGGATACCTGGAGAAAACACATTCTTTCTGTTTGGTTTAACCCTTTCAACACCACAGACCTCTAAATTGGCTTACAAAAAAGTGTAGATCCAGATGAGCCGGCTCGTCAGGATCTGCACTTTTTTCAAGTAATATAACTATTTTTAGAAAAAAATTACCCATTTTGATAAATGAACTGATACAAATGTAATTTTGTTATTAATTTATTGGTCTAAAAATATCATGGACCAGTCCATGTGAGTTACTTGGTGTTGAATGGGTTAAACAGTATTTATTCCAATAAATTTACATACATGTATAGCACAAAAATGTTACAAATTACATAAATTGTGAATGGTTTTGATTGGAAAACAAGTTTTAATTCCTCTACAAAATTCTCTTTGGTGAAAAGCATGTCCACTGGCCAAGAATCAAACCCTGGTACGTTGGCACTAACACTGCACTAACAGACTACCGATACATGCATATCCCTGGTACCTTGGCACTAACACTGCACTAACAGACTACCGATACATGCATATTCCAGGTACCTTGGCACTAACACTGCACTAACAGACTACCGATACATGCATATCCCTGGTACCTTGGCACTAACACTGCACTAACAGACTACCGATACATGCATATTCCAGGTACCTTGGCACTAACACTGCACTAACAGACTACCGATACATGCATATCCCTGGTACCTTGGCACTAACACTGCACTAACAGACTACCGATACATGCATATTCCAGGTACCTTGGCACTAACACTGCACTAACAGACTACCGATACATGCATATCCCTGGTACCTTGGCACTAACACTGCACTAACAGACTACCGATACATGCATATTCCAGGTACCTTGGCACTAACACTGCACTAACAGACTACCGATACATGCATATCCCTGGTACCTTGACACTAACACTACACTAACAGACTACCGATACATGCATATCCCTGGTACCTTGACACTAACACTACACTAACACACTACCGATACATGCATATTCCAGGTACCTTGGCACTAACACTACACTAACAGACTACCGATACATGCATATTCCAGGTACCTTGGCACTAACACTACACTAACACACTACCGATACATGCATATTCCAGGTACCTTGGCACTAACACTGCACTAACAGACTACCGATACATGCATATCCCTGGTACCTTGACACTAACACTACACTAACAGACTACCGATACATGCATATCCCTGGTACCTTGACACTAACACTACACTAACACACTACCGATACATGCATATTCCAGGTACCTTGGCACTAACACTACACTAACAGACTACCGATACATGCATATTCCAGGTACCTTGGCACTAACACTACACTAACACACTACCGATACATGCATATTCCAGGTACCTTGGCACTAACACTGCACTAACAGACTACCGATACATGCATATCCCTGGTACCTTGACACTAACACTACACTAACAGACTACCGATACATGCATATCCCTGGTACCTTGACACTAACACTACACTAACACACTACCGATACATGCATATCCCTGGTACCTTGACACTAACACTACACTAACACACTACCGATACATGCATATTCCAGGTACCTTGGCACTAACACTGCACTAACAGACTACCGATACATGCATATTCCTGGTACCTGCACTAACACTACACTAACAGACTACCGATACATGCATATCCCTGGTACCTTGGCACTAACACTACACTAACAGACTACCGATACATGCATATCCCTGGTACCTTGACACTAACACTGCACTAACAGACTACCGATACATGCATATCCCTGGTACCTTGACACTAACACTACACTAACAGACTACCGATACATGCATATCCCTGGTACCTTGACACTAACACTGCACTAACAGACTACCGATACATGCATATCCCTGGTACCTTGACACTAACACTGCACTAACAGACTACCGATACATGCATATCCCTGGTACCTTGACACTAACACTACACTAACAGACTACCGATACATGCATATCCCTGGTACCTTGACACTAACACTGCACTAACAGACTACCGATACATGCATATCCCTGGTACCTTGACACTAACACTACACTAACAGACTACCGATACATGCATATCCCTGGTACCTTGACATTAACACTGCACTAACAGACTACCGATACATGCATATCCCTGGTACCTTGACATTAACACTGCACTAACAGACTACCGATACATGCATATCCCTGGTACCTTGACACTAACACTGCACTAACAGACTACCGATACATGCATATCCCTGGTACCTTGACACTAACACTGCACTAACAGACTACCGATACATGCATATTCCTGGTACCTTGACACTAACACTGCACTAACAGACTACCGATACATGCATATTCCAGGTACCTTGACACTAACACTGCACTAACAGACTACCGATACATGCATATCCCTGGTACCTTGGCACTAACACTGCACTAACAGACTACCGATACATGCATATCCCTGGTACCTTGACACTAACACTACACTAACAGACTACCGATACATGCATATTCCAGGTACCTTGGCACTAACACTACACTAACAGACTACCGATACATGCATATTCCAGGTACCTTGGCACTAACACTACACTAACAGACTACCGATACATGCATATTCCAGGTACCTTGGCACTAACACTGCACTAACAGACTACCGATACATGCATATCCCTGGTACCTTGGCACTAACACTGCACTAACAGACTACCGATACATGCATATTCCAGGTACCTTGGCACTAACACTGCACTAACAGACTACCGATACATGCATATCCCTGGTACCTTGACACTAACACTGCACTAACAGACTACCGATACATGCATATCCCTGGTACCTTGGCACTAACACTGCACTAACAGACTACCGATACATGCATATCCCTGGTACCTTGGCACTAACACTGCACTAACAGACTACCGATACATGCATATCCCTGGTACCTTGACACTAACACTGCACTAACAGACTACCGATACATGCATATCCCTGGTACCTTGGCACTAACACTGCACTAACAGACTACCGATACATGCATATCCCTGGTACCTTGGCACTAACACTGCACTAACAGACTACCGATACATGCATATCCCTGGTACCTTGACACTAACACTGCACTAACAGACTACCGATACATGCATATCCCTGGTACCTTGGCACTAACACTGCACTAACAGACTACCGATACATGCATATCCCTGGTACCTTGGCACTAACACTGCACTAACAGACTACCGATACATGCATATCCCTGGTACCTTGACACTAACACTGCACTAACAGACTACCGATACATGCATATCCCTGGTACCTTGGCACTAACACTGCACTAACAGACTACCGATACATGCATATTCCTGGTTTAATTGGTATTATTATAACATATCTTAAGAAAGCAAAGGGGTTTATTTAACCCTTCGCCTGCTGAGTAAATGAAGTCACATTTGCAAACAACATAGATCCAGATCAGCCATGGCGTAGCGCTGCATCTCATCAGGATCTATGTTTGTTTGCCATTCAGCCTTCACTATCCAAATAGCGTTGAGGATTAGATCTGGTTATATGCTGTTACAGAAGATGCCCCAAGTTAAGAGGCATCCCTGGGTTTATAACATAACCTTTGTTATTGTCCCATCCAAAAGACTATTAATATTATTATGGTGACCCCTATATTTGCAGTTCAACGTGTTGACATCTGGATCACTAACCCATGGTTCCCTCTGTCTGCGCCACTTCTCTCGCCAATTGATAACATTGAGATACAGCGCTGGTTTTTCTATTAATTCCCTTGGCAGATAAAGTCTGATTTATCACAAAATGTAAATAGGTCCTTTTAGTTTTATTCCTTTGTTTTTACTGTTGTTCCTTAACCAGATGTAGCGGTATAATAACATTTTAATGTGATTTTATCAAAATCCTGTTAATTAATTGATAAGAACTTTTTACAAATAAGTACCCAATGCATATACTGTAGAATATCTGTTGGAATACAGTAATTTAATAATTATAAGATGAGAAAGTAAATGAAAATTGATAGCTTGTTGTGTAAAGGAAACAACGATAAAAACAGAGGAAAGCACTTAGTAGGACCTATCTACATTTAGGGAGTTTTCATGGGAAGTAACTGATTGTTGTCAACTAAGAGCCAAATAGTTCAGAGATATATAGTTGAACTTGAAGTCATGTACAGTTTGCTAGAGTTCTATATTTTCATGATAGCAGTACAAATGATTTAAAACCAGGAACATAGACAATCAAAATGATCCTGATAAATCATCACTCTTTAATTTGAACCTCTGAAAGGGGACAACTCCCTAGAATAGGGATACTCCATGTGTAGCGTACAATGACTATAAAGAGAACTGTGCTATAACACCAGTACAACACAAGTACAGATTGATCCCTGTGTTTTCCTTGTTTAATCCTTATTTTTATGGGTTACGGACATAATCCACCCCATGTTTTTTAACGCAGGAGGGCAAAATCCCCCCATATAGGGACTGGGTTACGGTTTGTCATAGGATTTAGTGTTTCTGTGTATTTATAGGGATGACTACGGTATGTCCGCTTTTCTCACATCATGTTGCTAAAAAAACAAACAAGTTGCGCCAAAATGTTCGCTAAATAGCAATTGAAGCCATTGACGACTGACTGCGGAAACCCTGCAACACCAGTATATGTAATTGTAATTTTGTTTAACCCATTCAACACCAAGTAACTGAGATGGACTGGTGCATCATATTTTTAGACCAATAAATTAGTAAGAAAGTTACATTTGGACCAGTTCATTTATCAAAATGGGTAATCTTTCTCTAAAAATAGTAATATTACTGGCAAAAAGTGCAGATCCTGATGAGACGGCTCGTCACGAGCCGGCTCATCTGGATCTACACTTTTTATAAGCCTATTGAGAGGTCTGTGGTGTTGAAAGGGTTAAAGAAGACATACCTAGTAATCATGTGTGTAATAGTGATTAACTGAATCGGAATCGGCAAATTGTTGACCAATGCAACGGCGGATTGAACATCTGTTTCACCGATTATTGTGGGGGAAAAATATCTGTTTAAGTAGAAATCCCATAATTCTTCCACTGTTGATTTACATCATGAGGTGATGACTATAACTGCATTGTATATAAACAACAATCTGACACATTGCATTATACCTGCAAATAGAACTGTCGATTCAACAATCTCTGTGGTATGTCATTTCCTCTTATGTAAAAAGAAAACATCAGTAGAGTGTTTGATGTATGGTAAATGTTTATTTATAGTCCCAAGAGCTGTTTCATATGTATGCCGATAATTGCTGTTATGATAAAAAAAGTTTAAACTTTATTTATTTTTACAATGATTGCAAAACAAGCTGTAACAACTTATATTAACGTAATCACTCTCGTTGGCGCGGATGTCCGTATTGGATGACAGCGTATTTGTGTTCATTTGTGTAGGAGGAAACTGAAGTACCCGATCTGGCGACCACCATTCCATCTCACATACTTCCGGGTTGCATTGGTGAGAGGCGAGTACACTAACCACTGCACTAATCGGTCAGCCAATGATAGTGATCAAAGGGTGATCCGAGTCATCCGACAGATTCTTTGAAACACCGACACCCACTTTTATGCTACTAATTTATACATGCATTATTGCTAGTTTAAGCATATTTATTCACTGCGTAATAGCTACCATAATTAATTGAACCCAATTTTGTGTCATTCAAGTGTTAATAATCTTTATTTAGATGCCTTTATTACCCGGCGAAATGCCAATTATTAGTAAATCAAACAAACACTTCAGTAATTATATGGAATTTCTGTGCAACCATCCAATACTATTGTGCAAACATCCAATACTATTGTGCAACCATCCAATACTATTGTGCAACCATCCAATACTATTGTGCAACCATCCAATACTATTGTGCAAACATCCAATCCAATACTATTGTGCAACCATCCAATACTATTGTGCAACCATCCAATACTATTGTGCAAACATCCAATACTATTGTGCAAGCATCCAATACTATTGTGCAAACATCCAATACTATTGTGCAACCATCCAATACTAAAGTGCAAAAATGTAATACTATTGTGCAACCATCCAATACTATTGTGCAACCATCCAATACTATTGTGCAAACATCCAATACTATTGTGCAAACATCCAATACTATTGTGCAACCATCCAATACTATTGTGCAAGCATCCAATACTATTGTGCAACCATCCAATACTATTGTGCAACCATCCAATACTATTGTGCAAGCATCCAATACTATTGTGCAAACATCCAATGCTATTGTGCAAACATCCAATACTATTGTGCAACCATCCAATACTATTGTGCAAGCATCCAATACTATTGTGCAACCATCCAATACTATTGTGCAAGCATCCAATACTATTGTGCAAACATCCAATGCTATTGTGCAACCATCCAATACTATTGTGCAAACATCCAATACTATTGTGCAACCATCCAATACTAAAGTGCAAAAATGTAATACTATTGTGCAACCATCCAATACTATTGTGCAAGCATCCAATACTATTGTGCAAACATCCAATGCTATTGTGCAACCATCCAATACTATTGTGCAAACATCCAATACTATTGTGCAACCATCCAATACTAAAGTGCAAAAATGTAATACTATTGTGCAACCATCCAATACTATTGTGCAAGCATCCAATACTATTGTGCAAACATCCAATGCTATTGTGCAACCATCCAATACTATTGTGCAAACATCCAATACTATTGTGCAACCATCCAATACTAAAGTGCAAAAATGTAATACTATTGTGCAAGCATCCAATACTATTGTGCAAGCATCCAATACTATTGTGCAACCATCCAATACTATTGTGCAAGCATCCAATACTATTGTGCAACCATCCAATACTATTGTGCAAACATCCAATACTATTGTGCAAACATCCAATACTATTGTGCAAACATCCAATGCTATTGTGCAACCATCCAATACTATTGTGCAAACATTCAATACTATTGTGCAACCATCCAATGCTATTGTGCAACCATCCAATACTATTGTGCAAATATCCAATACTATTGTGCAACCATCCAATACTATTGTGCAAACATCCAATACTATTGTGCAAACATCCAATACTAGTGTGCAACCATCCAATACTATTGTGCAAGCATCCAATACTATTGTGCAAACATCCAATGCTATTGTGCAACCATCCAATACTATTGTGCAAGCATCCAATACTATTGTGCAAACATCCAATACTATTGTGCAACCATCCAATACTATTGTGCAACCATCCAATAATATTGTGCAACCATCCAATACTATTGTGCAACCATCCAATACTATTGTGCAACCATCCAATACTATTGTGCAACCATCCAATACTATTGTGCAAGCATCCAATACTATTGTGCAACCATCCAATACTATTGTGCAACCATCCAATACTAAAGTGCAAAAATGTAATACTATTGTGCAACCATCCAATACTATTGTGCAACCATCCAATACTATTGTGCAACCATCCAATACTATTGTGCAACCATCCAATACTATTGTGCAACCATCCAATACTATTGTGCAAACATCCAATACTATTGTGCAAACATCCAATACTATTGTGCAAACATCCAATGCTATTGTGCAACCATCCAATACTATTGTGCAAACATTCAATACTATTGTGCAACCATCCAATGCTATTGTGCAACCATCCAATACTATTGTGCAAACATCCAATACTATTGTGCAACCATCCAATACTATTGTGCAACCATCCAATAATATTGTGCAACCATCCAATACTATTGTGCAACCATCCAATACTATTGTGCAACCATCCAATACTATTGTGCAACCATCCAATACTATTGTGCAAGCATCCAATACTATTGTGCAACCATCCAATACTATTGTGCAACCATCCAATACTAAAGTGCAAAAATGTAATACTATTGTGCAACCATCCAATACTATTGTGCAACCATCCAATACTATTGTGCAACCATCCAATACTATTGTGCAACCATCCAATACTATTGTGCAACCATCCAATACTATTGTGCAAACATCCAATACTATTGTGCAAACATCCAATACTATTGTGCAAACATCCAATGCTATTGTGCAACCATCCAATACTATTGTGCAAACATTCAATACTATTGTGCAACCATCCAATGCTATTGTGCAACCATCCAATACTATTGTGCAAACATCCAATACTATTGTGCAACCATCCAATACTATTGTGCAAACATCCAATACTATTGTGCAACCATCCAATACTATTGTGCAAGCATCCAATACTATTGTGCAACCATCCAATACTATTGTGCAAACATCCAATACTATTGTGCAAACATCCAATACTATTGTGCAAACATCCAATACTATTGTGCAAGCATCCAATACTATTGTGCAACCATCCAATACTATTGTGCAAGCATCCAATACTATTGTGCAAACATCCAATACTATTGTGCAACCATCCAATACTATTGTGCAAACATCCAATACTATTGTGCAACCATCCAATACTAAAGTGCAAAAATGTAATACTATTGTGCAACCATCCAATACTATTGTGCAACCATCCAATAATATTGTGCAACCATCCAATACTATTGTGCAACCATCCAATAATATTGTGCAACCATCCAATACTATTGTGCAACCATCCAATACTATTGTGCAAGCATCCAATACTATTGTGCAACCATCCAATACTATTGTGCAACCATCCAATAATATTGTGCAACCATCCAATACTAAAGTGCAAAAATGTAATACTATTGTGCAACCATCCAATACTATTGTGCAACCATCCAATACTATTGTGCAACCATCCAATACTATTGTGCAAGCATCCAATACTATTGTGCAACCATCCAATACTATTGTGCAACCATCCAATACTATTGTGCAACCATCCAATACTATTGTGCAAACATCCAATACTATTGTGCAAACATCCAATACTAAAGTGCAACCATCCAATACTATTGTGCAAACATCCAATACTATTGTGCAACCATCCAATACTATTGTGCAACCATCCAATACTAAAGTGCAAAAATGTAATACTATTGTGCAACCATCCAATACTATTGTGCAACCATCCAATACTAAAGTGCAAAAATGTAATACTATTGTGCAACCATCCAATACTATTGTGCAAACATCCAATACTATTGTGCAACCATCCAATACTATTGTGCAAGCATCCAATACTATTGTGCAACCATCCAATACTATTGTGCAAATATCCAATACTATTGTGCAAACATCCAATACTATTGTGCAAACATCCAATACTATTGTGCAAGCATCCAATACTATTGTGCAACCATCCAATACTATTGTGCAAGCATCCAATACTATTGTGCAAACATCCAATACTATTGTGCAACCATCCAATACTATTGTGCAAACATCCAATACTATTGTGCAACCATCCAATACTAAAGTGCAAAAATGTAATACTATTGTGCAACCATCCAATACTATTGTGCAACCATCCAATACTATTGTGCAACCATCCAATACTATTGTGCAACCATCCAATACTATTGTGCAAGCATCCAATACTAGTGTGCAAGCATCCAATACTATTGTGCAACCATCCAATACTATTGTGCAACCATCCAATACTATTGTGCAAACATCCAATACTATTGTGCAAACTACCAATACTAAAGTGCAACCATCCAATACTATTGTGCAAACATCCAATACTATTGTGCAACCATCCAATACTATTGTGCAACCATCCAATACTAAAGTGCAAAAATGTAATACTATTGTGCAACCATCCAATACTATTGTGCAAACATCCAATACTATTGTGCAACCATCCAATACTAAAGTGCAAAAATGTAATACTATTGTGCAACCATCCAATACTATTGTGCAAACATCCAATACTATTGTGCAACCATCCAATACTAAAGTGCAAAAATGTAATACTAGTGTGCAACCATCCAATACTATTGTGCAACCATCCAATACTATTGTGCAAGCATCCAATACTATTGTGCAACCATCCAATACTATTGTGCAAACATCCAATACTATTGTGCAAACATCCAATACTATTGTGCAAACATCCAATACTATTGTGCAAGCATCCAATACTATTGTGCAACCATCCAATACTATTGTGCAAGCATCCAATACTATTGTGCAACCATCCAATACTATTGTGCAAACATCCAATACTATTGTGCAACCATCCAATACTAAAGTGCAAAAATGTAATACTAGTGTGCAACCATCCAATACTATTGTGCAACCATCCAATACTATTGTGCAAGCATCCAATACTATTGTGCAACCATCCAATACTATTGTGCAAACATCCAATACTATTGTGCAAACATCCAATACTATTGTGCAAACATCCAATACTATTGTGCAAGCATCCAATACTATTGTGCAACCATCCAATACTATTGTGCAAGCATCCAATACTATTGTGCAACCATCCAATACTATTGTGCAAACATCCAATACTATTGTGCAACCATCCAATACTAAAGTGCAAAAATGTAATACTAGTGTGCAACCATCCAATACTATTGTGCAACCATCCAATACTATTGTGCAAGCATCCAATACTATTGTTCAACCATCCAATACTATTGTGCAAGCATCCAATACTATTGTGCAAACATCCAATGCTATTGTGCAACCATCCAATACTATTGTGCAAACATTTCAATACTATTGTGCAAACATCCAATACTATTGTGCAAGCATCCAATACTATTGTGCAACCATCCAATACTATTGTGCAAACATCCAATCCAATACTATTGTGCAAACATCCAATACTATTGTGCAAACATCCAATACTATTGTGCAAACATCCAATCCAATACTATTGTGCAAACATCCAATACTATTGTGCAAACATCCAATACTATTGTGCAAACATCCAATCCAATACTATTGTGCAAACATCCAATACTATTGTGCAAACATCCAATACTATTGTGCAAACATCCAATCCAATACTATTGTGCAAACATCCAATACTATTGTGCAAACATCCAATACTATTGTGCAAACATCCAATCCAATACTATTGTGCAAACATCCAATACTATTGTGCAAACATCCAATACTATTGTGCAAACATCCAATCCAATACTATTGTGCAAACATCCAATACTATTGTGCAAACATCCAATACTATTGTGCAAACATCCAATCCAATACTATTGTGCAAACATCCAATACTAGTGTGCAAACATCCAATACTATTGTGCAAACATCCAATCCAATACTATTGTGCAAACATCCAATACTATTGTGCAACCATCCCAATTAATTCGTACTACTATTGGATAGAAATCAGTAATGTCACACGCTTCTAACTTTAATAATATTTTATTTGCCGATTATTATTAAATCAAACCTCCAGTAATTATACAAGATCAGCAATATTGGAGCAATATCAATTGGTATCTGACATCAGAATCTGTCGATTGTTTGTCTAAATAATCTGCTCACAGGCCAGGTTGATACTCACTAGTGTATAAACAACCAGTCCGGATCAGTCTGACAGACGGATCTGTAGTCCAGTGGTAACACGCAGGACTGGTAATCCCTGGATCGTAGGTTCGATCTCCCGTCTGACCCGAATAAAATTCTTTTATAGGACGGGACTAACACGTGACTAACAGTTTTCCGTCAGCGTCGGTTGACTCTCTGGTTACTGTCTGATCTCTGTCTGATCTCTGTCGGATCGCAATCGTGGTGCAGTCGGGACAGATTCGGTAGTATTTTACCATGCAAAAGATACAAATCAGATTGGGAACGGGAAAAGCGGGACGAATCTGGCTGGAAACGGCTGAATCTGGACGCTTCCTGAACAAAATCTGATTGTTGTCGTGATTAAATAAAGGCTTTTACAAATTTTAATAACGTTTTAATTTCCTGCCACGAATCACAAGATCTTGATCTGATTTTTAACAAATTTTAATCGGGAGTGGTCCTAAAAAAGGACCGCAGTAAAAATCCTGAATGTGTGACTGAGGCTTAATCCAGGTTCGATCCCCCGTCTAACCTTAATAAAATTAACAGTCTTTCAAATAGGACTTCAAACGAGGTCTCGTCTTTGTGCACATAAAAGAACCAGACGAGACTCTGGAATGGGTCTCTGTATTGCACTAACCTCCAAAAATCTAAAATGATTAATCTCATCAGGAAGCGTCGCTCATATGGGCAACTAGTAGCGACGATAAATAAACGTAAAACACAACCAGTCCAGTATCATTGTAGTGAGCGACTAGCATGTCAACAAGGTGATAAGAGTACATTTCAATGAACTTCATCATCAATTTACATACATGTAATACTATGTATTAAATCCTAACGCCTACAGATTTAATAAACATGTGAACCTTTATTTAAATATGGAGGAATCATTAACAAATATTAGGAAATAAGATATTTCCACGTAGACATATCTGAAATAGGCTACTGATTTCATGCATGTTTGTCTTTCAGCCATGACAATGTTTTCAAAGGAGGGAAATAGTACGCCAATGAAGATGTTTACAGCTTGTTCCTTGACATACCTGGGCGCTATGTTGGCCAGTAACAAATCATTACAGTACATTACATATCCTACACAGGCAAGTCTATCTCTCCCCAACAGCCCACTGTATATCTCCCCAACAGCCCACTGTATATCTCCCCAGCAGCCCACTGTATATCTCCCCAACAGCCCACTGTATATCTCCCCAACAGCCCACTGTATATCTCTCCCAAACAGCCCACTGTATATCTCCCCAGCAGCCCACTGTATATCTCCCCAACAGCCCACTGTATATCTCTCCCCAACAGCCCACTGTATATCTCTCCAACAGCCCACTGTATATCTCACCAACAGCCCACTGTATATCTCTCCCAAACAGCCCACTGTATATCTCTCCCCAACAGCCCACTGTATATCTCACCAACAGCCCACTGTATATCTCTCCCAAACAGCCCACTGTATATCTCTCCCAAACAGCCCACTGTATATCTCCCCAGCAGCCCACTGTATATCTCTCCCCAGCAGCCCACTGTATATCTCTCCCCCAACAGCCCACTGTATATCTCTCCCCAGCAGCCCACTGTATATCTCTCCCCAGCAGCCCACTGTATATCTCTCACCAACAGCCCACTGTATATCTCTCCCCAGCAGCCCATTGTATATCTCTCCCCAACAGCCCACTGTATATCTCTCCCCAGCAGCCCACTGTATATCTCTCCCCAACAGCCCACTGTATATCTCTCCCCAGCAGCCCACTGTATATCTCTCCCCAACAGCCCACTGTATATCTCTCCCCAACAGCCCACTGTATATCTCTCCCCAACAGCCCACTGTATATCTCTCCCCAGCAGCCCACTGTATATCTCTCCCCAACAGTCCACTGTATATCTCTCCCCAGCAGCCCACTGTATATCTCTCCCCAACAGCCCACTGTATATCTCTCCCCAACAGCCCACTGTATATATCTCCCCAACAGCCCACTGTATATCTCTCCCCAGCAGCCCACTGTATATCTCTCCCCAGCAGCCCACTGTATATCTCTCCCCAGCAGCCCATTGTATATCTCTCCCCAACAGCCCACTGTATATCTCTCCCCAGCAGCCCACTGTATATCTCTCCCCAACAGCCCACTGTATATCTCTCCCCAACAGCCCACTGTATATATCTCCCCAACAGCCCACTGTATATCTCTCCCCAGCAGCCCACTGTATATCTCTCCCCAGCAGCCCACTGTATATCTCTCACCAACAGCCCATTGTATATCTCTCCCCCAGCAGCCCACTGTATATCTCCCCCCAACAGCCCACTGTATATCTCTCCCCAGCAGCCCACTGTATATCTCTCCCCAGCAGCCCACTGTATATCTCTCACCAACAGCCCACTGTATATCTCTCCCCAGCAGCCCACTGTATATCTCTCCCCAACAGCCCACTGTATATATCTCCCCAACAGCCCACTGTATATCTCTCCCCAACAGCCCACTGTATATCTCTCCCCAGCAGCCCATTGTATATCTCTCCCCAACAGTCCACTGTATATCTCTCCCCAGCAGCCCAATGTATATCTCTCCCCAACAGCCCACTGTATATCTCTCCCCAACAGCCCACTGTATATATCTCCCCAACAGCCCACTGTATATCTCTCCCCAGCAGCCCACTGTATATCTCTCCCCAGCAGCCCACTGTATATCTCTCCCCAGCAGCCCATTGTATATCTCTCCCCAACAGTCCACTGTATATCTCTCCCCAGCAGCCCACTGTATATCTCTCCCCAACAGCCCACTGTATATCTCTCCCCAACAGCCCACTGTATATATCTCCCCAACAGCCCACTGTATATCTCTCCCCAGCAGCCCACTGTATATCTCTCCCCAGCAGCCCACTGTATATCTCTCACCAACAGCCCATTGTATATCTCTCCCCAGCAGCCCATTGTATATCTCTCCCCAACAGCCCACTGTATATCTCACCAACAGCTCACTGTATATCTCTCCCCAACAATCCACTGTATATATCTCCCCAACAGCCCACTGTATATCTCTCCCAAACAGCCCACTGTATATCTCTCCCAAACAGCCCACTGTATATCTCCCCAGCAGCCCACTGTATATCTCCCCAACAGCCCACTGTATATCCCCCCAGCAGCCCACTGTATATCTCTCCCCAACAGCCCACTGTATATCTTCCCAGCAGCCCACTGTATATATCTCACCAGCAGCCCACCGTATATATCTCCCCAGCAGCCCACTGTATATCTCTCCCCAGCAGCCCACTGTATATCTCTCCCCCAACAGCCCACTGTATATCTCTCCCCAGCAGCCCACTGTATATCTCTCCCCAGCAGCCCACTGTATATCTCTCACCAACAGCCCATAGTATATCTCTCCCCAGCAGCCCATTGTATATCTCTCCCCAACAGCCCACTGTATATCTCACCAACAGCCAACTGTATATCTCTCCCAAACAGCCCACTGTATATCTCCCCAGCAGCCCACTGTATATCTCTCCCCAACAGTCCACTGTATATCTCTCCCAAACAGCCACTGTATATCTCTCCCCAACAGCCCACTGTATATCTCTCCAACAGCCCACTGTATATCTCACCAACAGCCCATTGTATATCTCTCCCAAACAGCCCACTGTATATCTCTCCCCCAACAGCCCACTGTATATCTCTCCCAAACAGCCCACTGTATATCTCTCCCAAACAGCCCACTGTATATCTCCCCAGCAGCCCACTGTATATCTCTCCCCAGCAGCCCACTGTATATCTCTCCCCAACAGCCCACTGTATATCTCTCCCCAACAGCCCACTGTATATCTCTCCCCAGCA
>CM026386.1:42689419-42715099 GCA_014843695.1 Archivesica marissinica
GTTTGCATTAATATGTTATATATTGTTGCTCGTGGAGAACACAGTTTGCATTAATATGTTACATATTGTTGCTCGTGTTGAACACAGTTTGCATTAATATGTTATATATTGTTGTTCGTGTTGAACACAGTTTGCATTAATATGTTATATATTGTTGCTCGTGGTGAACACAGTTTGCATTAAAATGTTATATATTGTTGCTCGTGTTGAACACAGTTTGCATTAATATGTTATATATTGTTGCTCGTGTTGAACACAGTTTGCATTAATATGTTATATATTGTTGCTCGTGTTGATCACAGTTTGCATTAACAAAGTTTGCATTAATATGTTATATATTGTTGCTCGTGTTGAACACAGTTTGCATTAATATGTTATATATTGTTGCTCGTGGTGAACACAGTTTGCATTAATATGTTATATATTGTTGCTCGTGTTGAACACAATTTGCATTAATATGTTACATATTGTTGCTCGTGTTCAACACAGTTTGCATTAATATGTTATATGTTGTTGCTCGTGTTCAACACAGTTTGCATTAATATGTTATATATTGTTGCTCGTGGTGAACACAGTTTGCATTAAAATGTTATATATTGTTGCTCGTGTTGATCACAGTTTGCATTAATATGTTATATATTGTTGCTCGTGTTGATCACAGTTTGCATTAATATGTTATATATTGTTGCTTGTGTTGATCACAGTTTGCATTAACAAAGTTTGCATTAATATGTTATATATTGTTGCTCGTGTTGAACACAATTTGCATTAATATGTTACATATTGTTGCTCGTGTTCAACACAGTTTGCATTAATATGTTATATGTTGTTGCTCGTGTTCAACACAGTTTGCATTAATATGTTATATATTGTTGCTCGTGGTGAACACAGTTTGCATTAAAATGTTATATATTGTTGCTCGTGTTGATCACAGTTTGCATTAATATGTTATATATTGTTGCTCGTGTTGATCACAGTTTGCATTAATATGTTATATATTGTTGCTTGTGTTGATCACAGTTTGCATTAACAAAGTTTGCATTAATATGTTACATATTGTTGCTCGTGGTGAACACAGTTTGCATTAATATGTTACATATTGTTGCTCGTGGTGAACACAGTTTGCATTAATATGTTACATATTGTTGCTCGTGGTGAACACAGTTTACATTAATATGTTATATATTGTTGCTCGTGGTGAACACAGTTTGCATTAATATGTTATATATTGTTGCTCGTGGTGAACACAGTTTGCATTAATATGTTATATATTGTTGCTCGTGGTGAACACAGTTTGCATTAATATGTTATATATTGTTGCTCGTGTTGAACACAGTTTGCATTAATATGTTATATATTGTTGCTCGTGGTGAACACAGTTTGCATTAATATGTTACATATTGTTGCTCGTGGTGAACACAGTTTGCATTAATATGTTATATATTGTTGCTCGTGGTGAACACAGTTTGCATTAATATGTTATATATTGTTGCTCGTGGTGAACACAGTTTGCATTAATATGTTATATATTGTTGCTCGTGGTGAACACAGTTTGCATTAATATGTTATATATTGTTGCTCGTGGTGAACACAGTTTGCATTAATATGTTACATATTGTTGCTCGTGGTGAACACAGTTTGCATTAATATGTTACATATTGTTGCTCGTGGTGAACACAGTTTGCATTAATATGTTACATATTGTTGCTCGTGGTGAACACAGTTTGCATTAATATGTTACATATTGTTGCTCGTGGTGAACACAGTTTGCATTAATATGTTACATATTGTTGCTCGTGGTGAACACAGTTTGCATTAATATGTTACATATTGTTGCTCGTGGTGAACACAGTTTGCATTAATATGTTGCATATTGTTGCTCGTGGTGAACACAATTTGCATTAATATGTTACATATTGTGTCGCTCATTTGCACTTAATAATTCTATATGGATGTTCGTTTGCACACGACTAGTTCATGGTTGCAAGTGCTTGATATGAAAATGGATATGTTATTGTTTCTCGGCTGTGTCAAACAATTTAGTAAATTGATATATTATATATTGTTACTTGTGGACAGACAACTTTGTAAATGGATGTATTGTTCATATGTCGCCATTTTGTAAATGGATATACTATGGCTGCTCGTTTGTAGATAGTTTGTAGATAGTTTAGTAATATAGTATATAATTGTTATATAGTAGTTCGTCTGCAAACGATTTTCCGATATATATTATGTTTGATATCTCACCTGCACACAATTTTGTCAATGAATATATTGCATAGCAATATGGTTGTACGTCTACACACGAATTATAAATGGATATATTATATATGGTTACTTGTCACAGACGAATTTGTGAAAGGATATATTATATATGGTTGCTCGTCTGCACACGATTTTGTGAATGGATATATTATATATGGTTGCTCCTGCACACGATTTTGTGAATGGATATATTATATATGGTTGCTCCTGCACACGATTTTGTGAATGGATATATTATATATGGTTGCTCCTGCACACGATTTTGTGAATGGATATATTATATATGGTTGCTCCTGCACACGCTTTTGTGAAAGGATATATTATATATGGTTGCTCCTGCACACGCTTTTGTGAAAGGATATATTATATATGGTTGCTCCTGCACACGATTTTGTGAATGGATATATTATATATGGTTGCTCCTGCACACGCTTTTGTGAAAGGATATATTATATATGGTTGCTCCTGCACACGCTTTTGTGAAAGGATATATTATGTTATCTCGTTTCAGACGACTTTGTAAACGTGGTAGTTCGTTAGTACACACTTTTGTAAATAGATATGTCATATATGATATCAGCACAGTAGTTTGTAAATGAATATATTATATCATTTTGTGGTAGGTCGTAAAATTCTGTGAAATAATATAGTATATGGTTTGTATACGACTTGAAATGGATATATTATATATAGCTCGTCAGCACAGTATATGGATGTATTATGTAATATATAGTAGTTTGTCTAAACACGAGTTTGTAAGTGGATATATTATATAATAACAAACACAAAAAAAAAAAAAACAAACACAAACAAAAAAAACAAACACAAAACAAAAAAACAAACACAAAACAAATATATAATGTTATGGTAGTTTGTCTAAACACGAGTTTGTAAATGCATATATTATATAATGTTATGGTAGGTAGTTTGTCTAAACACGAGTTTGTAAATGCATATATTATATAATGTTATGGTAGTTTGTCTAAACACGAGTTTGTAAATGCATATCTTATATAATGTTATGGTAGTTTGTCTAAACACGAGTTTGTAAATGCATATATTATATAATGTTATGGTAGTGTGTCTAAACACGAGTTTGTAAATGCATATATTATATAATGTTATGGTAGTTTGTCTAAACACTAGTTTGTAAATGGATATATTATATAATGTTATGGTAGTTTGTCTAAACACTAGTTTGTAAATGGATATATTATATAATGTTATGGTAGTTTGCTAAGCACGAGTTTGTAAGTGGATATACATGTCTAAACACAAGTTTGTAAAAAACACGAGTTTGTAAGTGGATATATTATATAATGTTATGGTAGTTTGTCTAAACACGAGTTGGTAAATGGATATATTATATAATGTTATGGTAGTTTGTCTAAACACGAGTTGGTAAATGGATATATTATATAATGTTATGGTAGTTTGTCTAAACACAAGTTTGTAAAAAACACGAGTTTGTAAGTGGATATATTATATAATGTTATGGTAGTTTGTCTAAACACGAGTTGGTAAATGGATATATTATATAATGTTATGGTAGTTTGTCTAAACACAAGTTTGTAAAAAACACGAGTTTGTAAGTGGATATATTATATAATTATGTTATCTCGTTTAAACATAAGTTTGAATATCTTACATAATGATGGTTGCTCGGTTATATATTGTTTTGTAAATGGTTATAATTATTATATATATTAGTTTTGTCTGCAAACGAATTATAAATGGATATAGAATTGTCGACACACAATTTTGCAAATTTATATATTAATGTTGTTCATTTGTATGCGAATTGCATATTTTAAATTTATATAATTTTATTCAATATGGTTCCTGGCTTTTACGCTTAGTTTGTAAATACATATCTTATAGTTGCGTGTTTATATAATATTTAGTATGTTGTCAGTATCCAGCAATGAACATTAGAACATTTACGTACATGTAACATAATAAAACGTTTACCTTGCCCACTAAGGTATTTCCAAGGTGGTAGAATAATAATTCTAACATTGGCTCGCAATTGTTTCTGCTTTCGCAAAGAAGTAATTGACCTTGTTTTGTAAATGGATATATATTAAATTAGTATTATTTAAATCGTTATTTCAAGTGTGACACATTTTACTAGCATTTTTTAAATAGATATTCTTGTCAAGTTATAGTTGGTTATAGTAAAATAAAACATGGTTTGTCGTTCTGAGCACCAGCATGCGTGGTTAATTCCTATGTGTCAGAACTCTAAACCATGTTTTATCCGCCAATAAATAACTGAAAGGCAAATATTATTTCTTAATTACAAATGGGTCAAACTGATGGCCATTTTTTGTTTCTTTAGCAACAGCGAAACAAATTGATTAATTTATAACATAACAGTGATTGAACTAATACGATATAGTGTCGCTTTAAGGACTTGTGGGTAGCACCACTAACGATATAGTGTCGCTTTAAGGACTTGTGGGTAGCACCACTAACGATATAGTGTCGCTTTAAGGACTTGTGGGTAGCACCACTAACGATATAGTGTCGCTTTAAGGACTTGTGGGTAGCACCACTAATGATTATATTGCTGGTAATCTAACGTTCATTCGGTGAAATAATATTCTAACACGACCCAGCTAATAACATAATACTTGTAGAGTAAAACCTATCTCGAGTTATTCTGCAATATACCTACCTTGAACTATGCTGCGCGCGCACCGTGTTTTGGCTATTCCATTTATACAATGCGTGTAAAGTTTTATGAATGAAAGTCACGTGATGTTTGTAAAAAAAATACCGTGGGAATTCACGGAAGTGAGCTATTTTTAGAATCAGATAAATCTCTTGTCCGTCTTGTTTTTCTGTTAAGCAACGTTTCAGTTACTATTCTGTACAGTTTTATTTGACAAAATAAATAAAATTATTTATCAGTTACAACTAATTTTCCATAAAAAATAACGCCATCACCACTTAGGAAATTTCGAAAGCCAAATGCAGCGGCGTTTGAAGAAAATACTCCTTTAAAATTATTAGAAGTAAGTCGTGTTAGAATCGAAATAATTTGATTATATATTGAAGCAAACAAACATTCTGTATATATTGGATAAGTGTTGGATCATCCAATTATACATTGTATATATAAAATATGTGAAACATTTAAAATAGTTAAATCATTTATTATATGCATGTTGTTAAAACTGAAAAGTAGAGACACTATATGTATATGTATATTTGTTATGGAATATGATGATATATGAACTTGTCTAGTAGAGAAACTATATGTATAATATGTTATGGAATATGATGATATATGGACTTGTCGCAGTAGAAAGGAGGAATGAGACAATAAATGACAAGTAAGCATCATCAGAATTAAATACATGATGCGTACAACATGATGCATTGTTGTTCAATATATAGATACATTTATATATTGCGTATTAAATAAAGCAATTTAAAATGTTATCAAACATTGTTTAAAATGTTATCAAACATTTTATGATGAATGTGAAATAAATACTAATTAATGATGGATGTGTCTTTGTTTTACGGATATACACCTGAACATGGATACGCACCTGTACATAAGTACATCCCTGTACATAGGTCTCTGCACTTGGATACTTCTAAAATCGATACTCACCTGTACATACATACACCCATGAACATAAATAGGTCTCTATGCACTTAAATACATCTAAAATCGACACGCACCTGTACATACATACACCCATGAACATAAATAGGTCTCTGCACTTAAATACATCTAAAATCGACACGCACCTGTACATACATACACCCGTGAACATAAATAGGTCTCTGCCCGTAAATACATCTAAAATCGACACGCACCTGTACATACATACACCCATGAACATAAATAGGTCTCTGCCCGTAAATACATCTAAAATCGACACGCACCTGTACGTACATACATACACCCATGAACATAAATAGGTCTCTATACTTAGATACTTCTAAAATCGACACTCACCTGTACATACATACACCCGTGAACATAAATAGGTCTATGCACTTAAATACATCTAAAATCGACACGCACCTGTACATACATACACCCGTGAACATAAATAGGTCTCTGCACTTAAATACATCTAAAATCGACACTCACCTGTACATACATACACCCGTGAACATAAATAGGTCTCTGCACTTAAATACATCTAAAATCGACACGCACCTCTACATACATACACCCGTGAACATAAATAGGTCTCTGCACTTAAATACATCTAAAATCGACACTCACCTGTACATACAACATACACCCGTGAACATAAATAGGTCTCTGCACTTAAATACATCTAAAATCGACACGCACCTGTACATACATACACCCGTGAACATAAATAGGTCTCTGCACTTAAATACATCTAAAATCGACACGCACCTGTACATACATACACCCATGAACATAAATAGGTCTCTATACTTAGATACTTCTAAAATCGATACTCACCTGTACATACATACACCCGTGAACATAAATAGGTCTCTATGCTTAGATACTTCTAAAATCGATACTCACCTGTACATACATACACCCGTGAACATAAATAGGTCTCTGCACTTAAATACTTCTAAAATCGATACTCACCTGTACATACATACACCCGTGAACATAAATAGGTCTCTGCACTTAAATACTTCTAAATTCGATACTCACCTGTACATAAGTACACCCATGTACATAAATAGGTCACTGCATTTGGATACTTCTAAAATCATTGTACCTCTGTACATACATACACCCGTGAACATAACATATCTCCTGTACATATATTAGATACGCCCCTCCATGTTCAAGTAATGGTTGCAAATTCAGAGTACTGAAAATCTATACCGTGATACTGGAACCCATTCAGAAAATGAACATTATTTTAAACAATACTTATTTCTTTGAATAAACATATAGTCAATTATAAATAGTATGTACATACATGTAGAGTGGTGGAACCTATGCTCGGCGTAAACCCCACATATAATGACCAGTATAAAATGTTAATAACACTTGCCGTATATTATTTGACAGACGGATCTGTAGTCCAGTGGTAACACGCTGGACTGGTAAATACCTAATAAAATTAACACTCTTTCAGATGGATGGGACGTTAACCCGAGGTCACGTGTCGGTGCTGTACATAGTGCACGTAAAAGAACCAGAGGAGACTCTGGAATGGGTCTCTGTCTGTATTATTGCACTATCCTAAATTTTAAAATTACTAATCTCTTCAGGAGGCGTCGCTCATATGGGCAACCGGTAGCCACGATAAATAAACATAAAACACACACGTATATTATTATTTTCTTAAGTCGTGAAAACAACTTTCAAAACTCTTGTTGACAGTTTTAGCTTCATCGCGTGGCCTTGCTGCTCAATACAGCTATCGCAACAGTGTCGATCGGCACCGGTTTATATGGGGAACTGAAGACTTCAGGGCACCTATGCACGGCGTACATGTCATTTTTTATTTATCCACCATAACTTGTTGAATATCTTATTTTGATATAGTATATCATTGATCTTACTCAGAAATGGTATAGAAACTAGTTTTCGGGTTAGGTGTAGATTTTTTAAATTCGGATAACTACCCGAATTGCTCACACACCGTAACAGTTTCGGTGGAAATATTCTCCCAATTATTTGCTTGTTTATATTCGTATGCTGGACCAGTCACGTGACAGTTGCATCAGCCTACCGATACACGTAACGGAATGCTATTGAACCATGCTTCAGCTCTGTCGGCGATATTAGCCTAAAACTATTTAAATATTTTAAATCGGATGAAAATGGAACCTATTTCCACCACTCTAGGATTGAGGAGAAAGCAACATGACTGTATCTATCCTAAATGATGATTGTTCAGGATCCGTTAATACGATAGTTCTGTCGGTGTAGTTGAACAAAACACCAACAGGGACCACTAAGATATAGTTTGATAGTTTATGCTGACACATCATATTACAGACCGGGAAATGTACAACATACACACGTGTTTAACTTGAATAAGAAGAATAACGCTCCTTATATTCTGATACCAAAATGAAGCTGTGCTGTCCGATTAGCGCAGTGGCTAGCGCGCTCGCTTCCCACCAATGCAACCCGGTACGATCCTCGGACCGGGAAGTATGCAATATGGTACGATGGTCGACATATCGGACAGGTGGGTTTTTCTCCGGTTTCCTCCCACACGAATTACCACATTTACGCTTTCATCCGCGCCAACGAGAGTGATTAATATAAGTTGTTAAAACTTGCTTCGCAATCGTTGTAAAATATCTGTACATATCTTAGATGTAAATTTTATATCCTTTTAGAAAAATATATAGGCACATTTGGTATCAAAATGTGGGAAATATTGGGAACATTAGTTTGCTTTCTTCACTCGTAATAGTAAAATCCATAAATCTAAAATTTGCAACGATTTTATCGTGTCAGTATAGTTGGCGGTTAAACTGTGTAAAACTGTTAATTAAAAATTAAAAACTAATTCTAGAATTTAGTAATCTCCGATTGCTGTGTAAATATACATTTAATATACGAGACATAGGATCGTTCGACAACCAACTCTGAACAAACCATTTTCAAAAGGAAGCGAGCACGCTGCGTTGAGTGGTCATTTCTACACGTGTTGCGCGTGCACCACGGTCCGTGCAGCACGTGAAACAACTGCGTGATGTACACGATAACATAATGCTAAGCAATTTCAATCTTACAACTTAAAAACATTTTTAATAGTTAAATGTTGCGAGACTTATCATTGAAGAGCGCATTCGTGTTGCTGTACTGATTGTAACTGTCACGTCGCGGTTGCAGCAGGTACACACTTACCCAAAATCTCTTTCAAATTTCGATTGAATTTACAGTCAAACGACCAGGTCTGAACGATCACAGATCAGACAGGTTCATTTTATACACAATAATAGGGTGGTTAATATTTTAGTGTATTGGAAATTTGGTTTATATTATAAAAATTACAACAGTCATACATCATACTTGGCTGTGACAGTTAGACCGTTTAGTCTAAGAACTAGTGGTATTGTGGAGTGTGGGTTCGAGCCCTACTTTGGAAACAAAAAATTATTAAAATATTTAATTATATTTATTTTATGCACGAAATAGTCGTGAAACATCTAAAAAAAACACACGCCATGTGGCTAGATAAGTGCATTTTACACATACCAGTCATATTCAGTACACAATGAGCAAACACGACATAGTTATAGCTGTGATGCTAGAGAAATTGTTAAAAATGTACATGCATTTTGTACGAAGGAGAAGGAGTCTGGATTGCAGGTGGCGCTAAATCAAACAGGGGAAAGAGTGACGTCTCTTACTGGTGTCAGCAAGAGTACTGTGAGAAGGATATGTGGAGCACCACTGACAAGTCTTCAGGGGAAGCGGTTGCAGAAGGATATGTGGAGAGACCAGCACCACTGACAAGTCTTCAGGGGAAGCGGTTGCAGAAGGATATGTGGAGAGACCAGCACCACTGACAAGTCTTCAGGGGAAGCGGTTGCAGAAGGATATGTGGAGAGACCAGCACCACTGACAAGTCTTCAGGGGAAGCGGTTGCAGAAGGATATGTGGAGAGACCAGCACCACTGACAAGTCTTCAGGGGAAGCGGTTGCAGAAGGATATGTGGAGAGACCAGCACCACTGACAAGTCTTCAGGGGAAGCGGTTGCAGAAGGATATGTGGAGAGACCAGCACCACTGACAAGTCTTCAGGGGAAGCGGTTGCAGAAGGATATGTGGAGAGACCAGCACCACTGACAAGTCTTCAGGGGAAGCGGTTGCAGAAGGATATGTGGAGAGACCAGCACCACTGACAAGTCTTCAGGGGAAGCGGTTGCAGAAGGCGTTGCATATATAATAGTATGCATATGTTAATAATTAACAAGCAGCCCACACAAAGCTTGTGCCACTCAGTACTTCCATCAGGAAGATGATACAAGTTCACAGACCAGGACTGTATACTAGAAACTCATCCAGATTGATATAACATGCACATGCATATAATTATATGGTCCGGTTCATAATCAGGGCATGTCCATTTTAAATCAGGCTCTGTCCATTTTCAGAGGGGACAAGCCCGGGGCCTGTCTGCTAAAATAGTTTCCGTGGGCACTGGGTTATCTATTCTCTAGTAACCGTTCAACTTGGTTCTTCAGCAGGATTTATTCCAAACTGTCGAACGTTGCCTGTATCCGTTCACCAGTTGTGTCATGAACAGCTGTGACCTCCAATTCAGTCCCTCCCAACATAAGCTGTACCGTGGCACTGCCAATGTTTCCACTTTTGTCACGACAGTCAACGCTGACGTTTCCAATATAAACACACCCTTTTTCATCTACAAATGCCGGATCTTTTCTCGGGGATGCATACAGTTGTATAGCGAAAGCGCTATTAGTGTTGAATGGACAATATGATTTTCCCGCTGACGGTTCTTCTGATGACACCGATTGTCCAATCTCTATCAGTTTATCAAAGCCGCCACGAACTGTCTGTTTACCATCTACTATCAAACTCTTCCGGTTAGAGTGAATCGCTGGATCAAATAGTTTGTAGCACTTTAAGCCGTACGTATATTTTGCAATTCGCGACGTAATAACAGTATTGTTATGTCCAAAGATGACTGCCCCTTTTAGTACTGCAAGGCCTGCCTTGTGCGGTATTACTAACCCCATATTTGGAAAGGCTCTCCGTACTGCATCTTGCAACATTAGAGATTCGGAGAACCCGCCAACCATTAATATTGATGTAGCACACTGTGCCACCGGATCTTTAAATAGTGTTTCGAGGTGCTCCATAATTTTGCTGGTTGTCTTGATGAACAATGATTTCACAATATGTGCATCGACTCTCATCTTGCCCCCATGGCCAGGAAACGTTATCTTGCCTATTAACGATGGATTGGTCTGAACAGCATCTCCAATGTCCTCGTTGTTAACAGATCTGTATATTTCAAATAGGGAATTGGGTATGTTAAACGTGACCGTTGAGTCCAGATCTGGTTGGACTGTTCGCTTCTTAACCTCAAATTCTCTAAGAAGATCCATGTAAGAATCGGTGTTGTCTTCTCGGAATTGTTTCATCACATCTGGACCAGTTTTACCCAACATGCCCTCTATGAAAACTAGGAACGCCTCGTCAATAGTTGTTCCACCCCAGGCGCCTCCATTTGCTTTACAAAGCTCTCGAAGTTTACCACCGGACAGAACCTCGTGAACTGTTATATCAATAGTCCCACCTGCAGACAATGAAACATTTATAAAACGTATGTACAGTCTACATCCGATATGTTGAATTCCGTCGGACCGAACAACATACTTCGACATAACCAAAGTTTGACTTAACGAATTTTGATATAAACGGAGCCATATGTAAAATGATTGTGTATGAACGGGACTTTGGTCCGACTTCGATATAACCGGATAATTCGACATAACCGACTTTGACATAACGGATGTAGACTGTATGTCATATTGATATTTTGAGTCATGGAATGTCATTGAATTGTGCCTGCGAACTATTATTTAACTGTGTATGTTGCCAGATGGTGCAAGTATGGTTAGTGGGTATTACTCCAATACATATACTTTTTATATGTGTGACATTTCTGTTATTACTTGTTAAAATATTTACAAACGATTATATTGATTGTGAATAAACACACCTCCTGCATCCATTACCAGATATTTCGACTGTGGTTGGAAACACGTAACTTTGGTTTTCCCGGAACAATGCATCTTTTCAACAGGTATGTATTTACAAAACACAGATGCTGCCTCCGGCTCAAGTGCTAGAATAAGACGCTCTCCAGGTAGTCCAGCCTGTAATACAACTCATACATGTATGCATAGCCGGATCACAGCAATTGAAAAACGATACCCATCTTTCTTACGTCTATTTATCGTCGCTACCGGTTGTCCATATGAGCGACGCTTCTTCAATATATTAGTCATTTTAGATGTTTGGTGGATAGTGCAATGACACAGACAGAGAACCATTACATAGTCCCCTCTGATTCTTTTACGTACACAGTGTAAAACACCGACATGAGACCACCTCGGTTTTATGTCTCATCTAAGTCAGACGGGTGATCGAACCTGCGACCCCTGAGTTCGCAGTCCAACGTGTTAACTACTGGACTACTGACCCATCTGAAAATGACAACGTATTGATTTCCTACAAAGCTGTGAACAATACAGTTTATGTCTTTTTCACAAATGACAAGGTACACTTGCAAAATTACATTAATAGCCGACTCATTTCCATTTGCATGCAAAACGTTTTAGAATTCTATGACATTGGTGCTGTACTATAACACTTCTGTCTTGTCACTGTACAACTACACAATTCACTGTACAACCAGGCACTTCAGTGTACAACAACACAATTCACTGTACAACTGCACAATTCACTGTACAACTATACAATTCACTGTACAACCACACAATTCACTGTACAACCATACAATTCACTGTACAACTACACAATTCACTGTACAACTGTACAATTCACTGTACAACCACACAATTCACTGGACAATCACACAATTCGCTGTATAACTATACAATTCATTGTACAACCACACAATTCATTGTACAACCACACAAGTCATTGTACAACCATACAATTTCACTGTACAATCACACAATTCACTGTACAACCACACAATTCAATGTACAACTATACAATTCACTGTACAATCACACAATTCACTGTACAACTACACAATTCACTATACAACTGTACAATTCACTGTACAATCACACAATTCACTGTACAACTATACAATTCATTGTACAACCACACAATTCATTGTACAGCCATACAATTCACTGTACAACCACACAATTCACTGTACAACTACACAATTCACTATACAATTCACTGTACAACCACACAATTCACTGTACAATCACACAATTCACTGTACAACTATACAATTCATTGTACAACCACAAAATTCATTGTACAGCCATACAATTTCACTGTACAATCATACAATTCACTGTACAACCACACAATTCATTGTATAGCCATACAATTTCACTGTACAATCATACAATTCAATGTACAACCATACAATTCATTGTACAGCCATACAATTTCACTGTACAATCATACAATTCACTGTACAACCACACAATTCATTGTACAGCCATACAATTTCACTGTACAATCACACAATTCACTGTACAACTACACAATTCACTGTACAACTACATAATTCACTGTACAACCACACAATTCACTGTACAACCACAAACCATTGTACAACCACACAATTCACTGTACAACCACACAATGTACTGTACAACCACACAATTCACTGTACAATCACACAATTCACTGTACAACTATACAATTCATTGTACAACCACACAATTCATTGTACAACCACACAATTCATTGTACAACCACACAATGTACTGTACAACCGCACATTTCACTGTACAACTACACAATTCACTATACAGCCACACAATTCACTGTACAACCACACAATTACGACACAAACGTAGATAGTTTTGTTTTAAATCAAAGCAAGCTATTTACAAAGTACTCTAGCTGAAAAGTAGCCATTTCCAAACAGACACTCATACCTACATGCTTCAAACGGGATAGAAAATCGTACAATTATGCATTGTAATTCCATGAACAGTTCAGTTGATGTATATTTAACCAGTATCAACATGAACACAACTAACTTTAATATAACAAGAAATATCACAGTAAGTTATGAATGCCCCCACACTAGTCGAAGTAGTTACAGCGCGGACTGGAAATATAACTAGAACGGACGGACGGATAGTGCGAAAATCACATGCCTCTTTGGGGGCATACAAATGGTGTCTTGAGAAATTACACACACCTCAACTTTAAGCATCAAGCGGTATTTCGACTATCCAAATATTACGGACTACCAATTAGCATGGTATGTAGGATGCTTATACTTATTCTTTCATATAGATATTGCAATATGCAACATAATTAATTCGAAACATACAACTAATGTATCGGATGCTTTGTCCACTCCAGTATATACTGAAATGATAAAGGGTATACAGGGTAGCAAAATATACAACTATTTAAATGTTTGGCCTAAAATTATGAAAACATGTCAGACGACTCTCTTGATCGCTGTGCACTCAAACCGTGCAATACACCGTGTCACATAGATACAGTGACAAAAGCAAATACACGTGCAGTAGAATGATTGCATATGTCAAGGTCGTCAACGCATCTTGTCATATAATTTATTGATACTCTTGAGATAAGCACATGTAACTTTCCGCTATTATCATTGAATTTGAAGCACTTGCAATCATGGTACGGCTGATGGAAGTTCAGAGGGGTCAGGTTATTGTATTTCTAATGCAAGGTTAAAGGCTACAATAAGGTTGCTATGCAGCTTAGTGAGAATGTTTCCACGATAGAATGGCTTGTCCATCGTCAAACTGCATGGGTTGTCGACCAATCGCGATCGCGTCCGTAGGTAACGTGTTCGTCGCGACGTCAAGACAGGACTATTGGTCTGCCCATGTGCGTACTCGCCACGCTACTATCACTGAAACAGCTGTTAAATACGGTAGCAATTCATAATCGCCACATTCATCCCATAACTGTAAGGAATGGATTGCGCGAGGATTGCAAGCACGTCATCCGTACTGTATGCATCCCATCCGTGCATGACGCACGCGTCATGTGGCTTTGTTAGTGGCGCATGCTCCCAGACGACTTCCGGTGAGCCACTGGAGACACGTCTTTTTCACACATGAGTTCCGGTTCACTCTTTACCCGTGCATACCGACGCCGTCCGATTAGCGCAGTGGTTAGTGCGCTCGCCTCTCACCAATGCAGCCTGGGTTCGATCCTTGGACCGGGAAGTATGTGAGGTGGTACAGTGGTAGTCAGATCGGGCAGGTAGGTTTTCTCCTGGTACTCCGGTTTCCTCCCATATGAATGGCAACATTTACGCTTTCATGTGCGCCAACGAGAGTGATTAATATAATATATTAAAGCTAAAATAAATAAAGTATAAACTAACATATTATGAAAACTAACCTGTTCTGCTGCCGTTCTCATGAACTGTTTCGCTCCGTCACTCCATATTGCAGGTACAGTAAGGACCCATCGAATGTATCCAATATCTAAACCGCCAATCAGCTTGTTCGCACAAGATTTCATAAGGTGTTCTTTCAGGTAACGAATTGCGGCAGCAAACACATCCATTGCAAGCATTTCTTTTCCCATTTCGTCCCGAATCTTCAATGTTTTGTGAACACTCTGGAACATATTTGATTTGTCCTTACTCGGACTCAAGGTGTATGGACTTACTGTTCATACGCGACTTGCTGCCTATATGTTAACTGAATATGCAATAGTTTGATAATAATTTGTATTGCCATTTTCGTCACAGTGTATTATATATGTATATTAATTTGCTGTCAGATTAGCTTAGTGGGTAGCACGCTCGCTTCTCACCAATGAAACTCGGGTTCGATCCTGGTACGTTGGTCGTCAGATCGGACAGGTGGGTTTTATCCGGGTACTCCGGTTTCCTCCCACACGAATGACCACATAATTATACGCTTTCATCCGCGACAACGAGAGTGATTAAAATTGCCCGTGATACTCCATCTCCATTAGTTGCATCACATCTCCATTAGTGGCGTCCGTGGTCCAGTGGTAGAGCGTCGGATTTGGAATCGAACGGTCCCGGGTTCGATACTCGGTCAGGCCACGTATGTAGTGTCATTGAGCAAGGCACCTCACACACATTGCTTAGTACTGGTTAATCGCTATGGTCGACTAAGCATGCCCAGGAAAACATGTCTAGGTCCCCGCAAGGGGTTTGACATTAAAGGAACATACACACACACACACACGCACGCACGCACGCACGCACGCACGCACGCACGCACGCACGCACACGCACACACGCACACACACACACACATTTTATACATAAATGCCATTGCATTGAAATATACAAACGTTACAACTCGTAGTCGGCCTAATACACAAACACGTAGTAAATACAAATGTAAGTTCACATATCTTATCAATAGAATCACATATCTTATCAATATAATCACATATCTTATCAATAGAATCCCATATCTTATCAATAGAATCACATATCTTATCAATAGAATCCCATATCTTATCAATAGAATCCCATATCTTATCAATAGAATCACATATCTTATCAATAGAATCCCATATCTTATCAATAGAATCCCATATCTTATCAATAGAATCACATATCTTATCAATAGAATCCCATATCTTATCAATAGAATCACATATCTTATCAATAGAATCCCATATCTTATCAATAGAATCCCATATCTTATCAATAGAATCCCATATCTTATCAATAGAATCCCATATCTTATCAATAGAATCCCATATCTTATCAATAGAATCCCATATCTTATCAATAGAATCCCATATCTTATCAATAGAATCACATATCTTATCAATAGAATCACATATCTTATCAATAGAATCACATATCTTATCAATAGAATCCCATATCTTATCAATAGAATCACATATCTTATCAATAGAATCACATATCTTATCAATAGAATCACATATCTTATCAATAGAATCCCATATCTTATCAATAGAATCCCATATCTTATCAATAGAATCCCATATCTTATCAATAGAATCCCATATCTTATCAATAGAATCCCATATCTTATCAATAGAATCCCATATCTTATCAATAGAATCCCATATCTTATCAATAGAATCCCATATCTTATCAATAGAATCACATATCTTATCAATAGAATCCCATATCTTATCAATAGAATCACATATCTTATCAATAGAATCACATATCTTATCAATAAAATCACATATCTTATCAATAAACTATCTATATAATTATGATGACTATTTCGGTAGACTTTTCTGAACATATTATTTCGCATGTGTAACATTCACCTTAATACTATGACTGTACTTGTCTTGAAAATCTAACATTTGTAACCACAAGGAACACAAAATTGTTACGATTCAAAATACATAATTACAAAAATAAAAAATTACACACGAATCGGTCGTAGCCAAAACGCTGAATGCCCTCGGCTATTTTCACAAATTTTAAATTCGTGCCAAATACGCCACATATCGGCGTTAAGCCACCTATCGGCGTTTATCTAGTTTTCTATCTAATTCTCTTCATCAAACGACAGCAATTATATAAGTTGCTAAAACTAGTGTGTATATTCTTTAAAACGACATGTCATCGCAAAAAGCAAATAAAATGCATTTGTTCACGTATAAATGCATTTGTTCACGTATAAATGCATTGCTACTACAAATTCATCCGAACACATTCGAACATTAACATTGAAACAATAAACAGTGTTTTGTGGATTAAACGTACGATTTCATATAACGTTCATCCATGCTCCCGAATTGACGTTTGTTTGTCATCGGAGTCAATACTAAATGCAGATAATGTCGTTTGGAGATAATAGTCTACAAATAAATAGGCACAAATATGAGATATAACGGTAAATCTGCAACACAAATATTTGGGGGGAAACTATACCATATAATAGGAAAATATAAAAAAAAAAAAAATACATACTGTAGAAATTTGTGTTTTCACTGATGTAGTGTCGCTTTAAGTAACTCAAGCAATGTGCTTCACAATTAATAAAAAACCAATAATTACATGTATTGAGCAAAATACTATCTGATAGTGTCCATGAATTGACGGAGATAAGCTATTTGACATCACCCCTTAAAATGGTGAGTAAATTGGAAGTAATATGCAAACAACATAGATCAAGATCATCAAGATCATCCATAGCATAACGCCGCATTTGATCAGGATCTATGTTACTTGCTATTCAACCAAGTGTTTTAGCTCCACTATCTGAATAGCACAGCATAGAGCCTGGTCAGATCATGATGGCACGTTCAGTGCAGTCTGATCTGACTATGATGTTAGCAAAATAAACTTTGTTGTGAGTAGCATTTTAAGGGATAAAATAGATAATGACAAAACGTACGGGGTGTTAGTCGCAGCATAAATAAATCAAACCAAATACATATATTATCCTAAGTTGTTTATTTGACGACGATACATAAGCGTTATACCTTATTGCATTGACTGGATATCCGCATCTTGAACCGGCTGAAATAGAACCAATCGTGATGCTTGCTGTCAAGAGTCAGTTCACTGTAGTGATCCTCCGCGTCGTACCCGAACGAATGAAACTGTCCATTTGGGCGGAATAGGATACAGGACGGAGTTTTCTGAGAAGTGACAGCATTTGATCCGGAAATCCATAAATTGGCAGTCACTTGAGTTGGGTCTTTTTCAAATTCCTGACGAAAGGAGAATGCGTACCCAGAATATGTTGTTCCAAAATCAATGGCCACCACAAGCAGCGGTTCCCCTGATATGGTGAGTTATCTGATATTAAAGAAATTCAAATATCATACATGTAGAACACAAAGCCAAGTACAAACACAACATATTGTGAAGCAAATATATCGATTCACAGACTTGACATGTATAGGATATACGGGATGGTTGATATATAGGGTATACGGGAGGGTTGATATATAGGGTATACGGGAGGGTTGATATATAGGGTATAAGGGAGGGTTGATATATAGGGTATAAGGCAGGGTTGATATATAGGATATAAGGGAGGGTTGATATATAGGGTATAAGGCAGGGTTGATATATAGGGTATAAGGGAGGGTTGATATATAGGGTATACGGGAGGGTTGATATATAGGGTATAAGGGATGGTTGATATATAGGATATAAGGGAGGGTTGATAGGGTATAAGGGAGGGTTGATATATAGGGTATAAGGGAGGGTTGATATATAGGGTATAAGGGAGGGTTGATATATAGGGTATACGGGAGGGTTGATATATAGGGTATACGGGAGGGTTGATATATAGGGTATACGGGAGGGTTGATATATAGGGTATACGGGAGGGTTGATATATAGGGTATACGGGAGGGTTGATATATAGGGTATAAGGGAGGGTTGATATATAGGGTATACGGGAGGGTTGATATATAGGGTATACGGAGGGTTGATATATAGGATATACGGGAGGGTGATATATAGGTATAGGGAGGGTTGATAGGGTATAAGGAGGGTTGATATATAGGGTATAAGGGAGGGTTGATATATAGGGTATAAGGGAGGGTTGATATATAGGGTATAAGGAGGGTTGATATATAGGATATACGGGAGGTTGATATATAGGGTATAAGGGAGGGTTGATATATAGGGTATAAGGGAGGGTTGATATATAGGATATAAGGGAGGGTTGATATATAGGGTATAAGGGAGGGTTGATATATAGGGTATAAGGGAGGGTTGATATATAGGGTATAAGGAGGGTTGATATATAGGGTATAAGGGAGGGTTGATATATAGGGTATAAGGGAGGGTTGATATATAGGGTATACGGGAGGGTTGATATATAGGGTATAAGGGAGGGTTGATATATAGGGTATACGGGAGGGTTGATATATAGGGTATAAGGGAGGGTTGATATATAGGGTATAAGGGAGGGTTGATATATAGGGTATAAGGGAGGGTTGATATATAGGGTATAAGGGAGGGTTGATATATAGGGTATAAGGGAGGGTTGATATATAGGGTATACGGGAGGGTTGATATATAGGGTATACGGGAGGGTTGATATATAGGGTATAAGGGAGGGTTGATATATAGGGTATAAGGGAGGGTTGATATATAGGGTATACGGGAGGGTTGATATATAGGGTATACGGGATGGTTGATATATAGGGTATACGGGAGGGTTGATATATAGGGTATACGGGAGGGTTGATATATAGGGTATAAGGGAGGGTTGATATATAGGGTATACGGGAGGGTTGATATATAGGGTATACGGGAGGGTTGATATATAGGGTATATGGGAGGGTTGATATATAGGGTATACGGGAGGGTTGATATATAGGGTATACGGGAGGGTTGATATATAGGGTATACGGGAGGGTTGATATATAGGGTATACGGGAGGGTTGATATATAGGGTATATGGCAGGGTTGATATATAGGGTATACGGGAGGGTTGATATATAGGGTATATGGCAGGGTTGATATATAGGGTATACGGGAGGGTTGATATATAGGGTATACGGGAGGGTTGATATATAGGGTATACGGGAGGGTTGATATATAGGGTATACGGGAGGGTTGATATATAGGGTATAAGGGAGGGTTGATATATAGGGTATACGGGAGGGTTGATATATAGGGTATAAGGGAGGGTTGATATATAGGGTATAAGGGAGGGTTGATATATAGGGTATAAGGGAGGGTTGATATATAGGGTATACGGGAGGGTTGATATATAGGGTATACGGGAGGGTTGATATATAGGGTATACGGGAGGGTTGATATATAGGGTATAAGGGAGGGTTGATATATAGGGTATAAGGGAGGGTTGATATATAGGGTATAAGGGAGGGTTGATATATAGGGTATACGGGAGGGTTGATATATAGGGTATAAGGGAGGGTTGATATATAGGGTATAAGGGAGGGTTGATATATAGGGTATAAGGGAGGGTTGATATATAGGGTATAAGGGAGGGTTGATATATAGGATATAAGGGAGGGTTGATATATAGGGTATAAGGGAGGGTTGATATATAGGGTATAAGGGAGGGTTGATATATAGGGTATAAGGGAGGGTTGATATATAGGGTATAAGGGAGGGTTGATATATAGGGTATAAGGGAGGGTTGATATATAGGGTATACGGGAGGGTTGATATATAGGGTATAAGGGAGGGTTGATATATAGGGTATAAGGGAGGGTTGATATATAGGGTATAAGGGAGGGTTGATATATAGGGTATACGGGAGGGTTGATATATAGGGTATAAGGAGGGTTGATATATAGGTATACGGGAGGGTTGATATATAGGGTATAAGGGAGGGTTGATATATAGGGTATAAGGGAGGGTTGATATATAGGGTATAGGGAGGGTTGATATATAGGATATAAGGGAGGGTTGATATATAGGGTATACGGGAGGGTTGATATATAGGGTATAAGGGAGGGTTGATATATAGGGTATACGGGAGGGTTGATATATAGGGTATAAGGGAGGGTTGATATATAGGGTATAAGGGAGGGTTGATATATAGGGTATACGGGAGGGTTGATATATAGGGTATACGGGAGGGTTGATATATAGGGTATAAGGGAGGGTTGATATATAGGGTATAAGGGAGGGTTGATATATAGGGTATAAGGGAGGGTTGATATATAGGGTATAAGGGAGGGTTGATATATAGGGTATAAGGGAGGGTTGATATATAGGGTATAAGGGAGGGTTGATATATAGGGTATAAGGGAGGGTTGATATATAGGGTATACGGGAGGGTTGATATATAGGGTATACGGGAGGGTTGATATATAGGGTATAAGGGAGGGTTGATATATAGGGTATAAGGGAGGGTTGATATATAGGGTATAAGGGAGGGTTGATATATAGGGTATACGGGAGGGTTGATATATAGGGTATAAGGGAGGGTTGATATATAGGGTATAAGGGAGGGTTGATATATAGGGTATACGGGAGGGTTGATATATAGGGTATACGGGAGGGTTGATATATAGGGTATACGGGAGGGTTGATATATAGGGTATAAGGGAGGGTTGATATATAGGGTATAAGGGAGGGTTGATATATAGGGTATAAGGGAGGGTTGATATATAGGATATAAGGGAGGGTTGATATATAGGGTATACGGGAGGGTTGATATATAGGGTATACGGGAGGGTTGATATATAGGGTATAAGGGAGGGTTGATATATAGGGTATAAGGGAGGGTTGATATATAGGATATAAGGGAGGGTTGATATATAGGATATACGGGAGGGTTGATATATAGGATATAAGGGAGGGTTGATATATAGGATATAAGGGAGGGTTGATATATAGGGTATAAGGGAGGGTTGATATATAGGGTATAAGGGAGGGTTGATATATAGGGTATACGGGAGGGTTGATATATAGGATATACGGGAGGGTTGATATATAGGGTATACGGGAGGGTTGATATATAGGGTATAAGGGAGGGTTGATATATAGGGTATACGGGATGGTTGATATATAGGGTATACGGGAGGGTTGATATATAGGGTATACGGGAGGGTTGATATATAGGGTATACGGGAGGGTTGATATATAGGGTATACGGGAGGGTTGATATATAGGGTATACGGGAGGGTTGATATATAGGGTATAAGGGAGGGTTGATATATAGGGTATAAGGGAGGGTTGATATATAGGGTATAAGGGAGGGTTGATATATAGGGTATACGGGAGGGTTGATATATAGGGTATAAGGGAGGGTTGATATATAGGGTATACGGGAGGGTTGATATATAGGATATAAGGGAGGGTTGATATATAGGGTATAAGGGAGGGTTGATATATAGGGTATAAGGGAGGGTTGATATATAGGGTATAAGGGAGGGTTGATATATAGGGTATACGGGAGGGTTGATATATAGGATATACGGGAGGGTTGATATATAGGGTATACGGGAGGGTTGATATATAGGGTATAAGGGATGGTTGATATATAGGGTATACGGGATGGTTGATATATAGGGTATACGGGATGGTTGATATATAGGGTATACGGGAGGGTTGATATATAGGGTATACGGGAGGGTTGATATATAGGGTATACGGGATGGTTGATATATAGGGTATACGGGATGGTTGATATATAGGGTATACGGGAGGGTTGATATATAGGGTATACGGGAGGGTTGATATATAGGGTATACGGGAGGGTTGATATATAGGATATAAGGGAGGGTTGATATATAGGGTATACGGGAGGGTTGATATATAGGGTATAAGGGAGGGTTGATATATAGGGTATAAGGGAGGGTTGATATATAGGGTATACGGGAGGGTTGATATATAGGGTATAAGGGAGGGTTGATATATAGGGTATACGGGAGGGTTGATATATAGGGTATACGGGAGGGTTGATATATAGGGTATACGGGAGGGTTGATATATAGGGTATACGGGAGGGTTGATATATAGGGTATACGGGAGGGTTGATATATAGGGTATAAGGAGGGTTGATATATAGGGTATAGGGAGGGTTGATATATAGGAGGTTATATAGGGTATACGGGAGGGTTGATATATAGGGTATAAGGGAGGGTTGATATATAGGGTATACGGGAGGGTTGATATATAGGGTATACGGGAGGGTTGATATATAGGGTATAAGGGAGGGTTGATATATAGGGTATACGGGAGGGTTGATATATAGGGTATACGGGAGGGTTGATATATAGGGTATACGGGAGGGTTGATATATAGGGTATACGGGAGGGTTGATATATAGGGTATACGGGAGGGATATAAGGGAGGTTGATATATAGGGTATACGGGAGGGTTGATATATAGGGTATAAGGGAGGGTTGATATATAGGGTATAAGGGAGGGTTGATATATAGGGTATAAGGGAGGGTTGATATATAGGGTATACGGGAGGGTTGATATATAGGGTATAAGGGAGGGTTGATATATAGGGTATACGGGAGGGTTGATATATAGGGTATACGGGAGGGTTGATATATAGGGTATAAGGGAGGGTTGATATATAGGGTATAAGGGAGGGTTGATATATAGGGTATAAGGGAGGGTTGATATATAGGATATAAGGGAGGGTTGATATATAGGGTATACGGGAGGGTTGATATATAGGGTATAAGGGAGGGTTGATATATAGGGTATACGGGAGGGTTGATATATAGGGTATAAGGGAGGGTTGATATATAGGGTATAAGGGAGGGTTGATATATAGGGTATACGGGAGGGTTGATATATAGGGTATACGGGAGGGTTGATATATAGGGTATAAGGGAGGGTTGATATATAGGATATAAGGGAGGGTTGATATATAGGGTATAAGGGAGGGTTGATATATAGGGTATAAGGGAGGGTTGATATATAGGGTATAAGGGAGGGTTGATATATAGGGTATACGGGAGGGTTGATATATAGGGTATAAGGGAGGGTTGATATATAGGGTATAAGGGAGGGTTGATATATAGGGTATACGGGAGGGTTGATATATAGGGTATACGGGAGGGTTGATATATAGGGTATAAGGCAGGGTTGATATATAGGGTATAAGGGATGGTTGATATATAGGATATAAGGCAGGGTTGATATATAGGATATACGGGAGGGTTGATATATAGGATATAAGGGAGGGTTGATATATAGGATATAAGGGAGGGTTGATATATAGGGTATAAGGGAGGGTTGATATATAGGGTATAAGGGAGGGTTGATATATAGGGTATACGGGAGGGTTGATATATAGGATATAAGGGAGGGTTGATATATAGGGTATACGGGAGGGTTGATATATAGGGTATAAGGGATGGTTGATATATAGGGTATACGGGATGGTTGATATATAGGGTATACGGGAGGGTTGATATATAGGGTATACGGGAGGGTTGATATATAGGGTATACGGGAGGGTTGATATATAGGGTATAAGGGAGGGTTGATATATAGGGTATAAGGGAGGGTTGATATATAGGGTATACGGGAGGGTTGATATATAGGGTATAAGGGAGGGTTGATATATAGGGTATACGGGAGGGTTGATATATAGGGTATACGGGAGGGTTGATATATAGGGTATAAGGGAGGGTTGATATATAGGATATAAGGGAGGGTTGATATATAGGGTATAAGGGAGGGTTGATATATAGGGTATAAGGGAGGGTTGATATATAGGGTATACGGGAGGGTTGATATATAGGGTATAAGGGAGGGTTGATATATAGGGTATACGGGAGGGTTGATATATAGGTATAAGGGAGGGTTGATATATAGGGTATAAGGGAGGGTTGATATATAGGGTATAAGGGAGGGTTGATATATAGGTATAAGGGAGGGTTGATATATAGGGTATACGGGAGGGTTGATATATAGGGTATAAGGGAGGGTTGATATATAGGGTATAAGGGAGGGTTGATATATAGGTATAAGGGAGGGTTGATATATAGGGTATAAGGGAGGGTTGATATATAGGGTATAAGGGAGGGTTGATATATAGGGTATAAGGGAGGGTTGATATATAGGGTATAAGGGAGGGTTGATATATAGGGTATACGGGAGGGTTGATATATAGGGTATAAGGGAGGGTTGATATATAGGGTATACGGGAGGGTTGATATATAGGGTATACGGGAGGGTTGATATATAGGGTATAAGGGAGGGTTGATATATAGGGTATACGGGAGGGTTGATATATAGGGTATACGGGAGGGTTGATATATAGGGTATAAGGGAG
>CM026386.1:42716099-42765675 GCA_014843695.1 Archivesica marissinica
CCATATATAGATGTTCAGTTCACCATATCTAGATGTTCAGTTCACCATATCTAGATGTTCAGTTCACCATATCTAGATGTTCAGTTCACCATATCTAGATGTTCAGTTCACCATATATTGATGTTCTGTTCACCATATCTAGATGTTCTGTTCACCATATATAGATGTTCAGTTCCCCATATCTAGATGTTCTGTTCACCATATATAGATGTTCAGTTCACCATATCTAGATGTTCTGTTTGCCATATATAGATGTTCAGTTCACCATATATATGTGTTCTGTTCACCATGTATATGTGTTCTGTTCACCATATATAGATGTTCTGTTCACCATATCTAGATGTTCAGTTCACCATATCTAGATGTTCAGTTCACCATATCTAGATGTTCAGTTCACCATATCTAGATGTTCAGTTCACCATATCTAGATGTTCAGTTCACCATATCTAGATGTTCTGTTCACCATATCTAGATGTTCAGTTCACCATATATAGATGTTCAGTTCACCATATATATGTGTTCAGTTCACCATATCTAGATGTTCAGTTCACCATATCTAGATGTTCAGTTCAGTTCACCATATCTAGATGTTCAGTTCACCATATATAGATGTTCAGTTCACCATATCTAGATGTTCAGTTCACCATATATAGATGTTCAGTTCACCATATATAGATGTTCAGTTCACCATATATTGTGTTCAGTTCACCATATCTAGATGTTCAGTTCACCATATCTAGATGTTCAGTTCACCATATCTAGATGTTCAGTTCACCATATCTAGATGTTCGTTCACCATATCTAGATGTTCTGTTCACCATATCTAGATGTTCGTTCCATATATGATGTTCAGTTCACCATATTATGTTCAGTTCACCATATCTAGATGTTCAGTTCACCATATCTTGATGTTCAGTTGTTCACCATATCTAGATGTTCAGTTCGCCATATATAGATGTTCTGTTCACCATATATAGATGTTCAGTTCACCATATATATGTGTTCAGTTCACCATATCTAGATGTTCAGTTCACCATATCTAGATGTTCAGTTCACCATATCTAGATGTTCAGTTCCCCATATCTAGATGTTCAGTTCACCATATCTAGATGTTCAGTTCACCATATATAGATGTTCTGTTCACCATATCTAGATGTTCTGTTCACCATATATAGATGTTCTGTTTGCCATATCTAGATGTTCAGTTCACCATATCTAGATGTTCAGTTCCCCATATCTTGATGTTCAGTTCACTATATCTAGATGTTCAGTTCACCATATATTGATGTTCTGTTCACCATATCTAGATGTTCTGTTCACCATATATAGATGTTCAGTTCCCCATATCTAGATGTTCTGTTCACCATATATAGATGTTCAGTTCACCATATCTAGATGTTCTGTTTGCCATATATAGATGTTCTGTTCACCATGTATATGTGTTCTGTTCACCATGTATATGTGTTCTGTTCACCATATATAGATGTTCTGTTCACCATATCTAGATGTTCAGTTCACCATATCTAGATGTTCAGTTCACCATATCTATATGTTCAGTTCACCATATCTAGATGTTCAGTTCACCATATCTAGATGTTCAGTTCACCATATCTAGATGTTCAGTTCACCATATCTAGATGTTCTGTTCACCATATCTAGATGTTCAGTTCACCATATCTAGATGTTCAGTTCACCATATCTAGATGTTCAGTTCACCATATCTAGATGTTCAGTTCCCCATATCTAGATGTTCAGTTCACCATATATTGATGTTCTGTTCACCATATCTAGATGTTCTGTTCACCATATATAGATGTTCAGTTCCCCATATCTAGATGTTCTGTTCACCATATATAGATGTTCAGTTCACCATATCTAGATGTTCTGTTTGCCATATATAGATGTTCAGTTCACCATGTATATGTGTTCTGTTCACCATATCTAGATGTTCTGTTCACCATATCTAGATGTTCTGTTCACCATATATAGATGTTCAGTTCCCCATATCTAGATGTTCAGTTCACCATATCTAGATGTTCTGTTCACCATATATAGATGTTCAGTTCACCATATCTAGATGTTCAGTTCACCATATATAGATGTTCAGTTCACCATATCTAGATGTTCAGTTCACCATATCTAGATGTTCTGTTCACCATATCTAGATGTTCAGTTCACCATATCTAGATGTTCAGTTCACCATATATAGATGTTCAGTTCACCATATATAGATGTTCAGTTCACCATAATAGATGTTCAGTTCACCATATCTAGATGTTCAGTTCACCATATATAGATGTTCAGTTCACCATATCTAGATGTTCAGTTCACCATATCTAGATGTTCAGTTCACCATATCTAGATGTTCTGTTCACCATATATAGATGTTCTGTTCACCATATCTAGATGTTCAGTTCACCATATCTAGATGTTCAGTTCACCATATATAGATGTTCAGTTCACCATATATAGATGTTCAGTTCACCATATATAGATGTTCAGTTCACCATATCTAGATGTTCAGTTCACCATATCTAGATGTTCAGTTCACCATATCTAGATGTTCAGTTCCCCATATCTTGATGTTCAGTTCACCATATCTAGATGTTCAGTTCCCCATATCTAGATGTTCAGTTCACCATATCTAGATGTTCAGTTCCCCATATCTAGATGTTCAGTTCACCATATATTGATGTTCTGTTCACCATATCTAGATGTTCTGTTCACCATATATAGATGTTCAGTTCCCCATATCTAGATGTTCTGTTCACCATATATAGATGTTCAGTTCACCATATCTAGATGTTCTGTTTGCCATATATAGATGTTCAGTTCACCATGTATATGTGTTCTGTTCACCATGTATATGTGTTCTGTTCACCATATATAGATGTTCTGTTCACCATATCTAGATGTTCAGTTCACCATATCTAGATGTTCAGTTCACCATATCTAGATGTTCAGTTCACCATATCTAGATGTTCAGTTCACCATATCTAGATGTTCGGTTCACCATATCTAGATGTTCTGTTCACCATAACTAGATGTTCAGTTCACCATATCTAGATGTTCAGTTCACCATATATAGATGTTCAGTTCACCATATATATGTGTTCAGTTCACCATATCTAGATGTTCAGTTCACCATATCTAGATGTTCAGTTCACCATATCTAGATGTTCAGTTCACCATATCTAGATGTTCAGTTCACCATATCTAGATGTTCAGTTCACCATATCTAGATGTTCAGTTCACCATATATAGATGTTCAGTTCACCATCTAGATGTTCAGTTCACCATATCTAGATGTTCAGTTCACCATATCTAGATGTTCAGTTCACCATATATAGATGTTCAGTTCACCATATATAGATGTTCAGTTCCCCATATCTTGATGTTCAGTTCACCATATCTAGATGTTCAGTTCCCCATATCTAGATGTTCAGTTCACCATATCTAGATGTTCAGTTCACCATATCTAGATGTTCGGTTCACCATATCTAGATGTTCTGTTCACCATAACTAGATGTTCAGTTCACCATATATTGATGTTCAGTTCACCATATATATGTGTTCAGTTCACCATATCTAGATGTTCAGTTCACCATATCTAGATGTTCAGTTCAGTTCCCATATCTAGATGTTCAGTTCACCATATCTAGATGTTCAGTTCACCATATCTAGATGTTCAGTTCACCATATATAGATGTTCAGTTCACCATATATATGTGTTCAGTTCCCCATATCTTGATGTTCAGTTCACCATATCTAGATGTTCAGTTCACCATATCTAGATGTTCAGTTCCCCATATCTAGATGTTCAGTTCACCATATCTAGATGTTCAGTTCACCATATCTAGATGTTCTGTTCACCATAACTAGATGTTCAGTTCACCATATATTGATGTTCAGTTCACCATATATATGTGTTCAGTTCACCATATCTAGATGTTCAGTTCACCATATCTAGATGTTCAGTTCAGTTCACCATATCTAGATGTTCAGTTCACCATATCTAGATGTTCAGTTCACCATATCTAGATGTTCAGTTCACCATATCTAGATGTTCAGTTCACCATATCTAGATGTTCAGTTCACCATATCTAGATGTTCAGTTCACCATATATAGATGTTCAGTTCACCATATATATGTGTTCAGTTCACCATATCTAGATGTTCAGTTCACCATATCTAGATGTTCAGTTCACCATATCTAGATGTTCAGTTCACCATATCTAGATGTTCAGTTCACCATATCTAGATGTTCAGTTCACCATATATAGATGTTCAGTTCACCATATATATGTGTTCAGTTCACCATATCTAGATGTTCAGTTCACCATATCTAGATGTTCAGTTCACCATATCTAGATGTTCAGTTCACCATATCTAGATGTTCAGTTCACCATATCTAGATGTTCAGTTCACCATATCTAGATGTTCAGTTCACCATATATAGATGTTCAGTTCACCATCTAGATGTTCGTTCACCATATCTAGATGTTCAGTTCACCATATCTAGATGTTCAGTTCACCATATATAGATGTTCAGTTCACCATATATATGTGTTCAGTTCACCATATCTAGATGTTCAGTTCACCATATCTAGATGTTCAGTTCAGCCCATATCTAGATGTTCAGTTCACCATATCTAGATGTTCAGTTCACCATATCTAGATGTTCAGTTCACCATATCTAGATGTTCAGTTCACCATATATAGATGTTCAGTTCACCATCTAGATGTTCAGTTCACCATATCTAGATGTTCAGTTCACCATATCTAGATGTTCAGTTCACCATATATAGATGTTCAGTTCACCATATATAGATGTTCAGTTCACCATATATAGATGTTCAGTTCACCATATATATGTGTTCTGTTCACCATATCTAGATGTTCAGTTCACCATATATAGATGTTCTGTTCACCATATATATGTGTTCTGTTCACCATATCTAGATGTTCAGTTCACCATATCTAGATGTTCTGTTCACCATATCTAGATGTTCTGTTCAACATATATAGATGTTCAGTTCACCATATATAGATGTTCAGTTCACCATATCTAGATGTTCAGTTCCCCATATCTAGATGTTCAGTTCCCCATATCTAGATGTTCAGTTCACCATATATTGATGTTCTGTTCACCATATATAGATGTTCAGTTCCCCATATCTAGATGTTCTGTTCACCATATATAGATGTTCAGTTCACCATATCTAGATGTTCTGTTTGCCATATATAGATGTTCTGTTCACCATGTATATGTGTTCTGTTCACCATGTATATGTGTTCTGTTCACCATATCTAGATGTTCTGTTCACCATATATAGATGTTCAGTTCACCATATCTAGATGTTCAGTTCACCATATCTAGATGTTCAGTTCACCATATCTAGATGTTCAGTTCACCATATCTAGATGTTCGGTTCACCATATCTAGATGTTCTGTTCACCATAACTAGATGTTCAGTTCACCATATATTGATGTTCAGTTCACCATATATATGTGTTCAGTTCACCATATCTAGATGTTCAGTTCACCATATCTAGATGTTCAGTTCAGTTCACCATATCTAGATGTTCAGTTCACCATATCTAGATGTTCAGTTCACCATATCTAGATGTTCAGTTCACCATATATAGATGTTCAGTTCACCATATATATGTGTTCAGTTCACCATATCTAGATGTTCAGTTCACCATATCTAGATGTTCAGTTCACCATATCTAGATGTTCAGTTCACCATATATAGATGTTCAGTTCACCATATATAGATGTTCAGTTCACCATATATAGATGTTCAGTTCACCATATATATGTGTTCTGTTCACCATATCTAGATGTTCAGTTCACCATATATAGATGTTCAGTTCCCCATATCTAGATGTTCAGTTCATCATATATAGATGTTCTGTTCACCATATCTAGATGTTTTGTTCACCATATCTAGATGTTCAGTTCACCATATCTAGATGTTCTGTTCACCATATATAGATGTTCTGTTCACCATATATAGATGTTCAGTTCACCATATCTAGATGTTCTGTTCACCATATCTAGATGTTCTGTTCAACATATATAGATGTTCAGTTCACCATATATAGATGTTCAGTTCACCATATCTAGATGTTCTGTTCACCATATATAGATGTTCAGTTCACCATATATAGATGTTCAGTTCCCCATATCTAGATGTTCAGTTCCCCATATCTAGATGTTCAGTTCACCATATCTAGATGTTCAGTTCACCATATCTAGATGTTCAGTTCACCATATATTGATGTTCTGTTCACCATATATAGATGTTCAGTTCCCCATATCTAGATGTTCTGTTCACCATATATAGATGTTCAGTTCACCATATCTAGATGTTCTGTTTGCCATATATAGATGTTCTGTTCACCATGTATATGTGTTCTGTTCACCATGTATATGTGTTCTGTTCACCATATATAGATGTTCTGTTCACCATATCTAGATGTTCAGTTCACCATATCTAGATGTTCAGTTCACCATATCTAGATGTTCAGTTCACCATATCTAGATGTTCAGTTCACCATATCTAGATGTTCGGTTCACCATATCTAGATGTTCTGTTCACCATAACTAGATGTTCAGTTCACCATATCTAGATGTTCAGTTCACCATATATAGATGTTCAGTTCACCATATATATGTGTTCAGTTCACCATATCTAGATGTTCAGTTCACCATATCTAGATGTTCAGTTCACCATATCTAGATGTTCAGTTCACCATATCTAGATGTTCAGTTCACCATATCTGATGTTCAGTTCACCATATTAGATGTTCAGTTCACCATATCTAGATGTTCGTTCACCATATATGATGTTCAGTTCACCATATTAGTGTTGTTCCAATTAGATGTTCTTCTAGATGTTCAGTTCACCATATCTAGATGTTCAGTTCACCATATCTAGATGTTCAGTTCACCATATCTAGATGTTCAGTTCACCATATCTAGATGTTCAGTTCACCATATCTAGATGTTCAGTTCACCATATCTAGATGTTCAGTTCACCATATCTAGATGTTCGTTCACCATATCTAGATGTTCTGTTCACCATATATAGATGTTCTGTTCACCATATATAGATGTTCAGTTCACCATATATATGTGTTCAGTTCACCATATCTAGATGTTCAGTTCACCATATCTAGATGTTCAGTTCACCATATCTAGATGTTCAGTTCACCATATCTAGATGTTCAGTTCACCATATCTAGATGTTCAGTTCACCATATATTGATGTTCTGTTCACCATATCTAGATGTTCTGTTCATTGTTCCATATATAGATGTTCAGTTCACCATATATATGTGTTCAGTTCACCATATCTAGATGTTCAGTTCACCATATCTAGATGTTCAGTTCACCATATCTAGATGTTCAGTTCACCATATCTAGATGTTCAGTTCACCATATCTAGATGTTCAGTTCACCATATATGATGTTCGTTCACCATATCTAGATGTTCTGTTCAAGTGTTCGTTCCATATTAGATGTTCAGTTCACCATATCTAGATGTTCAGTTCCCATATCTGATGTTCAGTTCACCATATCTAGATGTTCAGTTCACCATATTGATGTTCGTTCACCATATCTAGATGTTCAGTTCACCATATCTAGATGTTCAGTTCACCATATATTGATGTTCTGTTCACCATATATAGATGTTCAGTTCCCCATATCTAGATGTTCTGTTCACCATATCTAGATGTTCTGTTTGCCATATATAGATGTTCTGTTCACCATGTATATGTGTTCTGTTCACCATGTATATGTGTTCTGTTCACCATAACTAGATGTTCAGTTCACCATATCTAGATGTTCAGTTCACCATATATAGATGTTCAGTTCACCATATATATGTGTTCAGTTCACCATATCTAGATGTTCAGTTCACCATATCTAGATGTTCAGTTCAGTTCACCATATCTAGATGTTCAGTTCACCATATCTAGATGTTCAGTTCACCATATCTAGATGTTCAGTTCACCATATCTAGATGTTCAGTTCACCATATATAGATGTTCAGTTCACCATCTAGATGTTCAGTTCACCATATCTAGATGTTCAGTTCACCATATCTAGATGTTCAGTTCACCATATATAGATGTTCAGTTCACCATATATAGATGTTCAGTTCACCATATATAGATGTTCAGTTCACCATATATATGTGTTCTGTTCACCATATCTAGATGTTCAGTTCACCATATATAATGTTCGTTCACCATATATATGTGTTCTGTTCACCATATCTAGATGTTCAGTTCACCATATCTAGATGTTCTGTTCACCATATATAGATGTTCTGTTCACCATATATAGATGTTCAGTTCACCATATCTAGATGTTCTGTTCACCATATCTAGATGTTCAGTTCACCATATATAGATGTTCAGTTCACCATATATAGATGTTCAGTTCACCATATATAGATGTTCTGTTCACCATATATAGATGTTCAGTTCACCATATATAGATGTTCAGTTCACCATATCTAGATGTTCAGTTCACCATATCTAGATGTTCAGTTCACCATATCTAAATGTTCAGTTCACCATATCTAGATGATCAGTTCACCATATATAGATGTTCAGTTCACCATATCTAGATGATCAGTTCACCATATCTAAATGTTCAGTTCACCATATATATGTGTTCAGTTCACCATATCTAGATGTTCAGTTCACCATATCTAAATGTTCAGTTCACCATATATATGTGTTCAGTTCACCATATCTAGATGTTCAGTTCACCATATATAGATGTTCAGTTCACCATATATAGATGTTCAGTTCACCATATCTAGATGTTCAGTTCCCCATATCTTGATGTTCAGTTCACCATATATAGATGTTCAGTTCACCATATATAGATGTTCAGTTCACCATATCTAGATGTTCAGTTCCCCATATCTTGATGTTCAGTTCACCATATCTAGATGTTCAGTTCCCCATATCTAGATGTTCAGTTCACCATATATAGATGTTCAGTTCCCCATATCTAGATGTTCTGTTCACCATATATAGATGTTCAGTTCACCATATCTAGATGTTCTGTTTGCCATATATAGATGTTCAGTTCACCATGTATAGATGTTCAGTTCACCATATATAGATGTTCTGTTTGCCATATATAGATGTTCTGTTCACCATATCTAGATGTTCAGTTCACCATATATATGTGTTTAGTTCACCATATATATGTGTTCAGTTCACCATATCTAGATGTTCAGTTCACCATGTATATGTGTTCTGTTCACCATATCTAGATGTTCTGTTCACCATATATAGATGTTCAGTTCACCATATCTAGATGTTCAGTTCACCATATCTAGATGTTCTGTTCACCATAACTAGATGTTCAGTTCACCATATCTAGATGTTCAGTTCACCATATATAGATGTTCTGTTTGCCATATATAGATGTTCTGTTCACCATATCTAGATGTTCAGTTCACCATATATATGTGTTCAGTTCACCATATCTAGATGTTCAGTTCACCATGTATATGTGTTCTGTTCACTATATATAGATGTTCAGTTCACCATATCTAGATGTTCAGTTCACCATATCTAGATGTTCAGTTCACCATATCTCAATGTTCAGTTCACCATATCTAGATGTTCAGTTCACCATATATAGATGTTCAGTTCACCATATATATGTGTTCAGTTCACCATATCTAGATGTTCAGTTCACCATATCTAGATGTTCAGTTCACCATATCTAAATGTTCAGTTCACCATATCTAGATGTTCAGTTCACCATATATAGATGTTCAGTTCACCATATATATGTGTTCAGTTCACCATATATAGATGTTCAGTTCACCATATATAGATGTTCAGTTCATTCAGTTCACCATATCTAGATGTTCTGTTCACCATAACTAGATGTTCAGTTCACCATATCTAGATGTTCAGTTCACCATATATAGATGTTCAGTTCACCATATATATGTGTTCAGTTCACCATATATAGATGTTCTGTTTGCCATATATAGATGTTCTGTTCACCATATCTAGATGTTCAGTTCACCATATATATGTGTTCAGTTCACCATATCTAGATGTTCAGTTCACCATGTATATGTGTTCTGTTCACCATATCTAGATGTTCTGTTCACCATATCTAGATGTTCAGTTCACCATATATAGATGTTCTGTTTGCCATATATAGATGTTCAGTTCACCATATCTAGATGTTCAGTTCACCATGTATATGTGTTCTGTTCACTATATATAGATGTTCAGTTCACCATATCTAGATGTTCAGTTCCCCATATCTTGATGTTCAGTTCACCATATCTAGATGTTCAGTTCACCATATCTAGATGTTCAGTTCACCATATATAGATGTTCAGTTCACCATATATATGTGTTCAGTTCACCATATATAGATGTTCAGTTCACCATATCTAGATGTTCAGTTCACCATATCTAAATGTTCAGTTCACCATATCTAGATGTTCAGTTCACCATATATAGATGTTCAGTTCACCATATCTAGATGTTCAGTTCACCATATATAGATGTTCAGTTCACCATATATAGATGTTCAGTTCACTATATATAGATGTTCAGTTCACCATATATATGTGTTCTGTTCACCATATCTAGATGTTCAGTTCACCATATATAGATGTTCAGTTCCCCATATCTAGATGTTCAGTTCATCATATATAGATGTTCTGTTCACCATATCTAGATGTTTTGATCACCATATCTAGATGTTCAGTTCACCATATCTAGATGTTCTGTTCACCATATATAGATGTTCTGTTCACCATATATAGATGTTCAGTTCACCATATCTAGATATTCTGTTCACCATATCTAGATGTTCTGTTCACCATATATAGATGTTCAGTTCACCATATATAGATGTTCAGTTCACCATATATAGATGTTCTGTTCACCATATATAGATGTTCAGTTCACCATATATAGATGTTCAGTTCACCATATATAGATGTTCAGTTCACCATATATAGATGTTCAGTTCACCATATATAGATGTTCAGTTCACCATATCTAGATGTTCTGTTCACCATATATATGTGTTCAGTTCACCATATCTAGATGTTCTGTTCACCATATCTAGATGTTCTGTTCACCATATATAGATGTTCAGTTCACCATATATAGATGTTCTGTTTGCCATATATAGATGTTCTGTTCACCATATCTAGATGTTCAGTTCACCATATATATGTGTTCAGTTCACCATATATATGTGTTCAGTTCACCATATCTAGATGTTCAGTTCACCATGTATATGTGTTCTGTTCACCATATCTAGATGTTCAGTTCACCATATCTAGATGTTCAGTTCACCATATCTAGATGTTCAGTTCACCATATATATGTGTTCAGTTCACCATATATATGTGTTCAGTTCACCATATCTAGATGTTCTGTTCACCATATCTAGATGTTCTGTTCACCATATCTAGATGTTCTGTTCACCATATATAGATGTTCAGTTCACCATATATAGATGTTCTGTTTGCCATATATAGATGTTCTGTTCACCATATCTAGATGTTCAGTTCACCATATCTAGATGTTCAGTTCACCATATCTTGATGTTCAGTTCACCATATCTAGATGTTCTGTTCACCATATCTAGATGTTCTGTTCACCATATCTAGATGTTCTGTTCACCATATCTAGATGTTCTGTTCACCATATATAGATGTTCAGTTCACCATATATAGATGTTCTGTTTGCCATATATAGATGTTCTGTTCACCATATCTAGATGTTCAGTTCACCATATATATGTGTTCAGTTCACCATATATATGTGTTCAGTTCACCATATCTAGATGTTCAGTTCACCATGTATATGTGTTCTGTTCACCATATCTAGATGTTCTGTTCACCATATCTAGATGTTCAGTTCACCATATATAGATGTTCTGTTTGCCATATATAGATGTTCAGTTCACCATGTATATGTGTTCTGTTCACCATATATAGATGTTCAGTTCACCGTATCTAGATGATCAGTTCCCCATATCTTGATGTTCAGTTCACCATATCTAGATGTTCAGTTCCCCATATCTAGATGTTCAGTTCACCATATATTGATGTTCTGTTCACCATATCTAGATGTTCTGTTCACCATATATAGTTGTTCAGTTCCCCATATCTAGATGTTCTGTTCACCATATATAGATGTTCAGTTCACCATATCTAGATGTTCTGTTTGCCATATATAGATGTTCAGTTCACCATGTATATGTGTTCTGTTCACCATATCTAGATGTTCTGTTCACCATATCTAGATGTTCAGTTCACCATATCTAGATGTTCAGTTCACCATATCTAGATGTTCAGTTCACCATATCTAGATGTTCAGTTCACCATATCTAGATGTTCTGTTCACCATATATAGATGTTCTGTTCACCATATATAGATGTTCAGTTCACCATATCTAGATGTTCTGTTCACCATATATAGATGTTCAGTTCACCATATCTAGATGTTCAGTTCACCATATCTAGATGTTCAGTTCACCATATCTAGATGTTCTGTTCACCATATATAGATGTTCTGTTCACCATATATAGATGTTCAGTTCACCATATCTAGATGTTCTGTTTGCCATATATAGATGTTCAGTTCACCATATCTAGATGTTCAGTTCACCATATCTAGATGTTCAGTTCACCATATCTAGATGTTCTGTTCACCATATATAGATGTTCTGTTCACCATATATAGATGTTCAGTTCACCATATCTAGATGTTCTGTTCACCATATATAGATGTTCAGTTCACCATATCTAGATGTTCTGTTCACCATATATATGTATTCTGTTCACCATATCTAGATTTTCTGTTCACCATATCTAGATGTTCAGTTCACCATATCTAGATGTTCAGTTCACCATATATAGATGTTCAGTTCACCATATATAGATGTTCAGTTCACCATATCTAGATGTTCAGTTCACCATATCTAGATGTTCAGTTCACCATATATAGATGTTCAGTTCACCATATATAGATGTTCAGTTCACCATATATAGATGTTCCGTTCACCACATATATATGATCAGTTGACTTGTTTAATTCTTCAGGCTTGGTCGTGTCTGGTGAGGGGATAGAATTTCTGGCATTTTTACAGCGATATCCTTCAGTAATGATAAAAATGATTGGATTTGGTATATGCAGTGCCATAGGACAGGTATATATATATTTTAAGTTTAAATATTTTTAAATCAAATGAACAGTCTAGCATATATTACTTGTATCCTTATAGCAGGTATGAAGCCTGCCACATAGCAGCCGGTAAGCCACACCCCATAGCAACCAATAACCCAGCCGTTATAGCAGCTACTAAACTCTACCCCCATATTAGCCATCAAACCCCACCCACATATTAGCCCCCCCCCCCACAAGCTACTAAACCCCACCTCATAGCAACTACTAAACTCCACCTTCATAGCAGCCACTAAGCAACACCCTCTTAGCAGCCACTATGCTCCACTTTTATAGCAGGTGCTATACTCCTCCCTCATAGCAGCCACTATGCCCCCCTCATAGCAGCCACTATGCCCCCCTCATAGCAGCCACTAAGCACCACCCTCATAGCAGCCACTATGCCTCCCTCATAGCAGCCACTAAGCACCACCCTCATAGCAGCCACTATGCCCCCCTCATAGCAGCCACTAAGCTCCACCCTCATAGCAGCCACTAATCTCCACTTTTATAGCAGGTGCTATGCTCCACCCTCATAGCAGCCACTAATCTCCACTTTTATAGCCAGCGCTATGCTCCACCCTCATAGCAGCCACTATGCCCCCCTCATAGCAGCCACTATGCCCGCCTCATAGCAGCCACTAAGCACCACCCTCATAGCAGCCACTATGCCCGCCTCATAGCAGCCACTAAGCACCACCCTCATAGCAGCCACTATGCCCCCTCATAGCAGCCACTAAGCACCACCCTCATAGCAGCCACTATGCCCCCCTCATAGCAGCCACTAAACTCCACCCTCATAGCAGCCACTAATCTCCACTTTATAGCAGACGCTATGCTCCACCCTCATAGCAGCCACTATGCCCCCCTCATAGCAGCTACTATGCCCCCCTCATAGCAGCCACTAAGCACCACCCTCATAGCAGCCACTATGCCCCCTCATAGCAGCCACTAAGCACCACCCTCATAGCAGCCACTATGCCCCCCTCATAGCAGCCACTAAGCTCCACCCTCATAGCAGCCACTAATCTCCACTTTTATAGCAGGCGCTATGCTCCACCCTCATAGCAGCCACTAAACTCCATTTTTATAGCAGCCACTATGCTCCACCCTCATAGCAGCCTTAGTGCTCCACCCTAATAGCAGCCACTAAGCTCCACTTTTATAGCAGGTGCTATACCCCACCCTCAAGAGCAGCCACTAAGCTCCACCCTCATAGCAACCACTATGCCACACCCTCATAGCAGCCACTATGCCACACCCTAATACCGGGAACTCAGCACCACCCTTGTAGCAGCCACTAAGCTCCACCCTTATAGCAGCCACTAAGCTCCACCCTTATAGCAGCCACTATGCTCCACCCTCATAGCAGCCACTAAACTCCACTTTTATAGCAGCCACTATGCTCCACCCTTATAGCAGTCACTAAGCTCCACCCTTATAGCAGCCACTAAGCTCCACCCTTATAGCAGCCACTATGCTCCACCCTCATAGCAGCGACTAAACTCCACTTTTATAGCAGCCACTATGCTCCACCCTCATAGCAGCCACTATGCTCCACCCTCATAGCAACCACTATGCTCCACCCTTATAGCAGCCACTATGCCACATCCTCATAGCAGCCACTATGCCACACCCTCATAGCAACCACTATGCCACATCCTCATAGCAGCCACTATGCCACACCCTAATACCGGGAACTCAGCACCACCCTTGTAGCAGCCACTAAACTGAACCCTCAGCGGCACCACAACGCTTTGAACATTGATCTAACTCAATATTTGTCATCGCTTCATCTTGATCTGAAATAATGCTCTGATCAGGAGGGGCATCGGGAGCGACATCGGGAGGGACATCTACACCGGGAGGGGCATCGGGAGGGGCATCGGGAGGGGCATCGGGAGGGACATCGGGAGGGACACTGGGAGGGACATCGGGAGGGACACCGGGAGGGACACCGGGAGGGGCACCGGGAGGGACCGGGAGGGACATCTACACTGGGAGGGGCATCCTGAGGGACATTGGGAGGGGCACAGGGAGGGACACCGGGAGGGGCACAGGGAGGGACATTGGGAGGGACACCGGGAGGGACACCGGGAGGGACATCTACACCGGGAGGGGCACTGGGAGGGGCATCAGGAGGGACATTGGGAGGGGCACAGGGAGTGACACCGGGAGGGACATTGGGAAGGACATCGGGAGGGACATCGGGAGGGACATCTACACCGGGAGGGGCACTGGAAGGGGCATCGGGAGGGACATTGGGAGGGGCACAGGGAGGGACATTGGGAGGGGCACAGGGAGGGACACCGGGAGGGACATTGGGAAGGACATTGGGAAGGACATTGGGAAGGACATCGGGAGGGACATCGGGAGGGACACCAGGAGGGACATCGGGAGGGACATCTACACCGGGAGGGGCACTGGGAGGGGCATTGGGAGGGACATCGGGAGGGGCACAGGGAGGGGCACAGGGAGGGACATCTACACCGGGAGGGGCACCGGTGTTCTTCCTCCGCAACTTATTTTAAGCTTATTCATTTTTATTTTTCAACAGCAACAAACAACATTACAACATAAAGCAGAAGAATGAAAGATTAAGTCTTATAACAGCTCTTCGCCACCACTTAAAGCTGGAATGTATATAACCATGGGCATATCCATTGGTGCAACTGTAAATAAATAAGACAGGTTGAAGACTGGTTGTGTTAACATTGCACGCTGGTGGTAAAGATAATCAAATATGTTGTGAGTTTTCATATACAAATAAGAAACACAAATTAATGAATTGTCGTCTGCTGTGAGTATTTTACATTTATTCATCGTCGCTACCGGTTGCCCATATGAGCGACGCCTCCTGAAGAGATTAATCATTTTAGATTTTTGGAGGATAGTGCAATGATACAGACAGAGACCCATTCCAGAGTCTCCTCTGGTTCTTTTACATGCACTGTGTACAGCACCAACACGAGACCTCGGTTTAACATTACATCTGAAAGACTGTTAATTTTATTAGGGTCAGACGAGGGGATTGAACCTGCGATCCCTGGATTACCAATCCAGCGTGTTACCACTGGACTACAGATCCTTCTGCTACAATCATTTTAACTATTTATAGCCTTTTTTTTCACAGCATGCAAATAGTGAATGCGTGACCTAACAGCGTTTTATTTGTTTATTTCAGGTGTTCATCTTCATCACCGTCACATCATTCGGACCGCTATCCTGCTCCATCATAACCACAACAAGAAAGTTTTTCACCATTTTAGGATCTGTGATTATATTTGCACATCCCATTGGTTCCCGGCAATGGGCGGGCACCGTTCTAGTGTTTATGGGTATTGGACTTGATAGTGTGTACGGGAAAGAGAAAAAAGATGCTAAAGATGCAAGGGCTGTCAGTTAATGATGGTTTCAGGCTGGATATTAATTTATGTCAATTAATGATGGTTTCAGGCTGGATATTAATTTATGTCAGTGAATGATGGTTTCAGGCTGGATATCAATTTATGTCAATTAATGATGGTTTCAGGCTGGATATCAATTTATGTCAATTAATGATGGTTTCAGGCTGGATATTAATTTATGTCAGTTAATGATGGTTTCAGGCTGGATATCAATTTATGTCAATTAATGATGGTTTCAGGCTGGATATTTTAATTTATGTCAGTTAATGATGGTTTCAGGCTGGATATCAATTTATTAGATATAGATATATTCCAGGTGCCATTGAGGCCTCTGTTGCCTGTGTGAACGAAATAGGATACCACAAAAGCATTATACAAATTTATTTTAGCTCTATTGCGAAACAAGTTCTTACAACTTATATTAATCACTCTCGAGACCTCATTCCTGATGGAATCCATCGCCATGAGGGAGAGAGAAGAGGCAACGTGGAATTAAATGCCTTGCCTAAGGGCACAATCATAATGGCTCCAGTGGGGCTCTAACTCCGGACTGCGCTATCACGACTTTCTGCTATATAATGGTTTTGTGTTGAAAAATAACTGACTCGTTCGAAATTGATAATTTTAGATGTTCAGGTCCAATTGTGAAAATGTGAAAATGTGAAAATGTGAATCTTCCAAGATGGCTTCCAAAATATGCGCCTAACTTAGAGGGCAACCGGTGTTTTATATTTAGGAGTACAAATATAAAATATAACACTCTTTTATTTTATGCTTTCCAATGAAATATAGAAATCAGTGAAATAAAATGTGTTATTCATCTGGTTGAAAGCAGTGAACACATTTTATTTGTATGCTTTCCAATGAAATATAGAAATTTATCAGTGAAATAAAATGTGTTATTCCACTGGTTGAAAGCAATGGAATAACACATTTTCCTTCTCACTGCTTTGCATGTGTGGTAATTACCGTAGTCGCTGCATGTGTGGTAATTAGCCGCTGCATGTTGAAATGTTGTCAACACAAATGTTTTCGGACTCGAGCTGTCTGCAATCTCGGTCATGACATCATTTATGATCGTCTAAGCACGACGTTGACTCCATTTATCGCACAGTTGCATCGGTTTCTAACATAAAAACATTTCAGCCTAAAACAACGAAAAATGTATTGTTTGTTTAAGTGAACGATGGAATATTATTTCACTCATGGACATAGCTAGCACCGCTTGTGATAATAATGTTTTCAGTGTTCATTCAGTGTTCATTCGGTGTTCATTCAGTGTTCATTCGGTGTTCATTTGGTGTTCATTCAGTGTTCAATCGGTGTTCATTCAGTGTTCAATCGGTGTTCATTCAGTGTTCATTCGATGTTCATTCAGTATTCATTCGGTGTTCATTCGGTGAAATATAAATTGATCATTCACTGAAACAAACAAACATCCTGTTAATGTTATGTCAGCGTTATCATTTACAAGCGAATGATTTATTTTAATTAGCTCAATTACCGAGTATCATACGCAGATGGGCAATTACCGAGTATCATACACAGATGGGCAATTACCGAGTATCATACACAGATCTGCAATTACCGAGTATCATACACAGATGGGCAATTACCGAGTATCATACACAGATGGGCAATTACCGAGTATCATACGCAGATGTGCAATTACCGAGTATCATACGCAGATGGGCAATTACCGAGTATCATACACAGATGGGCAATTACCGAGTATCATACACAGATGGGCAATTACCGAGTATCATACACAGATGTGCAATTACCGAGTATCATACGCAGATGGGCAATTACCGAGTATCATACACAGATGGGCAATTACCGAGTATCATACACAGATGGGGGGAAATGTCTCAAGCGTCCTGAATGATCTTGCACATATTTAATTGTCAAAGCAACTATTGAAATTATATAGGCCTAATTTTAATATCGGGCGGCCTCTGTGACCCGGTGGTTACAGTTGTTGACTTCAAATCACTTGCCTCTCACCGCTGTAGGTTTGAATTCTTTCATGTGAAGAAGCTATCCAGCTTGCGGAAGGTTGGCAGTTCTATCCGGGTCTGTGTCTGAAATACTGCTCCAGGCTCTTCTTCCACCAACAATAGCTGGAGAGACGCCATATGACCTAAGCTGTTGGTGCGACTTTAAACCCTAAAACAATCAAACAAACTCATTTTGGTATCAGGTAATGGCTACATACAAACAAAAATGTATGCTTTCTAGCTTTTTCATAAATATGTCGGCCTTAAAAAGAGATTTCAGCATGATAATTACTGCTACATTGTCTGTGTGTTTCTTTTGTGTTTTACGTTTATTAATCGTCGCTACCGGTTGCCCATATGAGCGACGCCTCCTGAAGAGATTAGTCATTTTGGATTTTTGGTGGATAGTGCAATGATACAGACAGAGACCCATTCCAGCAGAGTCTCCTCTGGTTCTTTTACGTGCACGGTGTTAAACACTGACACGAGACCTCGGTTTAACGTCCCATCTGAAAAACTGTTAATTTTATTAGGGTCAGACGGGGGATCGAACCTGCGATCCCTGGATTACAGATCCGTCTTGTTTCATAATTATGTCGTGTATAAAACTCCTCCTATTCGTGTATTTTGGAGGATTCAATAATTATAATTTAAACATAGGAGGTATTTTCTCATATTTTATTTTGTTGTTCATATATTAACATTTTAGTTTATACAAAGAATTTTAGCTCGATTGTGAAACAAGTTCTTTACAACTTTTATTAATCACGCTCAAGACCTCATTCCTGATTGAATCCATCGCCATGAGGGAACACGAAGCGGCAACGTGGAATTTAAATGCCTTGCTCAGTTGGGCTCTGTCCCTTTCGCACCTGAAGTGAACGCGCTATCACGACTTCCACATTTTAATGTTTTATTTAGTACTTAACCGAATAACAGAACCGGTAATAAGAATCAGCCGATTATCATGCATCGGACGACAACAGTAACAGCAGTTTGAGTATCGGTTTATCAGATTGCTGGGGAACAAAATACCTGTTTGAATTTGATGGACTGGCAAATAGCCACTAATAAGGCATGCTTCATGTTGCACGACATTCTAGTGGAAGATATGACATGAAGTAGTTATTGTTTGTTAAAGCAATATTCAAAAATTAGTTTAAATTAAGATTATTTCCATTTATGCTGATACAGTGTAAACCTCAAAACCGGAACCCCTCTTGAGCGAACTCCACCCCAAACTCCACCCCAAACTCCACCCCAAACTCCACCCCAAACTCCACCCCAAACTCGACGGTTTTCCCGGCGCCCGATATGTCTACTTCTTTATTCATTGTAAAAAAATACCTCTATAAACTGAAACCCCTTTTTTTACTGGACAAATTTTAAGACCCATTTGTGCAAATTACCTCTTAAAACTGAACGCCCAATTACAAAATTGCTGATCCGAACAATCTTAGTCTCGCCAGAAGTTTAACACCTTTTGCGATTTCAAAATTAAATTACCTGGCCTAATCTGTGGGCATATTAGTATTGTTATTGTTTACATAACCGGCGGTGTTGTTGCAAGAATAAAAAGGCGGGATAAACTTGTTTAATTATTATTATTATTGTTATACTGTGTTTTCGCCATTGAGTTTCTAGCACAGCAAATTTTATTTGAAATCTCTCGATAAAAATATGTTCACTCTGCCCATCTCTGTAGTAAAATCAATTTTCTAGAAACAAAACACAGAAATTCCATATCTCTTTATACATGCACCTGTTGTAATGAGAGACATCTATAATTTTCTATTGGCAGATAAAGTCTGATTTATTCCAATATGCGAATAGGTCCTTTTAGTTAGAATCCTTTGTTTTTACTGTATGATAAATGTCATTTTATCCAAATCGTGTTAATTAACTGATAACATTCTTTTTTAGAAATAAATACCCTTATACTGTATGAGATCTGTCGAGATATAGTAATATAATAATCACAAGAAGCGATAGTAGAATAAAATTGTTAGCATGTTGTGCAAAGGAAACAACGATAAAAATGGAGGAAAACACTTAATAGGACCTATCTACTCTAAGGGAGTATTCAAGGGCAGTAACTGACCGATGTCCCTTATTTAAAGTTCTCCGTAGCAGTTACTTCCCTTATAGACTATAATCTAATCCACATTAATAATCGCTGTTAAACTATTATTAGTGTACCAATAAACTATGCGTTTACCAGTCAGATGACGTATTAAATCACGGCGGCTGTTTGAAATTGATTGACAATTTAGTGCCTGGGGGAGGAACATCTGTCTTGGATTAATGTATGGCTTTGGATTATGGACAATAGGGGCAATTAACAAGGATCAGTCAAGCCGGTCGCATATCGTGTGATTTATTAATATGGATAATCGGAAATGTTACAGTAATGCCGTAGACATTCAAATATTGATGGTGTCAAAAAATACAATTTTCAAAGCACTTTCCCGACCGGGCTTGCCAGCAGGAATCATTTGCTTGTCTGGCAGTCATTAGCACTTCCCTGGGCCATGGATTTGGCTATGCTCATGTATGTTGTTGTAACTATAATTTTTTGAAATTTGTTCAAAACATTAACCCCCACCCACTCCCATAAAAAAAACTCTAAACTGAATACCTCTCCAAACCTAACTTTTCCTCCAGTCCTAAGGCAGGTCGGTTTAAAGGGGTTTCACTGTAGTCAAATATGAATTTCGTAAAAAAAATACAGCTTCAACCAAGAGCAACCGGAATCAATTGTTTATCTAAATAAATGGCAGTCTGATTGCTGGTTAACCACCAGTTTTATTCAATTATTATGTTGATCGATAGTGTTTTGGTAATGAACAGTTGAAACTGTGTTGCATATAATATTATGTGCCTGTATGATTTATGTGATGGAATGGACCAATGCGCTTTATTAAATTTGAGTGGCCGAGTGTTTACAGTTTGTTGACTTCACATCATTTGCCCTCACCGCTGTAGTTTCCAATCGTACTGGGAGTGTCAAATTCTGTGAGGAAGCTATCCAGTTGGTGGTTCTTCCTGGTCCTACTCCACCAATAATAGATGGAGAGTTGTCGTATGACCTCAGATGTTGGTTCCACTTAAACTCCAAAAAAACAAAAGAAACATACAGTCAAACCTGTGTTAAGCAGCCAGCCAAGGGAATCACAGAAAATGGCTGCTTAATAGAGGTTAAATGTATAATAAAACAACATTGGGAATCGGAAAACTGGCTGCTTAATGCAGGTTGGCTGCTTAATAGAGGTGACCACTAACACAGGTTTCACTGTAATTATATTAAATTTTAAATATTTGCCTTTCAAATATTATTTATGGAATAAAATGAATGTGTGTTGTGTTTATTGGGGTATACAATACATGTGTGCTGTTTAAAGTTGGGGGAGGGGAAAGACCTCCATATGTTACAAAGCACAAATGTATTGCATTTCCCAATAAACAAAACACAGGTCGATTTTATTCCTTATATTTACAATGCATTTTCTAAACCTTTCAAGACTAGATGATCACAAATGGTACACATGTTTTGTTAACATTATATTTACATCGTTTTCAATTAATGGAACGGATTTGTGACATCAAACAACAACTTTAAAGCGACATTACATGGCAAAAAGCAAATAAAATTCATGTTTTCACATATTGCTACTGCAAATTCTTCTGAATACATTCATTCGAACACTAACATTGAATCAATAAACAGTGTTTTTGTTGTCTACAAAGTTTCAAAAGTGAAAGTAGGATTTCATATAATGGTCATCCACGCTCATGAAATGATGTTTGTTTGTCATTGGAGTCAATACTAAACACGCGATACTTTCGTTTAGAGATAATTTATCTAAGATTAGTCTACAAATAAATATGCATAGGCACAAATGTGAGATACAACGGTAAATCTGTACCATAAATTGTGTTATTTGGGATACACGCATTGTATTACGCATGAATGTCGACCCAATTTACATTATTTTGTCAACAAACCACGTATACGATGCTTGTTTATTTGTTGAAATACTCAACTTTTGAGGCAAATATTTGGGGGAAATGTATACCATATAAATTGATGATATAATAGGAAATTACATTCTGCAGACATTTGAGTTTTCACCGATGTATTGTTGCTTTAACCTATCAGCAACTTCTCGTTAAATACAATCATATGCTTGATATAAAATGGACAATGATACAACATTGCTTGGACAATGATACAGCATTACTTGGACAATGATACAACATTACTTGGACAATGATACAACATTACTTGGACAATGATACAACATTGCTTGGACACTGATACAACATTATTTGGACAATGATACAACATTGCTTGGACACTGATACAACATTACTTGGACAATGATACAACATTACTTGGACAATGATACAACATTACTTGGACAATGATACAACATTACTTGGACAATGATACAACATTACTTGGACAATGATACAACATTACTTGGACAATGATACAACATTACTTGGACAATGATACAACATTACTTGGACAATGATACAACATTACTTGGACAATGATACAACATTATTTGGACAATGATACAACATTATTTGGACAATGATACAACATTACTTGGACAATGATACAACATTACTTGGACAATGATACAACATTACTTGGACAATGATACAACATTACTTGGACAATGATACAGCATTACTTGGACAATGATACAACATTACTTGGACAATGATACAACATTACTTGGACAATGATACAACATTATTTGGACAATGATACAACATTACTTGGACAATGATACAACATTACTTGGACAATGATACAACATTACTTGGACAATGATACAACATTACTTGGACAATGATACAGCATTACTTGGACAATGATACAACATTACTTGGACAATGATACAACATTACTTGGATAGTGATACAACATTACGTGGAAAAGGATTATACAATGTTACGTGTATCAGGTTTAATAGACCACGTAAAATAGGACAACCGAAAATGATCAGCTAAATTGCTAAGTCAGTCATGTTCGTTCTTGTCAGTCCAGGACGTCTCTGTACACCCAAACGGACTAAGTAACACCTACAAGGGTGCAGGGACGTTGTAAGCCTAATTAACACTGATCCACTGCCACCAACAGTGTAATACCAACATGATCAAACATATTTTTCAAACAATTACTACAATCAGTGTCTCCTTGGCCGTTGTTACGGTCGTTGATTTCAAATCACTCGCCCCTCACCGCTGTAGGTTCGAATCCCACTGGGGGTGTTGAATTCTTTCAAGTGAGGAAGCTGGCTTGCAGAAGGTCGGTGGTTCTACCAGGGTGACTGTTGGAGCCTGAAATACTGCTCGGAGGGGCACCCGGGGTCTTCCTCCACCAATAATTGCTGGACTTACAACAAACTATCGGCCCAATGCGACGACACTTCATGATGAGTGTGCGTCTCGTCTGCTCTTGACTAATGTACAAATGTCAAGTCAAAAATTGTCAAATAAAATATATAGCGATCAATTGAATTTGCTTGAATTTTGGGCTCACCTGCTAACTGTCGTTCGTGGTCCATCTGGAACATTTTGCTTCAAATTATATCTCCGGGACCACTGGTTCAATGCTCCTGTAACTTTAGAGCAATGATCACTGGTTTATCCTCTTTAATGAGTGTAATGCACAAACACTAGACCTCGGTTTAAAGTCCCATCTGAAAGATTTTTTAATAGGGTCAGGTGGGGGATCTAACCTGCGATCCCTGGATTCCCAGTCCATTGCGTTAACCACTGGACTACGTATCCGTCTAACATGTAGCATCACCTAGTGAACCTCTACTAAGTTAGCTCAAATTGTGATCCTAGGATTTACTTCTGGCAAAATGATATTAGTTTATACAAATTTATTTTAGCTCAATTGCGAAACAAGTTCTTATAACTTATATTAATCACTCTCGAGACCTCATTTTGTTATGGAATCCATCGCCACGAGGGAGAGAGAAGAGGCAATGTGGAATTTAAATGCCATGCCTAAGGGCATAATCGTAACGGCTCCAGCGGGGCATTCTCCAGGCCAGTCCAAAATGACATTAATATCAAAACCTCTCTACGGCTCAATTAATGGTCTCGGTGATAAAAATATATGACTGACCAGGCAAATATATCAACGCCTGTTCCCAGGTTATTTATCAAAACCTCTCTACGGCTCAATTAATGGTCTCGGTGATAAAAATATATGACTGACCAGGCAAATATATCAACGCCTGTTCCCAGGTTATTTATCAAAACCTCTCTACGGCTCAATTAATGGTCTCGGTGATAAAAATATATGACTGACCAGGCAAATATATCGACGCCTGTTCCCAGGCTACTCCTAGGACCATATTCGTAGTTTTCATGTCTAGTTTCAAAAACCACAATGCTCAGTTCTTGGATATTTGGTATGTAGTATTACCTAGACTAGTTAACTCAAATATGGATCCTGGGGTTATATTTATTTACCACATTGTAAGGTCACATAATTTACATCGACCCGGTGTAACCGGCCAAGATTGTCTTCCATAAGAAAAACCTCGTGGCCAAATTAAACCTAAACAATATGAAAACTGTCGTCAATAATGCTCTAGAAAAATATGCGAACAGTAATACACATTTTAACATTTTTGAGCAGGGTAGAACTGACACATATTCTATAAGAGACTGGAACTGCTCTTTCAGCCAAATTGGAATAGTATTTCTCTCTGGTGTGTTCATATCATACGTATATTACCTCCTACTAATTCAGATTCAAATTATGAATTAAGTTATAAGAAATTAAGTCACATTTGTTCGTACAAGTTAGATCTATATATATAAGGGTGAACGGACGTTTTGGCCAGCGGACGTTTTGGCCAGCTGGGTTTCAGGGTAGGACGTTTTGGCCAAAATGAGTTTTTGAGGGGAAATTTTCTGTTTTGGTTGTTAGAAGTATAAGATGTATTTCATTTATTAAAAGTCAAGTACATAATACATTCATACATTTGGTTGGCCAGCACGGAGGTTATGGGAAACACCTCGCAGGAATTGGGGGATGGTTTTTCTGCCGGATGCTATGTCTTGGCACAGGTTGTGGAGACGGTTTTGAAGTTCAGTGTAGACCTTTTTGGTGCGCTTCTTGGGTCTGATGCCACGGTCATCTTGCAGCATCACAGTGGAGACACGGGCACACTCAGCTTGAAGAACTTCGATTAGCTTCCAGATGGTGGGGTGATCTTGGCCGACCAGCTGCATGAACTTGTTGTTGAACCCCTCACAGATGTTGTTGGTTCTGGGTTGGTTGGCAAGTGTCACATCATGCTGGTTCCAGCGAGCGGGTTGGAACATCGGTGGTGTGCGTCTGAAGGCTAGGCGAAGCTCATCTTGTTGCCGCCGCGGTCTGAGTTGGCCAGAGACATAGGTGGAATCAAAGTAGTCAAGGAGGTCGGCAGCTTCATCTGGGCAGTTGTCTCTGAGGTAGGACATCCCCTCTGCAACGTCATCAACTGGAAGAAAGGCAAGAGCATCAATCTGACCACAGAACAATTTCATCTTTGGTTTTGGACTCGACCTTGACAGTGTACATCAAACCATCTAGACATAGTTTTTTGCCGCCGCGTTTGGTGTTGATGATCTCCATTGTGGAACAGTAGAGATTGTTATGAGAAAGTTGTGAGAGGGCTGAGAATTTATAGTGTTCCTACCCAAAAATTATGGATATTTAGTAATTGCATTTATCTCAAAGTAGTTCAATTGAGTAGATCAAATACTTCAAAGGTTTCACATTATTGGAATTGCAATTCGTAATTAAATTCAAAGTAGTTCAACTGAGTAAATCAAATACTTCAAAGGTGTTACATTAACAACCAAAACAGAAAATTTCCCCTCACATTATTGGAATTGCAATTCGTAATTAAATTCAAAGTAGTTCAACTGAGTAAATCAAATACTTCTGAAAGCACAGCATCACCCACTTGCTAAATAGAGCCATCCTGGGCCGTATTCTCGAAATTACTTAAGTTTTTGTTTTAACTTAAATAAAAAATTTTCCCCTCAAAAACTCATTTTGGCCAAAACGTCCTACCCTGAAAACCCAGCTGACCAAAACGTCCGCTGGCCAAAACATCCGGGCCAAAACGTCCGCTGGCCAAAACGTCCTACATTCATATATAAGACAGGATGATTCTCTGTTCCATCACATCAAGCCCTGCAATTAAAGTGAAAATATGTTGTTACATGTATATTCTTTAAAGTTTTGAGTCTTTGTTATAAGCACAGCCCTAACCCAAACCCATAAAACTAACCCTGACATTAGACAGGTCCGTACCCCCCCCCCCTCCCCTCCGAATATAGCTTATGTGATGTTTGTCTTGGATACAAGTTGTCTGATCTGTCTAAAGTAGGGTCATGATTTTGCATGATACAATCCTCACCCCACGCGCGTGTTTTACGTTTATTTATCGTCGCTACCGGTTGCCCATATGAGCGACGCCTCCTGAAGAGATTAGTCATTTTAGATTTTTGGCGGATAGCAGGGTTTCTGCCAGTGGAGGGGGGGGGGGGTACAAATCCCCCCTTGACTTGAAGAAGGGGGTATGTACCCCACCCCCTTTCTGCTGAGCAACACTTTTTAAAAGGGTGTTTTATTGAAGGAAGGGCTTTTCTAATAGTAGTAATGTGTGGATTGTTAGGTAATACTCTAGGACATATCTCTACATACATTGTTGACCACTTTACTTTATATAATTCAATACATCATCATGAAACTGTCCGCATAGATCACTTTGACTACCGGTAATATCACTTCAGATTAGGATTCTGTGGTTTTGCCGTAGTCCTTTCCAAGTGCCAAATGCTCGGAAAACGCGTGTTGAGGGTTTCAGAACAAAATTTTGTATGGGGGCCCTCCCCCAGACACCCCGCTGTGCTGCGCGCCTTTGGCGCGACCACTGGTATGTATATGTACCCCCCTTCTTCAAATTCCTGGCGGAAACCCTGGATAGTGCATGATACAGACAGAGATCCATTCCAGAGTCTCCTCTGGTTCTTTTACGTGCACGGTGTACAGCAACGACACGAGACCTCTGTTTAATGTCCCATCTGAAAGACTGTTAGTTTTATTAGGGTCAGACGGGGGATCGAACCTGCGACCTGGATTATCAGTCCAGCGTGTTGTCAAGGAGAGACCCCCTCCATAGGAGGTTCAATGATATAACATGATTGCTGTTAATAAAATGATGGCAATACCTTTGTGTGACATTCAAAGCACAGGAAATGAACGAGTGCACTATTAGCGCCCAGACAGTCGAGGCCTTCAAGATAGGCCTCCAGAGCTGCTACACCCTCCCCGTAGTGAAATACCAGTATTGGGATCTACTACGTAACATACAGATACAGATACAGAAATGTTAATTTCCTGCCCACCAATGGTTCCTTTGTTATCCGTATCAGACGTCAGTAAATCTCTATCGAAGCCATTGTTTGTAGCCTGCAATCTCCCCCATAGTGACCCCTCCGGGAAAATGTTGCAAACATTCAGGCGACTTGGATAATATATTATTTAGACAGGCCTTTTGTTAGATAAGTACTTGCTCGGGGCCCTTTATTGAGCATAGGCCTAATATCTACTTGAGAAATGGATTATATTTTATCACCTTCATACAAAAATGTCAAAGCAGACCGTATAGATTTAGAATGATAACTGGACAATTATATACAACAGCATGTCAATTATTGACAGAAAACCAATAACATAAATAAATGACATCTGGGTTAGGTACGTATTTGCACAATGGGCAACAATAAGAAATATGTAGGTATAGTGGATGATTGGTTCAGCGTCAGGTAATCCAGTGATCGCATGTTCGATCCCCCGTCTGACCCTAATAAAATTAAGTCTTTCAGATGGGACGTTAAACCGAGGTCTCGTATCGGTGCTTTACACCGTGCACGTAAAAGAACCAGAGGAGACTTTGGAATTGGTCTCTGTCTGTATCATTGCACTATTCTCCAAAAATCGAAAATGACTAATGTCTTCAGGAGGCGTCGCTCATATGGGCAAAAGGTAGCGACGATAAATAAACGTAAAACACAGAGTGTCAGGTTTGACTACTCCAGGACAAGTAGCGTCACGGAGATTCTGAGTGAACATCAGTGGGACACATTACAGCACGGGCAGACCTTTGTCCACAATGCCCTACAACATACTAATCAACTTTGTCAACATTTCACAGGTTCGACACCCCATCTGACCCTAATAAAATTAACAGTCTTTCAGACGGGACATTAAACCGAGATCTCGTGTCGGTGCTTTACACCGTACACGTAAAAGAACCAGAGGAGACTCTGGAATGTGCCTCTCTTTGTATCATTGCACTATCCTCCAAAAATCTAAAATGACTAATCTCTTCAGGAGACGTCGCTCATATGGGCAACCGATAGCGACGATAAATAAACGTAAACAAAAATCAATATTTCACCTGATCTACCACTACACACACGTAGATGGACAACAATCCACGCTTCCCATCACTACACACAGATCTACTGCATGCACGCTATCTACCAGCACCACTTCTTTCTAACTAGTAGTGCCTGTACAACCATCTGCCCACTACACACAGATCTACTGCATGCACGCTATCTACCAGCACCACTTCTTTCTAACTAGTAGTGCCTGTACAACCATCTGCCCACTACACACAGATCTACTGCATGCACGCTATCTACCAGCACCACTTCTTTCTAACTAGTAGTGCCTGTACAACCATCTGCCCACTACACACAGATCTACTGCATGCACGCTATCTACCAGCACCACTTCTTTCTAACTAGTAGTGCCTGTACAACCATCTGCCCACTACACACAGATCTACTGCATGCACGCTATCTACCAGCACCACTTCTTTCTAACTAGTAGTGCCTGTACAACCATCTGCCCACTACACACAGATCTACTGCATGCACGCTATCTACCAGCACCACTTCTTTCTAACTAGTAGTGCCTGTACAACCATCTGCCCACTACACACAGAACTACTGCATGCAAGCTATCTACCAACACAACTTCTTTCTAGTTGGTAGTGTCCTGTACAACCATCTGCCCACTACACACAGAACTACTGCATGCAAGCTATCTACCAACACCACTTCTTTCTAGTTGGTAGTGTCCTGTACAACAATCTGCCCTATACACACAGATCTACTGCATGCAAGCTATCTCCCAGCACCACTTCTTTCTAACTAGTAGTGTCCTGTACAACCATCTGCCCACTACACACAGAACTACTGCATGCAAGCTATCTACCAACACAACTTCTTTCTAGTTGGTAGTGTCCTGTACAACCATCTGTGAATCATTCAATCCAGGAAAACGTCCAGTCGCTTCTGGTGAATTCCGTAACTTCACATCATTTTTCATGTTTTAAGTCACATGTAAAAATACCGAATTGTAGCTGTAATGTGTCCTGATTGCTGCGCATACATTCGTTGTTTTTATTATACATTTGCCTCTAATGTATAATAAAAACAACATATTGGGAAGCTGGAAAATGGCTGTTTAATACAGGTTGGCTGCTTACTGGAGGTGACCACTATTAAGCAACCACCTATGCTAAACAACCAATTTCTGTTATTACTTTGACTGGCTGCATAAGACAGGTTTGAATGTAATCTTAAATTTTCTATCTGATCTTTTCGTAACTCAGTTGCGCTTTAACAAATCACAATCGTAATACAATTGATGTGTGTAGGCCCTACATCATTGTTAGGGTGTTATGTTCCTGGCACTAAACGGGGGGCACTCGCATAAATTGTATATAACTTTAAGTCATTATTAATCAAGGTATTATTGATTGTATATACAGGGCTACAGCGGTTACTTTTCGACAACATATGTATAGTTTATACAGATTTATCTTAGCTCGATTGCGAAACAAGTTATTTCAACTTATATTAATTACTCTCGAGACCTCATTCCTGATGGAATTCATCGCCACGAGGGAGAGAGAAGAGGCAATATGGAATTTAAATGCCTTGCCTAAGGGCGCAATCGTAACGGCTCCAGCGGGGCTCGAACTCCGGACCTTTCGCACATGAAGCGAACGAATATCCACTGCGCTATCACGACTTCCACATATGTTTGTTTTACAGTATGGCATCCCGATAGGTTGTATCATATATTAATACTTTTAATGGACTGCAAGTACACAGGTATGACGTCACGACAGTGTTTTAAGTGCGAAGTTTTAAAAATATTATATATGTAGGCCTATAAATAATTAAGAAACATTTCAAATACCAAATTCACATCACTATTTCGCCCAGTCGGCCCATGCCTAAATACAGCTCCTGCGTTACGATTGTGCCCTTAGGCAAGGCTCTTAAATTTCACATTGCCTCTTCTCTCTCCCCCATGGCGATGGATTCCATCAGGAATGAGGTCTCGAAGGCGATTTATCTAAATGGTGTAAGAACTTGTTTCGCAATCGAGCTAGAATATTTAAAAAAAAAATAAAAATAAAAAAAAATAAACTAATACCCTGAAATTACAAATCTTTCATATCACTCAAATACACATTCACTATTGGGCCAACTGCTTTCATAGTTTGTGTATAAATACAAATTTATTTTAGCTCGATTGTGAAACAAGTTCTTACAACTTATATTAATCACTTTCGAGACCTCATTCCTGATGGAATCAATCACCGGGAGCTTTCATAGTTATAGTTGCCAACTTGCCAGGAGTTTTCGCCGTTGTATGTAGGTCACAGCCTGGGGTCCAGTATGTCGATTTTTCATTAATTTACTTCTGGCAAAATGATATTACCAGAAACTCAATACGGCCCAATTAATGATCTCAGTATTAAATATATATACAAGGCAAAATATATCAACGCCAGTTCCCAAGCTATGTAGGTCATAACATGCTCTTCATACCCCCCTCCGACGATGTATGTTATTTTGTCATTCTGTACGCTTCCATCTAGTATCTGTGGAACTAGTTCTATACACAGGGATTCGGCACGTTTGGGGGTACTAGTATATTTAAGTACTTACATATATTTACTAGTACCCCCAAACGTATACTAGTACCCCCAAACGTGCCGAATGATATATATATATTTTTTATATTTAAGTTTATTTAACGTCGCTACCGGTTTCCCATTTGAGCGACGGGCAATTTACCTAACAACACCTTTCCTGGGCAGGCTCCAGCGGTTAACCAGTACTTGGTGCACCAACCTCCGTAAGAAACTGCCAACTTGTTTATATAAATGAGACACGGTCTGAGCGGGGCTCGAACCCGTGACCATCTAGTTATATAAAGAGGGGTAGATCTATATTTGTAATTCTAGACTATGGTGATCAATCTAGTTTGTTTTGTGAATACTACAAATAGTTTGTGGTCATTGTGTTTCATATTGTTTTGGTGGATGCGTGGCACACCAGGGACGTAGTAGAACCAATCTAATGCATATAGAGGGTCGACGGCATGGTTCCCATGACATGTCCTTCCCTAGAACGTCTGTGGTGCAATCTGTAGTAATTCCTGCCAAAAATGTATTTAAGTTTACATGTGAAATAGACATATTTTTTAGAACGTGTCTTTCTGGTGTAAACTTATCGGTAATAAAGTGTTCGGACTAATTAATTTATTTTAACGTTTGGCTACAATTAATGTATTTACGCCACTGCGTATAGCTACACATTTGTAAATGAATTAACAGCACACCTATTTTTCGGCGCCTATTTTTGTAAAATTATTGTTAGTCTATACAACCACTAATTTATTTCCGTCATAATTCCGATGTCTGGCGGGAACACACCCGACCAATCACTAGCGAGACAATTATACGCTCCTGATTGGACAATTCGTAGCGTCATATACCATCGTGGTCTTTCTTTTGCCGGTGAATTTACAAGTTGAACAGCATAATGGATTACGGTGTAAGTTTTTCCAATTTTTCTGTTAATTGCAAGCTCGATATCTGTTACTGTACTTTCCTTCTTTCAAGGAATAATATGTGCTATGTTTATTTTACGTTTCCGAACGCATTTCTAGTTTCTATGTGAGTAAATTCGAAGGATTTGTCGGGTTGGCACATTTTTTATCAAACAAAATGGCGTCGACCGCGTGCTTTTTGTTGCGAACAAAGAGCAGGCGTTTAGACAAGAACAAAGAACACGATATTTATTTAAATGATATTAAGGAATGGAAATCGGCATTGTTATATGTGCGTTTTGTGAGATATATATGCTATTTGTTTGCAGACATCGTATTTTAAGCGGTAATCTAATTATCTATTTTTTTTGACCTGCATTGATAATCTGCTATTTGTGATAGTTATTTTTGAAGTTTCGTCAGGATCACGGCTTATTCGGACCCAGATCCGTGCTAGCAATGCCGCTTGGTTTATATATAATGTTTTGTTTTTCTGTATTTTTTTAAAATCTAAAGCTTCACATTAAATGATTAATATTTAAAACGTGGCAGATATTTGATTTCCTGCGTCAGGCTGTAACAATTAAGAGGCAGTAACGAAATATATACTGCTCAAAACGATTAAAGGATCATACTCGTATATATTTGGAATTAAATGGACCATATAGAATAATAAATAGAAACCGATATATGCAACATGTATTCGCAACGGCTATCAGACACTTTGACCCCAGGTCAGCGGAGACACTTTGACCCCAGGTCTGTTAATAGCTATGCATAGCTAATGTTCATTGTTAAATCATGCTAACTCAAAATACATTTTGTATCTAGGACATCTCAACCCCAAAATCAAAATCTTCGGACAACTCGACCCCCATATAATCAGTACTACTAGGCGGTGATAATACTATATAGTTATGCTATAGATAATAGAATACAGGTAATTTGGCCCTCAGTATATTCAGCCCAGTGTTTTTTCTGTAGTACGGTCGTGGGGGGGGGTGGAGGAGTTGCGAGTGGTGGGTAGGACTAACTGTAAATTGCTATAGATCTGTTGTATTATCTATGTGTTCACTCACTATGACTTGAAATTGCTGTTTATTAATACTGAGATCATATAATTGTGTACATTTGTGTAAAAATAGATGTAACGTAATGCAGACTCGTTCGGTTTTATTCTATTTCAACAGTAGACATGTAGTATGCATGCAAAGAATTACCGTATGCAAACACACACTCGTCATCCTATTTGTTAAATCGAAATCACTAGGCCGAAATCACCAGATACTATGCTATATAGCTACAAATTATGTCAACTTATATTAATCGCTCTCAAGACTCTCATTCCTGATGGAATCCATCGCCACGAGGGAAAAAGAAGAGGCAGCATGGAATTTAAATAAGGGCACAATCTTAACACCTCCAGCGGGGCTCGAACTCCGCACCTGAAGCAAATGCGCATCCACTGCACTATCAAGACTTCCAAATAATATTATATATTATTTATTTAATTTGTGGTCGTCGGTCGTGTATATAAACATTTATTATCATTAATGTTATACGTGAAATCTGGCGTGGGTTTATACACCGGTTAACTTTTCCTAATCAGGATCTCAATTTACTTCACAACTAAAGTATACTTCTTACTAATTTTAATATTTACTTATGTGTGTGTCCACCTCAAACAATCAATAAAACCTTATCCCTTTAACAATAACACATATATCTATAGCTGGGGGAATACTCGCTTTACAGTGAAGGTGCTTTAATCCATATTAAATCCACATTCCAAATTTTCCCTAAATTCCCATCCCTAATTTTAAAAGTCCATCCAAAGGTCCGAAACTTAAACTGCCTGATCAAAATTCTATCTTCCTAGAATTTTCCAAATTCTCATAATGCACTGTCAGACCTTTCATCGATTGGCCGATCCATAAAAGGTATGACAGGAGGCTGGTCTTTCCAGAAGACCCCAAACTTTGCCCAGCTCTGATTGGTTCCTATTTTCAGTTCAGTCTCTCTGCAACCCTGTTATCTAATAGCCTGGGCTATCAGATTTCCCAATATCCTGTCTGAAGTAATTCACACCTACTCGTCATAAGCTGGTGGAACTATTTCTCCTTTAACTATATACTTCCCAGATGTCCCTCACCGTACTGTGACCCATTTGTCATCCATTAAGGTCTGGCCCCTATTGATACCCATATATTTGATGTCTGGTATTCTACAGACAAAGGATCAACAAATTATGCATGTAGTCTCTTCAAATGGCCTATTCCAACTATCATAATATACACATAATGCTTACAGACTAATATGTCTCGATACAGGTTAAACTTCATATAAATATATCTGATCTGAACAGCCGGTTACAGTACATATACAAAAAAATGGGGTCGTGTACCCTTCACAACATGACAAAGCAGTAACAGGAAAATGTAACTGACCAACGCTGGTTTAATCAAGAAAGTATAAATATAAATTTCGTGACAATGACATAATGCTAACTTAATGAGGAAAACTGTTTTAAGACCAGAGAACTGTCTAAAATAATGTCAGGCACACTCCTGATTAAGGTAGCTATCGCCTGCTGGGGTGGGCCATTCCAGAATGAGCGTCTGAGGTCCGGTAGAGTAAGTGGTAGATTGTCGCGCTCCGAAATCCGTCTTTGAAATGTAGCCCCACACATGTTCTCTAGGATTTAGGTCGTGTGAACGCGCCGGCCAATCCATTACTTCAATGCCCTCCTGATGAAGGTAGTCCATGGCAATCCTAGTAGTGTGTGGGCGGGCATTGTCTTGCATTAATTAAAATGAAGTCAACATCGATAGCTCCATCGAATGGCCTAGCGATCGGTGCTAGGTCATCCCTATACCTCGATCAAACACAGGTCCGTGTGTCCTCGTAAGCAGATCCCAAACCATAACTGAGCCACCCCAACACTCTAGTACGCCAATCACATGAGATGATAAATAGAATCTACTCTCGTCGGTGAACAACACAGGCTCCCAATCTCGAGGTGCCCAGTTAAGGTGGTCCTCAGCAAATTCGCGACTCAAAACAGGGCCGGTTGCTAGGTATCTAGCATTCATGGTGTCATCGTGGAGGCTATTACGGATGGTTAGGGTGGATACTCGTGGCCATCTGGAAGCCGGATTGCACTGCCACGGCGGTTGCTCAAGGCCATTAACTATATATAATGTGCATCGTGAACAACCGTAATCAGGACGTCTGGTGTACTGTCCCGTTCTAGCCACATTACGCTGCGAGTGTCCATCCTGTATCATTTGCACTGTCCTGTCGACCTCGGGTGGATTTAAGTACATAAAGTCCCAATAAAGGCCAAAAAGAGTTCATACTCATCACTATAACGAAAGATGGCAAGTGACTCCCATATCACAAATCAAGCTGATTTATAGGGGTATTGATTTCGATCATAATTTGCACACCCTTGACTAGCAAACCGCTTGATTTACCTGTGCATATTGATAAGAGACATGTATTAGTGCATAGTAATGGACACTATTAATAGGTCAATACCAAAATGATAAGTACTGTAGAATGATTATAAAAAGTGATCGTTTTTGAATTGTTTTCTAATGTCGCTTCATTTCCAGTCTCGGAGACGACACTCGTAAACATTCTCGAGCCTGGCGACTAAATCATCAATTATACCTCTTGTCCTGTTTACAAATTATAGCACATTAGCTACTGAAACACCTGACTTATAGCGATTAAATAAACAATGTCTTCACTAATTACTCGTGCTGAGAAACATACGATACATTAGCATACAAATCGCTGATCGGGATATAAATAAACAATGTCTTCACTAATTACTCGTGCTGAGAAACACACGATGCATTAGCATACAAATCGCTGATCGGGATATAAATAAACAATGTCTTCACTAATTACTCATGCTGAGAAACACACGATACATTAGCATACAAATCGCTGATCGGGATATAAATAAACAATGTCTTCACTAATTACTCATGCTGAGAAACCCACGATGCATTAGTATACAAATCGCTGATCGGGATATAAATAAACAATGTCTTCACTAATTACTCGTGCTGAGAAACCCACGATACATTAGCATACAAATCGCTGATCGGGATATAAATAAACAATGTCTTCACTAATTACTCATGCTGAGAAACCCACGATACATTAGCATACAAATCGCTGATCGGGATATAAATAAACAATGTCTTCACTAATTACTCATGCTGAGAAACCCACTATACATTAGCATACAAATAGCTGATCGGGATATACCTTCATCATTTATATGCATAAATGAAATTGCAAGGTCTTTGTCTGTACAATGCTTAGGAAGACGGTGCGAACGCAGGTTTGATTAGCGGCGATATATTAACATAATTGAGTGGACGTGGACAAACCTGTTGAAATTTCTCAGGGGCCGTGAAAGTAGAAAACGTAACGCGTAAATATTGAACTAGGTGACAGTAAATACACTTATCTTCCACTGGCTAAAATGTGGCAGTAAACTAGAGCTAAGAAGTAGAATACTCTTCAATTAAAGATCAAATTTAACCCTAATGTCCAGATTACTGCCAATTGTATATTTCGTTACTGCCTCTATCGTTTTTTTGCATCTACTGTGGTAGTAGTTGTCGCCTATCCCACGGTACCTCCATAGATATTACTGGGAGTACATGAGATTTTGGCCATTATGAACATTGGTTGCTACTACATTGTCAATGCATGTCATATTGGTAATGTAATCAGGAGATGTTTCTTGGAGTTCATGGGGCAGTGTGAGGTACCGCTCTCGATAAAATACTGTCCCCTTGAAGCAAGAGTGTACATTTGATAATATTGTCTGCTTGAAGCATGCGTGTATATTGTGTACAATTTACCAAGCTATCTATTGTCTGTACCAAAGTAATTGTATGATCTGATTTGCTTTCAGTACAATGGATACAGTGGTGGTGGCGGTGGTGGTTATGAGGATTACAGTGGATACGCAGCTGGAGGCGGTGGTTATGAGCAAAGTTATGGTGGTGGTGGTTATGCAGGTGGAGGTGGTGGTTATGGAGGTGGAGGCGGTGGCTACAGCAGTAAGTGGATGAGGAAAAAGCATTTATATTATTGTTTAACACATCTAAACTAATTTTACAGTTTTAGAAATTCGTTGTACAAATAAATTCATCAACTAATACTAAAATTACTTTAGCTTTTGTGTGAAGCATAGATCTGAATGTAGGCATGTTACTTTTTGACAACTTCTCATTCAGTATAAATTGGTAAAGCTAAATTGAGCACTAGTAATGTTTCTACGAAAGTGCCTTGTTGCATAGGGAATGGGAAGGAGTTTTAAATTATCTGGCAAGCACACAAGTCTTGTGGACAAGCAATTGCACAATTCCATGTCTAGGTAGGTGCCCGTCCATATTGGTAGTACTGCTTGAATGGACCTGGTCTTCCTCACCAATGACGAGGATGGCTCTATATGAAGTTAATGTGTGCCCTTTTAGCCTCGTCAGCTTTGACCGTATTTGGTTAGACATATAGTGCATATGTTGGTATATCGTCATGCGCTGATCAGTTGATGAGCATTGGGGTAGTTTTAAAAACATCAAAAATGCTTTACCCCAATATTGTTACTTTACAGGTGGTGGCAGCAGAGGACGTGGTGGTGGTGGCGGCGGCGGCGGCAGAGGACGTGGTGGTGGCGGCAGTGGTGGACGTGGGGATGGAGAATATTGGAAAGATCCTGAATCAAAGCCGTTTAAGAAACTTTTTATTGGTGGATTAAGTTACAATACCACAGAAGAGACACTACAATCTCACTTTGAACAATGGGGAGAAATTGTTGATGTTGTTGTCATGAAAGATAATGCTACAAAAAGGTACGGACAAGTCACCAGTTAGGTCATTTGTTATACGTTAATTTGCTGGATTTTATTCCGGATGATGTCACGTCTGGACCCTAATTGTAGTGAATAAACAGTAAAGAGCTGGTTTCTGTACAAGGTCCCCCCACTTGTAAAGAATTGTAATTGTGCCGAATTTGTTTGAACATATTTATTCTACATTATACACGATTTCCACCGTCTCGTGGAGTTGGTGTAAAAATTGGGCAAACATCCGGGATTTTGGGAACCAGAGAAATCAAAATTGTAAAACCAGCATAACTAATGGTATGGTGTAAGACAGTTTCTTCAATGTTGGTTTAAACAAATATTTGTACAAACTTTTTAATTCAGTTTTCACATCCAAAGATGTTGTTCTATACTAATTTATTTTAACTATATTGCGACAAAAGCTGGCAGCTTATAAATTCACTCTTGAGTCCGCTATTATGTTTGTATTCCCGCTTTCTCGCTCATTTTTGAATTGACTATCGGCGTCTCAAATAAGCTTTTGAACCATTTTTGCATCATTTTCATTTATTGTTTGTAAATTGTAATATAATTGCTTATATTGTTTACACTTTATATGGGCCGATGTTTGATCCTTGGTATCTAGTATTTTTAATTATAACTTGTTGGTCAAATCTTCTGTTTGCTTACAATGCAATGTAAGTGTCAAATTAATTTGAATAGTTGTACATTTTGTTGACGCAGTAGAGAAAAACTAAAAAGTGCATATATTGGGGTTGTAAAAAATATGCAAATAAACTTTATACTTCGGGTTGATGTTAACAGCACATTTGGCTTCATAGAACCTACCATATGTAATTGCAATAAAAATGAAATCTGAATAAGTTTAACTATTGGGTGTAGTTGTGGCCTCTGAATTGTATTGAACATGTATATATTTGTCTTGTCAATATGCAATTGCCAATTTATTATTCTTAGATCCAGAGGTTTTGGTTTCATCACATACAGTGAATCAGAAAGTGTGGAAAAAGCACAAGCAAATAGACCCCACACTATAGACGAAAGACCCGTGGAAACTAAGCGTGCCATGCCAAGAAATGTAGGTTACCGTATTGCCATATACACTGGTATTGCAGTCCTATTTATCAATCACTAAATATTAAATATATAGTTGTTAAAATAGCCCCGGATAGTTGTCCGGTTGAGCATACACTGACACCCCCACCCATGCAACTGGGGTGGAGTGATGTAGGTGCATTGTTGTAACGTAGTTGTATTATTCACCAAGCTCTTGTTTAACCCATTCAACCCCAATTAACTGACATGGACTGGTGCATGATATTTTTGGACCAATAAATTAATAAGAATTACCTTTGGACCAGTTTGTTTCTCAAAATGGGTAATTTTATCTAAAATTAGTAATAATTATTACTGGCAAAAAGTGCAGATCCTGATGAGACGGCTCGTCATGAGTCGGCGCTCATCTGGATCTACACTTTTTGTAAGTCTATTTAGAGGCCTGTAGTATTGAAAGGGTTAAATAACGAAATTGCTACACATTATTGTGTGTTGGATAGAAAGTTTTAAGATGCACAATGTACATTAGCAATACAGGTATAATTTTAAACCTAATAAATTTTTGGTCTGAATTTGCCGACGCTTTATTTACAATTGTTATATTTGTGGAGGGGTCGGATATTGTTAGAAAACACTATTTAGTGTGTTTTTTCCTATTGTACAGGGAGAAGGACAAGCAGAGTCATCGGCTGCCACTAAAAAGTTATTTGTTGGTGGAATAAAAGACGAGGATACGGAACAAGATGTTACTGAAATGTTCAGCAATGAGGGAGTGGTTGAGAAGGTGAACATGGTCAGCGACAAAACCACAGGCAAACAGAAACCCTTCTGCTTTGTCACATTTGAAGACACTGATACCACCGATAAATGTGTTTGTGAGTGCAGTTATATTTTAAGTTCACTTACTGTTTTGATTAATTCACCTTTTAAAATGACGAGACACTGACATGACCGGAACAAGGGCATTGGGTGGCTAGTTTGTTCACTACAATATCTGTATCCTGTTGGCTAGTTAAGAGAATTAACTGCTGTGACTGTATATACATAACATCGGCCCGCAACAAGAATAGTACATAGTAAAATGCCATGCTAATATTTGTGCTGTGTATTTATAGTAAAACATGAATTCATCATCAATGGTCATGCTGTACAAGTGAAAAAGGCTGAGGAAAAGAGCCAAGGAGCTGGTGGTCGAGGTATGTATCTCTTGTAGCAAGTCAACTTATGGACTGGTCAAGGTGTGCCAATTGGCTCGATTTTTGAAGAGATTAAAAAACAGCAGTAAATATATTCGATAAACACTTGTTTTTATTTAGAAGTGCCAGTTTCGTTTTAGTCTTTTGTTGCAAAGTTTGTAGTACGGTAGCTTTGCCAATATGTACGCCTTTAAAACTTGTAAGTAACCCACACAACTATTGTGCCCAGTCTGGCTAAATTTATTGCATAATTCTTCATACAACCCAAAGTAGTTGGCTGTCCGATTAGCGCGCACGCTTCTCACCAATGCAGCCCATGGTTCGATCCTAGGACCGAGAAGTATGTGAGATGGTATGGTGGTCGCCAGATCGGACAAGTGGGTTTTCTCCGGTTACCTCCCACACGAATGACCACATTTGCAATCCGCGCCAACGGGAGTGAATAATATAAGTTGGTAAAACTTGCTTCGCAATCGTTGTAAAATAAATAAAGCTTAAATAAAAACCCAAAGTAGTAAATTCAGTAACACGTGTTTTGACACGAACGTTCCCCACAGCAGTTGTTGGTCAAACATCAGATGTTGGTATTAACTTGTACAGATGCAAGTTATTAGGATATTTGTTATAATAACTTGCATCTGTACATCAGAATAGAATACCATTGAGGAGTGGAGATTTGATGATCATTTTGTTTTATTATGCATACCCATTCTATTCAAATTGTGTTGTATTTTAGGTGGTAGCCGAGGGGGAAGAGGGGGTAGTAGTTATGGCGGTGGACGTGGTGGTGGAGGTAAGTTAGTACTTTTGACATAACACATGACCATAACCACAGGCTCCATTGATAGAGCTTTGGGCTAAGACGTCTACTTGGACGGCATGTGGCATTAATAAAATGGGCCCCCGAGAGGCAATTTCAGAAATACAATTCATTTGTTGTATGAAAAATTATCGTCTATTTCTGCAATTTGTCCGACCTGTGTGTAGACATGTTTTTAATTGCAGTGTAATACATTTAATACAGAGTTACAGTTTATAAAGGAAGTGGCCGAGTGGTTACAGTCGCTTCATACCACTTGCTCCTCACTGCTGTTGGTTCGAATCACACTGGGTGGGCTCTAATATTTTCGTATGAGGAAGCTATCCAGCTCGCCTGTGGAAGGTCAGTGGTTAAACTCGGGTGCCCATCCTTGCATGAAATACTGCTAGGGTGGGCAGTCAGTTTTCCTTCACCAGTAATATCTGCAGAGTTGCCATACGACCATTGTTACGCCGTTAAACACGCCCACCCAAACCAAACTGTTTAAAGGAAACACGTTTTTTTGAAAATTGTTTTCATGGCACTTTGAAATATTGAACCAAAATACAGATTAATACTTGATCTTGTACAGCAATTTAAAAATTATTTGTAACATGTGCGACGTCATAGCAATTGTTCGATATTGGGCGATGCAATGCTCCCAGCAGGTTTAGTGAAATCCTGTATTTGTGATATATGAATTTGAAACGGAATATACGCAAAACTTCATTTGGAACACTGCAAACATTGCCTAGGGTGGCAAATCCAAATATTCGTCAACAAAAGTAATCGTAGCTATTGCGTCTTTCACACCTTGCCATGGTGTTATGGCTAAAGTAATCCAGAATGTGATTCTCCAACACGGGATTCGTCCATAATATAATTAATGCACATGTGCAATACCTATGCCCGTGTTAAAGCTAATCTTCTCTGATAAGTCTATCATTCTTGTTGTTGGCTTGTACGGCATTGTTGCATTCAGATAGTTTCAAGCAAATGGTCAAATAGAAACTTAGGTATTGTTGCTCGAGGCCTGTGGTCTCCTTTATAGAGTGAATTGGATAGAAATCTGTTAGACTGTGCTGTGATATTGCAGGGTATGGAAGCCAAGATTACTCTCAGAGTTATAGCCAAGGTATGTCATTGTGCCACTTGACACTTTAACTCGCCTGTCTATAGTTTCCTATTAGGCAAGAGAATGCTGATCCGAGAGTTTACACAGTGCAGCCTACAACTTTGCAAATCTGCTCCTAATTAGTTTTACATTAACCTAAATGGAATGTTGTTTGCGTTTTTGCACACATCTACTAGTATGTACTTACATTGGTTGTGAAGAATTAAATGTTTGGCTGGGTGTCTGCAAAGAAATTCATGTAAATACCATATACATATATGTTAAGCAATTTTAAGATTAAGGAATAGCAGGACTTAAAATGAGACATTTTGATCTCAAATATAGATTTTTCTTGTGGAATGTAAAAGTTTTAGAAATGTAAAAGTTTTAGACTGCACTATCTCCATCAGCCGGAACAGTTATTTACAGCAGGTGTAGGGTGTTCTTGCTTTCCTTTAATATGTTTTGTTATAACTACTTATATTTAATACACAGCCTAACCTAATCACAGTTCTGTATAATCGCACTTTGTTCATAAATTGTTAGAAACTCTGATAGTTACATGCACCCAGTCAGTGTACATAGTAAGTAACATTAATTTTACAGATACAATGAGTGTAATCCGTTTGTATTGTGCTTCTGAATATGTGAAGAAACCTGGACAATAATTAATATGATTTTCTCACACTCCATAGAAATGCTAGATTATGTGCACATTCTCCCACAAATCTATGGCAGCTCCATAGTAATGCTAGATTACGTGCACATTCTCCCACAAATCTATGGCAGCTCCATAGTAACGCTAGATTACGTGCACATTCTCCCACAAATCTATGGCAGCTCCATAGTAACGCTAGATTACTTGCACATTCTCACACGGCAACTCTATGGAAATGCTAGATTACTTGTACATTCTCCCACAAATCTTTGACAGCTCCATGGAAATGCTAAACTATGTGCACATTTTCTCACACGGCAACTCTATGGAAATGCTAGATTACTTGTACATTCTCCCACAAATCTTTGACAGCTCCATGGAAATGCTAAACTATGTGCACATTTTCTCACACGGCAACTCTATGGAAATGCTAGATTACTTGTACATTCTCCCACAAATCTATGACAGCTCCATGGAAATGCTAGATTATGTGCACATTTTCTCACACAGCAACTCTATGGAAATGCTAGATTACTTGTACATTCTCCCACAAATCTATGACAGCTCCATGGAAATGCTAGATTATGTGCACATTTTCTCACACAGCAACTCCATGGAAATGCTAGATTATGTGCACATCTTCTCACACAGCAACTCTATGGAAATGCTAGATTATGTGCACATCTTCTCACACAGCAACTCTATGGAAATGCTAGATTACTTGCACATTTTCTCACACAGCAACTCTATGGAAATGCTAGATTACTTGCGCATTTTCTCACACAGCAACTCTATGGAAATGCTAGATTACTTGCACATTTTCTCACACAGCAACTCTATGGAAATGCTAGATTACTTGCGCATTTTCTCACATAGCTGCTTCATATAAACGCTATACTACTTGCACTCCTTGTGAATCATGCCATTCCTTTTGCAATAGTCTGGAAGGGTCCTCTGCACTGAGCAGTTGTGTATGTCTGGAAGGGTCCTCTGGACTGAGCAGTTGTGTATGTCTGGAAGGGTCCGCTGGACTGAGCATTTGTGTATGTCTGGAAGGATCCTCTGGACTGAGCAGTTGTGTATGTCTGGAAGGGTCCTCTGGACTGAGCAGTTGTGTATGTCTGGAAGGGTCCTCTGGACTGAGCAGTTGTGTATGTCCGGAAGCGCCCCAGCGGCTGGGGGCAAAAGAAATTCACTGCTGCCTGGCTGGTGTGCAGGTTGGGTAAAACTCCCACGAAACCAGCCGACCGCGTTCCACCAAAAACATATTCTAAAATTTAAATTCAAATACATATCCTAAAACTAAATAAAAGTCTTGAAAAATAAATATACCACAGAACTGAAATGTAAAACGCGTTAGAAAATATAAAAATATAACCATTAAAACTGAGAAATTAAATACAAAAAAAAAAACTTTCTAAGTTATTAAACTTATGTTTAAAATATCGTAATACTATATTGTTAGGATTTCAAACACACGAACAATAAAACTAAACAAAAACAAATGAACAAAACAAACGAACAAAACAAACTAGGTTTAACAAAAATATAAATAAATGATTTTAAATAAATTAAATCTCTTTAGGTAAATATTTTTCCCTTCCCAAACCCTGCATGTATGTCTTTTCTCTCTATCCGTGCTATATCATATATTAACAATGCTCATTTGTTTACCATTTGTGCCTGTGGGTAGCGCACGGGACGAAGATTGTAACATTCATCTGTATTTAATACCATTTGTGTTGTGTACGTTTCACATTTTCTATTCTCGTATCACTATCCACAATTTATACAAAATTGGGAACAAATTTTATCCCACTGTTTGATTATTTGAAATATTTTTCACACGGAATATCCACGTAACATCTTCCAAATAGTTCAGTACTCCAATGTATCATCTAACCGTACTCCAATGTATCATCTAACTAGTAGTATGTTTAGGCCTTCACCTAGCTTACGAAACATTTTGAAACAAATCGATTAACCCCTGGTCTGTAGGGATACAATATATAGATCATTTTACGTCTGTGATGGTTGGGGTGAAATCCCCTGATAAAACAGACGCCACCAGTTTGCCGTAGGTGGCGACCCGTAAACCGGAAATAGGGATTCTGGTAGTTGAGGGGGCTCAGGGATCTCCAGCTCCTAACACACTACTTCGACCCTGGCTTCGTATAGACGTGGCGTCTGGGTTGGGCCCGGGCCTAGACAATCGGCTAGTCGTGCCTTGCTCTGGAATCGAAAAAACTTATCTGCCTATCTTTCTTACTATATATGTATCGTCAGATACAAACCGTGTGTTGACTACCTTTTTTCCTTTCTTAAAGTAGATTCTTATGAGCGGCGGCTTAACGGGTTAATCGATGGATAAATAGGGGATCTGTGTGACTGTCCAGTTACTGGCAGGATCACAGTTTCCTCTACTATCAGTAGAGTATGACAGAAGAGTAGCATTAACGCTAGAGGTAGGAATACCACCTCTAAACTGCGTTCCCTGGTAGGACTCCCGAGGCGGGTGGTGCCCTCTTCTGTTGAACATCAAAACAATAACCATGGCTTCCCAAAATTCCCTAAAACGACCACGACCATCAGACGAATCAGAAATACCACTTAAAGCGTATCCAAAATTCTTCATTATTGAATCAGAAATGCATGAAAAAAAAATTGGCTCACTATCTCCATTTGTTATCGAAAAATCATTGGAAAGTTTAATTGGATCACCAAAATCTGTAAAAAAACTAAGAAACCAAACGTTACTTGTTGAAACTAAATCCAGATCACAAACTGAAAATATTTAAAAAATAAAACAAATATACGACATTGATGTTACTATAACGGAACACAGATCTCTAAACAGTTCCAAAGGTATAATCAAAGATCACATTTTAAAAGGAGTCTCGAACGAAGATATTGTTAAAAATTTAACTCCACAAGGCGTCACTCAAGCTAAAAGATTCATGTACAAAAAAGACGGCCAATTTTTTGAAACTAATACAATTTTATTAACCTTCAACAACACAGTTATTCCACCAAATCTGAAAATCTTTTATAGAATTATAAATGTCGAATTATATATACCAAATCCACTTCGATGTTTCAACTGCCAACAATTTGGCCACCATGAAGACAACTGTAAAATTACAAAATACTCCATTTGTGAAAATTGTGGTATGGGTGAAAACGATCACCTTACCGCAAATTGCCCCAATCAATCAAAATGCGTAAACTGTAAAAAAGATCACATCTCAAAATCAAACAAATGCGAAACTTGGATAAAAGAAAAAGAAATCATGAAAATAAAGTGCTCACAAAATATCTCTTACTTCGAAGCAAGGAAAATTCAGGAAAATAAACCAGATATATCATACTCTAAAATAGTTCAATCAGCAATAAATAAGCCAATAATGAAAAATGCATACACTCAAACTGAAATTATTACTGAAATTATTACCGACAAATCCGAAGCCAAAAACAGTTCCAATGACAAAACAAAAACTCACTTATCTTCTCAATCCTCATCCCAATCAACATCTAGTAAATCCCGATCAACATCTGTTATTAAATCAAACTCATCACAGAGTAAAACGAACCAACAAAAAAAACCAAATAAACCAAATGGACCTAGCAACCTGAAACAAAACTCAGATAGACCACCGAAGGGAGCAGTGGATCCCATAAAACAATCGAATAAATTCTCTTCATTAGAACATGAAGACATGGAGCTGGTACCAGATCCACCTCCAAACACTAAAATGTAATCTTTTTATGTACCATTTTTTAATCTTCTCTCCGTAAATAATGGATAAGAATAATACAATAATACAATGGAACTGTCGGGGACTAAAAGCAAACTATAATGAGATTTTAATACTTATATCTCTGCTTTCACCACATATCCTTTGTTTGCAAGAAACTTTCCTAAAATCGACTGACAATATATATTTTAAAGATTTTATCATGTTTAATTTTATAAATAATGATTGTCAAAAGGCATCTGGTGGATCATCCATTCTCATAAAAAAGACTGGTCCACATAGTAAAATAGACTTGACTACAAATTTACAGGCCATTGCTGCCAAGGTTACACTTTCAAAAACATTTACAATTTGTTCCATTTATATACCTCCAAACTCGCCATTAAAACAAAATGATTTAGAGAATCTTGTTGAACAATTACCTCACCCTTTTATGTTAGTTTGAGATTTCAATGGACATAGTAAACTATGGGGATGTACAAATATCAATAATAAAGGAAAAATAATAGAAGACTTTATAACTGAAAATGATCTTTGTCTATTAAATGATAACAAATCGACATACCTTCATCCTGCCACAGGACATTTTTCTGCTTTAGATTTATGTATATGTCATCCAAACATTTTCTTAGATTTTGAATGGTCCGTACATGATGACCTACATGGAAGTGACCACTTCCCAATCGTAATCACAGAAATAAACAAATCAAAAGATGAATTTTACCCACAATGGAATCTACAAAAAGCTAATTGGGAAAAATTCCAAATTTTATGCAGAGAACAGTTGATATTGGAAAAGATTGGGAACGAGGATCAAATCACCTCGTTTTCGAATTCACTTTTAAAAATTTCAACGGAATGCATTCCGAAATCCTCTACATCTTCTAAAAGAATTAGACCATGGTTTAATGACGATTGTAAAAATGTTATAAATAAACTAAAGAATGCATTGCGTAAATTTAATAAAACTCCCACAAAAGCAAATCTCTTAAACACACAAATTACACGAGCAAAAGCTCGAAGAACTATAAAAAATGCAAAACGAACTTCATGGCAAAAATATGTATCTACTATAAACTCTAATACATCAATGAAAAGGGTTTGGAATATGGTAGCAAAAAGAAATGGCAAGAGGAAAAGCTCAAAAATTGTTCATCTAAATACATCTAATAATAGAACCCATTTAACAAAAAAAGACATATCCAATGTTTTAGGTGAAAACTTTCAAAACAACTTTTCAACATCAAATTATAATGAGAAGTTTCAGAAATTTAAAACTGAGAAAGAGAAAGAAAAAATTGATTTTCATTCTAGAAATGAAGAAAAATATAATCTACCATTCAATATGTCAGAACTCGAAACTGCTCTACAAAGAAAAAAAGAAACGGCCACAGGTCCAGATCAAATCCATTATCAAATTATAAAACATTTACCAAATAATGCAATGATAACTCTTTTAGATATTTTTAATATGACGTGGGAAAGTGAGAACTTTCCCCAAGAATGGAGTGAAGCCATAATCATTCCTATTCCCAAACCAGGAAAAGATCATACAAATCCCACAAATTATCGTCCCATCGCACTAACTAGTTGTCTATGTAAAACCATGGAGAGAATGATTAACGAGAGACTTGTTTGGTTCTTGGAATCAAACAGTTTGATTACGAGTTACCAAACGGGTTTTCGGAAAAATAAATGTACAACTGATCATCTAGTAAGACTAGAAACTTATATTCGTAATGCCTTCATCAAAAAAGAACATTTTGTAGCAGTTTTTTTCGATTTAGAAAAGGCATATGATACCACATGGAAATATGGTATTCTCAAAGATTTACACGATTTTGGTCTGAAAGGCCACTTGCCAAATTTTATTGCCAATTTTTTATCAAATAGAAATTTTAAAGTAAGAATTGGCTCAACGCTCTCCGATACATACAAACAAGAGCAAGGGGTGCCTCAATGTAGTATTTTATCCCCAACACTTTTTAATATTAAAATAAATAGCATTGTGAAATGTTTAAACGAAACAGATTGCTCCTTATATGTAGATGATTTTGTAATGTTCTACAAATCTAAAAATATGGAAACCATTGAACAAAAACTCCAACAATGTCTAAATAACCTTGAAGATTGGGCAAACGAAAATGGTTTCAAATTCTCTAAAATTAAAACTCAATGCGTACATTTCTGTCAATTGAGAGGATTACATCCAGATCCAAATTTAACAATTTACGGTTCACAAATTCCTGTAGTAGAAGAAGTAAAATTTCTAGGACTTATATTTGACAAAAAATTAACATTCATACCTCATATAAATTATCTACGGACGAAATGTCTAAAAGCTCTAAATATTTTGAAGGTGCTCTCCAATACAAATTGGGGAAGCGATTGTCCAGTTCTTATAAATCTATACAGATCACTTATCCGTTCCAAACTGGATTACGGATCCATTGTGTATGGATCGGCGAGAAAATCCTACGTGAAAAAGTTAGATACAATACATC
>CM026386.1:42766675-42816658 GCA_014843695.1 Archivesica marissinica
CCGGAAGGATCCTCTGGACTGAGCAGTTGTGTATGTCTGGAAGGGTCCGCTGGACTGAGCAGTTGTGTATGTCCGGAAGGATCCTCTGGACTGAGCAGTTGTGTATGTCTGGAAGGGTCCTCTGGACTGAGCAGTTGTGTATGTCTGGAAGGATCCTCTGGTTGTGTATGTCTGGAAGGGTCCTCTGGACTGAGCAGTTATGTATGTTTCACGCTTTTCTGATCATTTCTTTGCATTCCACAACTGGACAATCATAATTACCTATAGATCTGAACTTGTTGACTTTCAGTTAGTTATTCTTTCATCTAGACTTTAATAAGCATAACCAGTGTGACACGACTGCCCCATACCCACAATTTTCGTTTTTCCAACACACCTCAAAAAAGTTAAGAATGGCCCTGGTAATAAATTTGGCTTAAATGATTATTAGAGACTGACTACAAAGGACCGTGAACATTTACCTGACAGTCTGATTCATAAACCTTGCTGTGAACTATTTCCAGAGATACATTTTATTTACCTGAATTGAATGCAAAGCTGGCAATTCATAATGGCCCAACTGTAAACAAATATATTTATGTTTTCATTGTGTAGGATACAGTGACCAGGGTTACGGCGGTGGACCAATGAGAGGATCAGGTTATGGACAGCGGGGAAGCAATCCCTATGGTCAAGGTAAGTGCAATTTAGACAGCTTTATTTTTTTGAATTCCAACCTGATAACAGTTGCTTATATTGTTCCCTCTGTTATAACTTGTGTTTTTTATACCTTGTAACATATCATCGGGGCTGGGCCTCCAGCGTTATTTAGCCAAGATTATATTATTCGCAAGAATTGCCGTCTATATGTAATAGAACATTTTATGCTGGCGGATGTGTTCTTCCCTTAATGCCTGCCTATATATAGAGCACGTTTATGCTAGACTATATTTTATAGATCACTCAATGGGCGACTATTTATTATAGAATGGCGACTATCTTACTGACCCATATATTATAGAACGCTCATTAAAAATGGCAACTATATATTGTACAATACTCAAGAGGTGCACCATAAACAGTTCAGTACGTGATTATATTGAGTAAATAAGAAAAGAATGTAATTACAATAGTGTATGAATGAAATTATTGCATTATTTGCAGGGTATGGTCGTGGAGATAGTGGCAGCAGCAGATGGTAGACCCACTAGTTGAATCTCATCCCATCTAGTCTCTGGTATGTATCTAGCGCCTACCAATCATCATTACTTTCCATCCCTTCATTGTACTGGAGAGCAATAATATACTTCAAGCTTTATGAAAAGTCGAAAAAATTAACGTGATCTTTAGTTAAATTCTTTTGAACAAAAGTTTATTTGCTTAAATAAATTGAATTAAGATTAGAGATAGAATACTAATTGTTATTTGATTGCGTTATATTCTTACTGTTCATTCATGCATTGTTACGACATGTTTATTTCCTCAATTGATAGGCAATAGTAGGTGAAGCTCACTGATAGGCAGGCAGGAATAAATTCTACACTCATTGATCCAAGGGAAGTAGGCCTTAATGTTAGGCCCAAATACATGATAAGTGCACGCAGGATAGGCCTAACTTCATGAACCCGCGAAATACCCGAAACCTGATGCATTCATCTCTCAAATCGATGACGGATTATTGAAATGTGTGCTTAGTGAAAAAATGAGTGTGAAATGGAAATTATGATCAGAATATACAATACTGAATTGTAGTATGGTTGAATAATTTTATCGTGGATTTATCTCAAACATTTGCCTCAAAAGAGAATGTTATTCTGGATTTATTGTGCTTGGTAGAAGAATTGTAAGAGTAATCATGTTTGTGTACCATTTTTTTATACTGTGCCAGTGGTTTTATTTAAATTATAAAATTTAAAAAGTTACGTGCATTAATTGCACTGTGAAATATGTAACTGGGCAAGGACAAGTTGTATTGCAAGAATTCTTCTCTTTATCGTCTCATTGCCAGGGGCCTGTTTTAAAGCTCATTCATTATACAGTGAAATGTCTATTGTGAAGATTATTAAATTTTGTAGATTTTGTGATGTTGTTTGCTTAACAATTAACAGTTTTGCATCAAAAAACCTGCTGTTGTACATAATAAAATCACAAGTCGAAATTATACAATGTTTCACTTCTAGTTTTCTTTCCTTACTCAAAAGTTCTATTTTGTGGTAAGGTAAGGTTTGTATTTATTCTTGTAATGCAGAGGTGAATACTGGATTAACCTCATGGGTGGCACTCCAAAACAGTTTTGCAAGGAATTACGATAAGGAAGTGTTCAGCTTGGAAACACAGATATTGGATTTTAATATACATACAGAGTGGGAATTGTATACCAGGAGTATAATCCGTGTACAAGGAAGCAATTATATTGCAGTCTAATCCAACACATGTGTCGTATCAACGGTACATAGTACATAGAAAACTTGTTGGTGTAATATCGGACTGCGCGTATTCACCAGACAGTTCGCATCTAGCTTTAAGTTAACTACTAGCAATTGTTATTTTAAATGTTTTAAGTAATGTCCTCGCAGGGATGTCCCTTGCAAGTTTTGGATTGATATTGCAGTCGTCGTGAAACTTTGCCAGAGTTTTGTCTGACACCGGTCAGACAAATGATTAAAATGCACTTAAACGTTCAATATATTTTGTCTGACATGTCAGGCATCCTACGGATTTCGGGAAGACTGATATTGTAATGGAGAGTTCATCCCTCCGTCATTGAAATATGTATATATAACTTTAATCGTAAAAAATATGAAATATTGTCATCCGGTTGCTTTGATCCAAATTAACCAGACGTGTAATTTCAATAAGTTATGCTATGTTGCCATCACCAAATCTGAACAGTGCATCAATATATATGATGCCTGGCCTTCCCCCAGAACGATCGACGCTCTTTGTGAATGCCATTCATAGAGTGGTGTTCGTTCTTGTATATTGTGTTCCTTGGACGAAGTATGTGTCCATTCAGAGGTGACCAAGTATCATGCGACCCAAAACAGTGTTTAGGCTACCTTCCACCACTGTTCATAAAGTGTATGTGTTCTCAAACGGACACTTCATGTGGTGGCGTATTTGGTGTAGAATTATATGTTACATTCCATTGGAAAACTGCTTTTGTATGGGGTTATGGTTACCCGAAGACTAGAGCTATGTTCATTAAAACTGCTGTACCTCCCACTATCGGTACTAGGATTTGGTGTATTGAAACCGCACTGAAGATTTGATGTTTCCCTGTAGTTATACATTCAGGCCGTATAATTGTTATAAATCTTCGTAAACATAATTGTAATAATAAATCTGTGATATTATATCTCGCATATGTTAATTGATTTGACATATATGAATTACTGTGTTAATTTGATTCACAAACATTTTTATTCAATGCATATAGAATTTACTTTTCCACAATGAAACTTTTAGCTTTTCTCCAAGTATGTTTATTGAAGATAGGCATAAAGCAATACACAGTAGGAAGATGACTGGCTAGGTTATATTGCATCATATGTTAGAAATGTAGGGTACGTATTTGTGTAAATACTTCTTACTGTATTATATATAATACATTTGTGTAAATACCACTTGTTGGTGGATTCTATGCAGCTCGTATTGCCCATAGCATCAACCAACATTTGTATCAATTTTGTTTATCAAATAGTATTTCTTCATAGCGGTGTCCAGTCGCACGTCATATTTGAAATAATTTCACAGGCATGTCCATAGTAAAGTCGTGTGTAACTGGCTATGGGGTCATTTCGGATGCAAACATGTTAGCCATAATAGACAATTCTCCATGGCTGAGCATGGGAATCTAGTATAAGAAGTTTGAACATTGTTCAGTATGATGCTTAGTACTGGTCACTAGTACTTGTAGCAAGTTGTCATAGCCAGGCTGCTATTTGATGGTATTTCTGCCACGACTGAAGCCAAGGAACGACTGAAGCCAAGGACAATGTTCCAAAGATCATGGGCAGCAATTGCAGTTAAATTTTCAAATATAGCGAAAAGTTGTAAAAAATGAGTGGCATTTGTAATGGAGACAATTGATAAGGTACCTCAACTATAATAAGACAACATGTACCATTTTATTGCACAAATAGTTTCTGTCCGTCGCACTTAGTGTTCAGACTGCAACTATGTTGTGCATGTGGGGGATGGCTTTTGATCTAAATGTAGCACTTTGTCATATGTGTGGATTTTCAAATAACTATGCACCTCGCCCATCCTATGGGAAAGGTTGAGGACATGCTATGGGGTTGATGATGCTTGCATATTGTTACCTTGCCTGTACAGGCTATGTCGTGCACATGCGAGTTTCAAATAACTATGCGCAAATGTTTGCCACGTCAAGATTGTGTCGCATCCAATACCAGGTACCCTACCTAATGTCAAATATTGTGTCGCATCCAATACCAGGTACCCTACCTAATGTCAAATATTGTGTCGCAGGTACCCTACAGAGTTGTCAACATAGCTCTACCATTCATTATAGGATTTTCGAATAGTTTGCCCCAAATGTTCACCCTGATGAGATATTTATTAGCCCCATCCATGTATACACACAGCCAATTCATTGCTCCCATCTGGTGGGGAACTTGCCTGGCTATACTTCATTTACAAGTTTGTATAATTTTAAATACGGTAAGTATTATTGTTCAGGGGTGGAGCTACAATTGTACTTCTAGTAAGTGTTCATTTACAGAATGAATCGCCAGTTAATTGTTTCCATCGGGAGTATGAACTACATTGAGCACTTTTATTTACATTAGTTAGTTTTGTCAATGACAAATAAATTATAGTATATTTTGGATTTAAAATGTATTTAGTTCAGATTTGTAACTTGCCTTCTGCCGGACCAAGATCATACAAATAGATCGTCCTTGGAATAACACAATGTGTAAGATGTGCCTTTTCTTACCAGGGACGTGGTCTAACACTGCATATTATTAGTGAGGACATTTATTGGTAAATGGAACACAATCGGGGGGGCACAGCCTTTCTATAATGTAGCTACACCCCTGCTATGTGTATATGATCATTAGGAGGAATACGTGACCATTGTTAATCTGTCTTGCAGAAAGATGCAAGTGGGACGTCGTTCAGGATTTACGATGAACAGAGCCTAAGAGATAGGTAATGCATAGATTGTGACCAAATACTACACGGTTAAACTAGTACAACTGGAAAATCCAATATTTTTCTAATTGTGGCGGGTTTACACTGGCTGAAAATAGGATAAACCCTGCTAATGACTTTATGTATGGGCCAATATAGCTTTACACAAGTAATACATAGAATGTAACGCTGTGACATTACACAAGTAATACATAGAATCCAATGGCGTGACATTACACAAGTAATACATAGAATGCAACGCCTTGACATTACACGAGTAATACATAGAATGCAACACCTTGGACATTACACAAGTAATACATAGAATGCAACGCCTTGACATTACACGAGTAATACATAGAATGCAACACATTGACATTACACGAGTAATACATAGAATGCAACGCCTTGACATTACACGAGTAATACATAGAATGCAACGCCTTGACATTACACGAGTAATACATAGAATGCAACGCCTTGACATTACACGAGTAATACATAGAATGCAACGGCGTGACTTTACACAAGTAATACATAGAATGCAACGGCGTGACTTTACACAAGTAATACATAGAATGCAATGGCTTCAACACGTTCATGGTATAGATGGCTATAATCTAGATTGTGGAGACATGCATGTATTTTGTACAGTATGAATAGCATGGTCCCGCAAATGCTTGGAAAGTAGTCCTAACTTGCGTTAAGCAGCGATATTAACAATGTTTTTTTAAAATACATTTGACTTCTATTAAGCAGCCACTCTGTAATTCCCTTGGCTGGCTGCTAAAGACTATTTTGACTACTTGATTTTCAGGTGCTTTAAATTGCAGTTTCTTCCGTCTTTATAGAAAATTACAATTTTGCTTGTGTTTGGTTCTAAGCTATTATTATAAGTGGCAATGTAATATAATTGTGACGAGCATTGTATAGATTTGTCAAAACACATGGTGGGTGTGGAAGCTTTTATGTTATGTTTCATATCTTCTCGTATACCAATGTACAAATCGAGCATGATAGTCACCTTCCATTTTTTCACTGTTTTTGGACGAATTTCCCGCATCTTCACAATAGAAAATTTAACGCCATTTTTTGTGTGTTAATATTTGTTATACCGTAACTTGTGAGGGACACTAGGATTGCACTTCCGTGTCTGCTGTAACTTTATCCCGCATGTGGGTGATTTTGAGATAACTGCATAAATGTCTGGCTCATCCAAGACTGGTCTCTACCTAAATGGTCACGGTCACACAGGTATTTTTCATGTTCAAACTGGAACTCTCTCGGCATGCATGTGTGATTTTGAAATGATGTCACATCCAAGACTTTGGGATCATTATAATTGATGTAACCTTATCCAGAGTTGCAATTGGCACGTTCCGTGTTGAAGCTCTTACTTTACGTGCTGGGAGTGGGATTGTTGACATATCGAGGTGCAGTTTTCTATTAACTAAATCCAACGAATCATTTAATTAAAATCTCAATTTTAACATAAATCCATTCGTTAGATAAACATGTAATTATATTGTATACCAAATAGAATCTTAGTCGCAGTTTCTCACGTTGACGATTATATTGAAATGTGGCAATTTAATGTCTATGCCACTTTCAAAGGATATGGAGTTTTTTCTAATGACCTTTGAGTTTAGCATATTTTGCGATATTCCCTTTTAGCACATTACAACCTGGAACAAATGGCTTCATATTTGACGTGTCACTCGTTTGGTATGTAATTGATCACTTGGTCTTTAAAGTTTGCTTCAATAACCCTGAGTTATTGGTCTTAGTAGTTGTTCACTTTGTGATGCTACATGCAAAAGATCAAAGCTCTGATTTAAAAAAAATTTACTATGCAATATTAAGTCGATGTAAATTATGTGACCCATTAGGTCCACTAGATAATGCTGCATGTGCCAAAGATCTGGGTTCTGGTAATTTATAAGATTTACTAAACAATTCTACAGGAAATTTAGCAAAAAAGCTTCACTACCCATTAGTAACCATGAACATACTCTAGCAAATTTAATAATCTACACAAATTTTCCATTGCATTAGTACCAGTAATTTTAATGCTCATTTTTCTCGCAATTCCAGCCCATGTGGAATTTTCTTATCTTTAGCTGGCGTGATCATCACATGCTGTAGTGATATTGGTGGCATCCCTCAATTTTTCTTTTTTGACTCTGATTTCATAGTAAAATGGTCCATAAATATGTAATCGCGCTTTAAAACATTTGTGAGCACTGCCAATTTAATGAAGTTGTGAGAGTCGCGATAGTGCAGTTGATGCGCGTTTGTGTCCGGTTCGAGTCCCGCTGTAGCCGTTACGATTGCACCCTTAGGCCAGGCATTTAAATTCCATGTTGCCTCTTCTCTCTCCCCACATGGTGATGGATTCCATCAGGAATGAAGTTTTGAGACTGATTAATCGAAGTTGTAAGAACTTGTTTCGCAATTGAGCTAAAATACATTTGTATAAATTGATTCATATGGAAGATGAAATTTTTACCTCTGATTCAAAGATTAACTGAGCTGGAAATAAAACGGGTGTCCTGTTCAGTATGAGAAAGATGTATCTAATCGGTATGCACTGGTTTGGGACAAGGATATTCCACCCTAGAACCTCTGCTCATATTCAAACACTGGTAGAATAATGTTGACCACACCGGTGTATATGAAGTATATATTCTTGGGAGATATTGTTTGTGCCGTCTTCTCTGCTTTGTATTTGCGCGCTCCATAGCCCCATGTTGGATTTTCACCAAGCTTGGTAGGAAGCATCGGTGTGATGTCTATGGAATATGGTCTCGTATCAAATTGAATGTATAGAAGAGGCTATCGCTTCGATGCTATTAGTCTAGATTATTTGTCATCCAAAATGGCTGCCGAAATATAAAGATATTTTGTTATTATAGATTTCAATATTTTTTCTTCACCCAAACTGCTTGGCCAATCATAATGGTTGCCAAATTTCAATTATGGTCAATGTGTGAAGCCTAAGAATAATGCATTCTTGGTATGAATGATCGATATACAATATTCCTTCAAAATTGTTAAAATGATGATCCTGGGTTAATAAAATGGAAGTCTGGAGAGCGATACAGGGCCATCATTGCTATACATGCATGTGCTTCATCTCCCAACGCTCTGCATTTTCACCATGCTAGGTATAAGCATCAGAACGATGTCTTAGTTGTGCATATTCACCCACTGCCTCCCGCCCCGTTCCTGCTCGGTGATTTTCTATGTATAACACGAAGCTTGTCCACGCTTTTCAAAACCTTGTTTGAAAGAAGCATTGGTATGGTGTCTAGTTGTGCATATTGTAACCCCTTTCCGGTAGGCTGATTTTCTATACAAAGCTTGATTGATCAATTTGATGGAGAACCGATTTTTGGATATTTGCAATAGCTTCTACCAACTTTATTGGCATGGGGATCATTTGGTTAAATTGTGATGAGGAATTGGTAACTGATGGTAGAACGAGTACATTTAGTTACGTAGCTAAAATTCTCTCGATTGTTTGCAGACTACTGAAATTGTGAATGTGGTTGGGTACTGTACAGACACTGGTCTGAACGAGTTGTGCAGGAGAACACGCAAGCTGTTGGTTGGACAATGCCTCTGCTACAGGCACTGTTGCTGGTTTGTATATTAATTCCCCTCAAATACTGCCAAGAACATTACCAAAATGTGTTATGAGGATCCGTGTTACAGTGAAAAACTACTACTTGGGCAATTGAAGATTAATATTTTCCTTGAAACTAAAGCTTTTCCCAGTATGGCTGGCCAAATGCACAATTTGTCACTCCATCAGAAAAATAAGTGTAAAGTGGCTGAATATTTATTGTTAATTTCAGCATAAATAATTACGATTCTACTGGATGCATGTAAAAGAAACTGATTGTGTGTGAAGTGTGTATGTTAATGTTTCGTAAGCATCTTGGCATTGACTAGCATCACTACTGTGACTAGTTCACTTGCTTTGAAGCATTTTCCTACACACTAGTTTTCCAGTGTTGGCTAATGTTAAAATTTTTTACTCTTGCATTGCTGTGTGTGATGTTGGGATCTAAACGGGCTATATATAGTTACTGTGGTTGTCTGCTCTTTGATGGCTCTGACCAGAACGATGTTGCTGTATGGACAGCTCTGTTATTGTGTAGATGACTATATTTTACTGTATATGACTGACCGGCTATATGTTACTGTGTAGATGACTTTGACTGGCTATATGTTACTGTGTAGATGACTGACCGGCTATATGTTACTGTGTAGATGACTGACCGGCTATATGTTACTGTGTAGATGACTGACCGGCTATATGTTACTGTGTAGATGACTGACTGGCTATATGTTACTGTGTAGATGACTGACCGGCTATATGTTACTGTGTAGATGACTGACCGGCTATATGTTACTGTCAGGGTTGGCTTTCTTCCGGGAACCTTCCGTGGGAAGAAACTGGAAATAAAGTGATATTTTTATTGCATCACTGTCATCAACTATAAGAGAATAATATTTACATATATACATTAGCACAATGTTCTCACAATTAGCAGTCTTCACATCAGGTAGATAAGCACACTGTTCATGTAAAAAAACAGCAGTTAATAATCGATCTCAAGATCACCTCTCAGGAGCCGGAAACAGAACACTTAACTTTCCTGCAGTTTGATTTCCTAGTCTGTTCCTAATTTTACTGTGGATCTGTCCAAAGTTGGAAAATATACGCTCTACTGACGCTGAGGAAGCTGGTGCCTGTAGAAGACATACCACAAAGTCTACAAAGTCGGAATTTACACCACTGGATTTAGCTGCTTTCCACCAAGTAACTGGATCCATCCGAAGTGCTGCCTCATTGAAAAATGCAGCAGGGTATGGTGTGGATTTGGCTTGAAAGGCAATCAGCTCAGTGATGAAGGCAGGACTCTTGGACATAATAAAGTCATTAACAATCTCCAATTGCCAAGCAGATAGTTTAACACCCTGATATGCTGGATGTAGTTTGTAAGCTGTAAAGTGTTCTGGTATGATTGCTTGCTTAAACCGCTTTGTGACGAGGGTCTTGTGCGCTGAAGATTGGGATTATCCAGAAGAGACGGCCATGTATGGCACGCTGATGCCAGAGAGGAGTAGTTTGCCTGGCAAGCATCAATAGCAGTTGCTACAGGGCGAAGCAGCTCTGCCATGTCCTTGGAATTCCTATTGATATCCTGTATCTTTTTGGCAATGGTTTGGTCAATCTCATCCTCATGGTTCTGAACAATCTTCATGTAGCTGGTTCTGTTGGCAATATAGCTGTCCAAACAGGTGAGTTGAGACTTCCATCGTGTTTCTCCAGGGAGCTGTGGTTTCTTACTTTCGGCACACTCAGACAGCCAAGCACATGGCTTATGGTGGTTGCGAAAATACTTCTGTACTTCCACAACATGCTTCATCACTGACTATGAAGTTAGATCCAGCCCAAGTAAGTTGAGCCAGTGGGCAGAGCAGCCATACACAGTGAGGTCTGGGCATCTTCTTGTAAGGCAGCACGCATTTTTCCATGTTCTTAGCATTGTCAGTACATACTCCAGATACAGTGCAGTTGTAGTTTTCCCTTGCCTTTTTGATGGACTCCTGACACATCTTGCAATTGTCCCCTGTTTTTGACATAGATCCAGTAGGGTGGCTATCTAAAAGATAGGATTTGTTCTCAACCTGGAGGCAACTTGCAATTATAGGTTTGTTGTGGCAATTACTCCAGCCGTCTTGTACAAGAGTTGCAGTTTTTCCGCCAATGACATGCTTCATATCCTCCTGGAGTTGATCATACACAGTGTCTAGGAGTTTTCCGGCTATCTGCTTCCTGTTAGGTGGCTGATATCCTGCTCGTAGTGTACTCATCATCTTTTTGTACTGTGGATGGTCAGCGGCATTGAATGGTATATTGCATGCGTAGATGTATTTGGCAATCTCCAAGTCAATGGCATTTTTCTGGTTTAGAGATGTCTTCACAACACAACTATCCATGTCTGGTTGGATTGAGATAGTTTGTCGTTTGGTTGGTGGAGGAGATGGAGATCTCCGTCTTTTTACTGACATAGGCTGCTCAGGGATCTCTTTTTCTGCTGGTAAGTGGTATGCTGCACTGCATTTCGCATACTGGAGTTTTAGACGGCAAGCTTTAGGAAGCTGCTGGTTCTCACAAAGTTTGCACCTAGCATACTCTTTTCCAGCCACTGTCACAGAAACAAAGTGTTCCCAAATCCCAAATAGTGTCACGAGGTCTGCCACCCCTATACATTATGATTTAAATAGAACTGATGAGAAAAATAAATGTCAACTTGGTGATAACGGTTCCCAGTTTAACGCAAAGGCAGTCAGTTTCTGAATTTAAATTACTTCTCGCTTGGTTATATAGTGAAAATGTAATCAATGGGATGCCTTTGAATAAAATGAAGCCATGGTAAAAGTTGTTTAATAAGGGGCATGCCATTGTCGTGTATTGTATTTCAATAGGAAACCCCTGAACAAAAATGAAGCCATATCACATGTTTGCCACTTTTAGAAGTCAATAACCTGTCAATTGAAACATATAACAATAGCTAGTAATTATAACAGGTTGGTTGGTGTGACCCAGCTTATGGGACTTCACTATACAATCTAATTGACACCTGTCAATTGGACTTGATCAACAGATGTTATTGTTGAAGCAATATTAATCATAATATATACATTTTATCTATATTTTGCGCATATATTACTAAACAAATTGACAAAAAGGAGGTTTCTTCCATTTCTTCCCAGTAGTTGGGAAGAAACGTATTTCTTCCGTATCGGAAAAAAACACGTTTTTTTCCCTATAGGGAAGAAACCTGCCAACCCTGGTTACTGTGTAGATGACTGACTGGCTATATGTTACTGTGTAGATGACTGACTGGCTATATGTTACTGTGTAGATGACTTTGACTGGCTATATGTTACTGTGTAGATGACTTTGACTGGCTATATGTTACTGTATAGATGACTGTCTGGCTATATGTTACTGTGTAGATGACTTTGACTGGCTATATGTTACTGTATAGATGACTGTCTGGCTATATGTTACTGTGTAGATGACTCTTACTGGCTATATGTTACTGTGTAGATGACTTTGACTGGCTATATGTTACTGTGTAGATGACTGACTGGCTATATGTTACTGTGTAGATGACTGACTGGCTATATGTTACTGTGTAGATGACTGACCAGCTATATGTTACTGTGTAGATGACTGACCAGCTATATGTTACTGTGTAGATGACTGACCAGCTATATGTTACTGTGTAGATGACTGACCAGCTATATGTTACTGTATAGATGACTGACCGGCTATATGTTACTGTGTAGATGACTGACCGGCTATATGTTACTGTGTAGATGACTGACCGGCTATATGTTACTGTATAGATGACTGTCTGGCTATATGTTACTGTGTAGATGACTGACCAGCTATATGTTACTGTGTAGATGACCGACTGGCTATATGTTACTGTGTAGATGACTGACCAGCTATATGTTACTGTGTAGATGACTGACCAGCTATATGTTACTGTGTAGATGACTGACCAGCTATATGTTACTGTATAGATGACTGACCAGCTATATGTTACTGTATAGATGACTGACCAGCTATATGTTACTGTGTAGATGACTGACCAGCTATATGTTACTGTGTAGATGACTGACCAGCTATATGTTACTGTGTAGATGACTGACCGGCTATATGTTACTGTGTAGATGACTGACCGGCTATATGTTACTGTGTAGATGACTGACCGGCTATATGTTACTGTGTAGATGACTGACCGGCTATATGTTACTGTATAGATGACTTTGACTGGCTATGTTACTGTATAGATGACTGACTGGCTATGTTACTGTGTAGATGACTTTGACTGGCTATATGTTACTGTGTAGATGACTTTGACTGGCTATATGTTACTGTGTAGATGACTGACTGGCTATATGTTACTGTGTAGATGACTGACTGGCTATATGTTACTGTGTAGATGACTGACCGGCTATATGTTACTGTGTAGATGACTGACCGGCTATATGTTACTGTGTAGATGACTTTGACCGGCTATATGTTACTGTGTAGATGACTTTGACCGGCTATATGTTACTGTGTAGATGACTGACCAGCTATATGTTACTGTGTAGATGACTGACCAGCTATATGTTACTGTGTAGATGACTGACCAGCTATATGTTACTGTATAGATGACTGACCAGCTATATGTTACTGTGTAGATGACTGACCAGCTATATGTTACTGTGTAGATGACTGACCGGCTATATGTTACTGTGTAGATGACTGTCTGGCTATATGTTACTGTGTAGATGACTTTGACTGGCTATATGTTACTGTGTAGATGACTGACCGGCTATATGTTACTGTGTAGATGACTGACCAGCTATATGTTACTGTGTAGATGACTGACTGGCTATATGTTACTGTATAGATGACTTTGACTGGCTATGTTACTGTGTAGATGACTGACTGGCTATGTTACTGTGTAGATGACTTTGACTGGCTATATGTTACTGTGTAGATGACTGACTGGCTATATGTTACTGTGTAGATGACTGACCGGCTATATGTTACTGTGTAGATGACTGACCGGCTATATGTTACTGTGTAGATGACTTTGACCGGCTATATGTTACTGTGTAGATGACTTTGACCGGCTATATGTTACTGTGTAGATGACTTGACTGGCTATATGTTACTGTGTAGATGACTTGACTGGCTATATGTTACTGTGTAGATGACTTGACTGGCTATATGTTACTGTGTAGATGACTTGACCGGCTATATGTTACTGTGTAGATGACTTTGACCGGCTATATGTTACTGTGTAGATGACTTTGACCGGCTATATGTTACTGTGTAGATGACTTGACTGGCTATATGTTACTGTGTAGATGACTTGACTGGCTATATGTTACTGTGTAGATGACTTGACTGGCTATATGTTACTGTGTAGATGACTTGACCGGCTATATGTTACTGTGTAGATGACTTTGACTGGCTATATGTTACTGTGTAGATGACTTGACTGGCTATATGTTACTGTGTAGATGACTTGACTGGCTATATGTTACTGTGTAGATGACTTGACTAGCTATATGTTACTGTGTAGATGACTTGACTGGCTATATGTTACTGTGTAGATGACTTGACTGGCTATATGTTACTGTGTAGATGACTTGACTGGCTATATGTTACTGTATAGATGACTGACCGGCTATATGTTACTGTGTAGATGACTTGACTGGCTATATGTTACTGTGTAGATGACTTGACTGGCTATATGTTACTGTGTAGATGACTTGACTGGCTATATGTTACTGTGTAGATGACTTGACTGGCTATATGTTACTGTGTAGATGACTGACCGGCTATATGTTACTGTGTAGATGACTTGACTGGCTATATGTTACTGTGTAGATGACTTGACTGGCTATATGTTACTGTGTAGATGACTTGACTGGCTATATGTTACTGTGTAGATGACTTGACTGGCTATATATATTATACTGTGTATGATGTGTAGCTTCAATTGCACAGGTCTTTTCAATGCTTCTTTGTCATTTGTAGGTCACAGCATTTCTATCCAGAGAGCGCATTGGATCAACTGGATGAAAGACAATGTGTTGAGGAATAATTCTTTTATCCAACTGTAACAACACAATTGACAATGTAACATTTTATGTATAATCGTGGTACATTAATAAAGTTACTAAAGTAAAGAATCAATTGTGTTTTATAGATGTTGCTGTGAGGTTCTGAATGTACTTTATGTGCTATTTGTATGTATTCAAATATTCGTTGCCATCCCTAGTATTTGCATCTGCAGCAGATTTGGTCAATTATGAAGACTATTCTTGATAACAATGAACAGGATCATTGCAAGGCTTTGGATTATTCCCATCAGAAGAATCGAGCGTTATAGTTGCATGCATGGCCCACAATTTTTTAAAACAACGCTTTGTACCACTGGGTCAATGTTGATGAAAACGCTACATCAATGTTGATGAAACTCCTTGGTACAACTGGGTCAATGTTGATGTGGAGAAATGGATCAATTAGTACATCCGTATACTGATATTCTAAATGACGCTCATTGTAAAAAATAGATTTGTCTTTTGAAAATGGCTTTGTCACTATTGAATATTGATGGAGCATCGAGGCAACTACCACTTTGAACCAGTAAATCTACCGGTGTGCTAGAACCATGGTGGTATACTCGTATTGTGTACAGCTAGAACCATGGTGGTATACTCGTATTGTGTACAGCTAGAACCATGGTGGTATACTCGTATTGTGTACAGCTAGAACCATGGTGGTATAATCGTGTGTACAGCTAGAACCATGGTGGTATAATCGTATTGTGTACATCCAGAACCATGGTGGTGTGGTGTCTAGACCTAAGGTGGTATTGTGTGCATCAAGAACTATGGTGGTGTGGTGTACATCTATAACCATGGTGTATAGCCAGAACTATGGTGGTATTGTGTACAGCTAGAACTATGGTGGTGTGGTATACAGCCAGAACTATGGTGGTATAGTGTACATCTAGAACTATGGTGTACATCCAGAACCATGGTGGTATAGTGTACATCTAGAACTATGGTGGTATTGGATAATGTGTCCAGAACTATGGTGATATTATGTACAGCCAGAACCATTGTGGTGTGGTTTATAGCAAGAACTATGGTGGTGTGGTATACATCTATAACTATGGTGGTGTGGTATACATCTATAACTATGGTGGTGTGGTGTATAGCCAGAACTATGGTGGTATAGTGTACATATAGAACCATGTTGTACATCCAGAACTATGGTGGTATTGTGTACATCCAGACCTATTGTGGTATGGTGTACATCCAGAACCATGGTGTACATCCAGAACTATGGTGGTGTGGTGTACATCTATAACCATGGTGTACATCCAGAACTATGGTGTATAGCCATAACTATGGGGGTATTGTGTACAGCTAGAACCATGGTGTACATCCAGAACTATGGTGTATAGCCAGAACTATGGTGGTATGGTGTACATCCAGAACTATGGTGGAATAGTGTACATCCAGAACTATGGTGGTATTGTGTACATCCAGAACCATGGTGGTATGGTGTGCATCCAGAACTATGGTGGTGTGGTGTACATCCAGAACCATGGTGGTGTGATGTACATCCAGAACTATGGTGATATTATGTACAGCCAGAACTATGGTGGTATAGTGTACATCTATAACTATGGTGGTGTGGTGTATAGCCAGAACTATGGTGGTATAGTGTACATATAGAACCATGTTGTACATCCAAAACTATGGTGGTATGGTGTGCATCCAGAACTATGGTGATATTATGTACAGCCAGAACCATTGTGGTGTGGTTTATAGCAAGAACTATGGTGGTGTGGTATACATCTATAACCATGGTGTACATCCAGAACTATGGTGGTGTGGTATACATCTATAACTATGGTGGTGTGGTGTACATCCAGAACTATGGTGGTATTGTGTACATCCAGACCTATTGTGGTATGGTGTACATCCAGAACCATGGTGGTATGGTGTACATCCAGAACTATGGTGGTATTGTGTACAGCCATAACCATGGTGGTGTGGTGTATATCCAGAACTATGGTGGTATTGTGTGCATCCAGAACTATGGTGGTGTGGTGTACATCCAGAACTATGGTGTATAGCCATAAATATGGGGGTATTGTGCACAGCTAGAACCATGGTGTACATCCAGAACTATGGTGGTATTGTGTACATCCAGAACCATGCTGGTGTGGTGTACATCCAGAACCATGGTGGTATTGTGTACATCCAGAACCATGCTGGTATGGTGTACATCCAGAACTATGGTGTACATCCAGAACCATGGTGGTATGGTGTACAGCCAGAACTATGGTGGTATGGTGTACATCCAGAACCATGGTGGTATGGTGTACATCCAGAACCATGGTGGTGTGGTGTCTAGCCAGAACTATGGTGGTATTGTGTGCATCCAGAACTATGGTGGTGTGGTGTACATGTATAGCCAGATGTACATCCAGAACTATGGTGATATTATGTACAGCCAGAACCATTGTGGTGTGGTTTATAGCAAGAACTATGGTGGTGTGGTATACATCTATAACCATGGTGTACATCCAGAACTATGGTGGTGTGGTATACATCTATAACTATGGTGGTGTGGTGTATAGCCAGAACTATGGTGGTATAGTGTACATATAGAACCATGTTGTACATCCAGAACTATGGTGGTATTGTGTACATCCAGACCTATTGTGGTATGGTGTACATCCAGAACCCTGGTGGTATGGTGTACATCCAGAACTATGGTGGTATTGTGTACAGCCAGAACCATGGTGGTGTGGTGTATATCCAGAACTATGGTGGTATTGTGTGCATCCAGAACTATGGTGGTGTGGTGTACATCTATAACCATGGTGTACATCCAGAACTATGGTGTATAGCCATAACTATGGGGGTATTGTGTACAGCTAGAACCATGGTGTACATACAGAACTATGGCGTATAGCCAGAACTATGGTGGTATGGTGTACATCCAGAACTATGGTGGTATAGTGTACATCCAGAACTATGGTGGTATTGTGTACATCCAGAACTATGGTGTACATCCAGAACCATGGTGGTATGGTGTGCATCCAGAACCATGGTGGTGTGGTGTACATCCAGAACCATGGTGGTGTGGTGTACATGTATAGCCAGATGTACATCCAGAACTATGGTGATATTATGTACAGCCAGAACCATTGTGGTGTGGTTTATAGCAAGAACTATGGTGGTGTGGTATACATCTATAACCATGGTGTACATCCAGAACTATGGTGGTGTGGTATACATCTATAACTATGGTGGTGTGGTGTATAGCCAGAACTATGGTGGTATAGTGTACATATAGAACCATGTTGTACATCCAGAACTATGGTGGTATGGTGTACATCCAGAACCATGGTGGTATGGTGTACATCCAGAACTATGGTGGTATTGTGTATAGCCAGAACCATGGTGGTGTGGTGTATATCCAGAACTATGGTGGTATTGTGTGCATCCAGAACTATGGTGGTGTGGTGTACATCTATAACCATGGTGTACATCCAGAACTATGGTGTATAGCCATAACTATGGGGGTATTGTGTACAGCTAGAACCATGGTGTACATTTAGAACTATGGTGTATAGCCAGAACTATGGTGGTGTGGTGTACAGCCAGAACTATGGTGGTACAGCCAGAACTATGGTGGTATAGTGTACATCTAGAACTATGGTGTATAGCCAGAACTATGGTGTACAGCTAGAACTATGGTGTATAGCCAGAACTATGGTGGTATAGTGTACATCTAGAACTATGGTGTATAGCCAGAACTATGGTGGTATAGTGTACATTTAGAACTATGGTATATAGCCAGAACTATGGTGGTATGGTGTACAGCTAGAACTATGGTGTACAGCTAGAACTATGGTGGTATGGTTTACAACCAGAACTATGGTGTACAGCTAGAACTATGGTGGTATGGTGTACAGCCAGAACTATGGTGTATAGTGTATAGCTAGAACTATGGTGGTGTGGTGTACAGCTAGAACTATGGTGTATAGTGTATAGCTAGAACTATGGTGTATAGCCAGAACTATGGTGGTATAGTGTACATCTAGAACTATGGTGTATAGCCAGAACTATGGTGGTATAGTGTACATCTAGAACTATGGTGTATAGCCAGAACTATGGTGGTATAGTGTACATTTAGAACTATGGTATATAGCCAGAACTATGGTGGTGTGGTGTACAGCCAGAACTATGGTGGTATGGTGGACAGCTAGAACTATGGTGGTGTGGTGTACAGCTAGAACTATGGTGGTATAGTGTACATCCAGAACTATGGTGTACAGCTATGACTATTGTGGTATTTTGTATAACACTGATGATATTCACACGTGTGTGTTCTTCTACATTAATGAAAGTCTGACACTGCCCGTCTTGTCAAATTCATAAACTCTGCAAGACTTGCATCAATTGCACAGTGTTACCAACTCTGACTGGACGTATGCTCGGACTCGTGACTGGACGTATGCTCGGACTCGTGGCTGGACGTATGCTCGGACTCGTGGCTGGACGTATGCTCGGACTCGTGACTGGACGTATGCTCGGACTCGTGGCTGGACGTATGCTCGGACTCGTGACTGGACGTATGCTCGGACTCGTGGCTGGACGAATACTCAGACTTCTGATTGGACGAATACTCAGACTTCCCATACTTCTGTAGGAAGCTTGCTGGTCATGTTCTTATATGGCATGGTGATTATGTAATCTACTACTGTATGAAGCTTGCTGTTCATGTTCCTATATGGCATGGTGATTATGTAATATACTACTGTATGAAGCTTGCTGTTCATGTTCCTATATGGCATGGTGATTATGTAATCTACTACAGTAGGAAGCTTGCTGTTCATGTTCCTATATGGCATGGTGATTATGTAATCTACTACTGTAGGAAGCTTGCTGTTCATGTTCCCATATGATATGGTGATTATGTAATCTACTACTGTAGGAAGCTTGCTGTTCATGTTCCCATATGGCATGGTGATTATGTAATCTACTACTGTAGGAAGCTTGCTGTTCATGTTCCCATATGATATGGTGATTATGTAATCTACTACAGTAGGAAGCTTGCTGTTCATGTTCCTATATGGCATGGTGATTATGTAATCTACTACTGTAGGAAGCTTGCTGTTCATGTTCCTATATGGCATGGTGATTATGTAATCTACTACTGTATGAAGCTTGCTGTTCATGTTCCCATATGGCATGGTGATTATGTAATCTACTACTGTATGAAGCTTGCTGTTCATGTTCCTATATGGCATGGTGATTATGTAATCTACTACTGTATGAAGCTTGCTGTTCATGTTCCCATGTGGCATGGTGATTATGTAATCTACTGTAGGAAGCTTGCTGTTCATGTTCCTATATGACATGGTGATTATGTAATCTACTACAGTAGGAAGCTTGCTGTTCATGTTCATATATGACATGGTGATTATGTAATCTACTACTGTATGAAGCTTGCTGTTCATGTTCCTATATGGCATGGTGATTATGTAATCTACTACAGTAGGAAGCTTGCTGTTCATGTTCCTATATGACATGGTGATTATGTAATCTACTACTGTAGGAAGCTTGCTGTTCATGTTCCCATATGGCATGGTGATTATGTAATCTACTACTGTATGAAGCTTGCTGTTCATGTTCCTATATGGCATGTGATTATGTAATCTACTACAGTAGGAAGCTTGCTGTTCATGTTCCCATGTGGCATGGTGATTATGTAATATACTACTGTATGAAGCTTGCTGTTCATGTTCCTATATGACATGGTGATTATGTAATCTACTACAGTAGGAAGCTTGCTGTTCATGTTCCTATATGGCATGGTGATTATGTAATCTAATACTGTATGAAGCTTGCTGTTCATGTTCCTATATGGCATGGTGATTATGTAATATACTACTGTATGAAGCTTACTGTTCATGTTCCTATATGGCATGGTGATTATGTAATATACTGAGATACAGACCTACAGGATTTAGCCAGTCTTACTACTGATAGCCGTTGTGTCTTGTACCGGTATCATTTTTTCTAGTCGATCAAATCCATTCATGCGGTGGCGACTTAAAATAACTTATATTTTTTAAACATAGACTTGTTGGTAATGCAGCGGTTAACATGTGGGATTTTGTATCCAGGGATCGCATGTTCGATCCCCTGTCTGACCATAATACTATTAACAGACATCTAGTTGGGACGTTAAACCGGAGGAGACTGGAATGGTTCTCTGTATCATTTTACCATATCATTCATAAATCGAAAATGACTAATATGTTCAGGTGTCGCTCATATGGGCAACCGATAGCGACGATACATAAACGCAAAACACACACTTGCAAGATACATGGCAATGAACAAAGTCTGATAATGAATATTTCTGATCTCTGATACAACAACCGGTACAGCTCAATTCATTGTGAACGCACGGAAAGGCAACATTTAACTTGTGGTTTGTCGGCTGGTGATGTTCGTACCAGGTTCAATGTACATTGATATTTGCCGTACTGGCATGTGACCTGGCAGTTATGCGGTGGCGACTTTAAATAAATTTAATAGTCAGTCAGTGACATGTACATCGGTGAATTTAGATTTTTGTTTTATTCATTCATTTATTTACAAATATTTACAAGATGATCCATTTAAACACATATATAACAATAAATACTAGAATATAGATAACAATGTACATGTACGCATATTTGTTTTGCTTGGTATTATGTGAATTTAGACTGTAATTGGTGGCGTTTATTTGCAGGCGATATATATCAGAGGTAGGATGTATATCTCACTATTCTTTCTGGCTACCTGAACAAATCTTACAGTCTTGTTTAACCCTTTACTCCACATAGACACCTTTTGGTTTAAGCATATCTATGCATTCATAATGTACAGTACATATCTCTTGTATACATAATGAAAATGGATTTAATCGAAAGCTTAAAGCCTAACTACACGGTTGACGCATTATAAGCGATATGTGTTAAGTGTTTACATACAAATCATTTCCATATTCATTATTCATATTTTATTGCAAAATTATATATTTTTTACATTACTATCTGCATGCTTAAAGCAAAACTATGTGTCCCACAATTATAAAACTAGTATTATTTTAAAGAACTTAAATTCTTTAAATAGTTTATATGCATCACAAAATGGTTAAAGCAATGCTTTATACAATAAGTTTGCCTACAAGAAGACCGGACAAGATTTGCATTATTTCCCCAATAATCTATGTGGAGATGTATCAGTAATTTATTTTACTGTGTATTACATAGACATTTGTTAGCCGACAGACATATATCTATATTGGAGTAAAGGGTTAAAGTTAAAGGTATTTGCTGACACAAAACAACAAACGTATGCTGCAATGAGTAAGCTGAGACAATTTAGTTTGTGGAACAAACTGGTATAATATATATCTCATGTACAAAACGGTACATCCAGTTCTCTTATACACAACAAACGGCATAGAACTTTAAAGCGACACTACATCAGTGAAAAAGTAAATCTCTACAGAACGTATTTTCCTATTATATGGTATAAATGTTTTTCAAATACGTGCACCAGAATCTGAGTATTTCAGCTAATAAAACAAAAGTGTCGTATATGACTCTTAAAAGTTTAAACTTTATTTATTTATTTATTTTATAACGAATGCGAAACAAGTTTTAACAACGTCTATTAATTACTCTCGTTGGTGCGGATGAAAGCGTAAATGTGGTATCGTGTTAGAGGAACCCGGAGAAAACCCACCTGTCCGATCTGGCGACTACTGCCGTTCCATCTCGCATACTTCCCGGTCCGATGATCGAACCAGGGTTGCATTGGTGAGAAGCGAGCACGCTAACCACTGCGATAATCGGATGACGTTTGATGACATAACAAAATAATTTAAATAGGTTCAACACCCATGCTTTTGCTTTTTGAAATGTAATTGCGCTTTAAAGTCTTTTGAACCAAAGCAATAGACACAATGAGCAAGATAAATCATGGATCTATGTTACACTGTGTCTCACAAGTTCCTCTTATTTGGTCAAACTCTTGTTTAGAACATTTATATTGTCGGTGTTGGTCTAAGCTTAGCCTGGGAACAAGCGTCGATATATATTTGCCTTCTCAGTCAAATAAATATATTTTAACACTGATACTATTAATTGGGCCGTATTGAGCTTCTGATAATATCATTTTGCCAGAGGTTATAATGTGAAAAATCGACAGACTGGAATCCAGGCTGGTCTAAGCTGTTCAGAAAATATATATTTTCACTTCTTAGGCGGGGTGATCATTTTTTGTCCCCAGTATTTTGGGAGATTTCCTCTAATCACACTTTTCCATTGACAGCCCTGAACGCCTAAGTTTATCAATGAACATATCCTTAGCCTCATGACTTCCCTGCGCACTTGACGCTCCAGACACACATTGTTGCCCTCCCATAGTGTCATTATAGGACTGAATGTCACTATTCTAGAAGAGCTTATTCAGATCTGAATGCGTTAAACAAAGTGTTCCTCTGTTGTCGGGGATGCTGTTGTGTTTAGCCTATCAACAGAAGAAGGCTTGCGCTGACTAGAAGTTATATTTCTGCTGTCCTGCTTTCTCGGAGGTACACGCTTTTGTGGTATTGACACTATATACGCTTTGATGCTATGTTGCCCCCCATGGGTGCCTCTGATTTTGACTGCATCGCTGTTGACGGTTCGCTACAGGTTGTCGGTTTTCCCTTCCAATTCTTAGCTGCAATGATAAACAACATATGAACACTACTGCTTGCGTATATACATTAATTTACTGCTTGAGTATATACATTAGTTTACTGCTTTCGTATGTACATTAGTTTACTGCTTGTGTATGTACATTAGTTTACTGCTTGCGTATATACATTAGTTTACTGCTTGTGTATGTACATTATTTTACTGCTTGTGTATGTACATTGGTTTACTGCTTGTGTATGTACATTAGTTTACTGCTTGCGTATATACATTAGTTTACTGCTTGTGTATATACATTAGTTTACTGCTTGTGTATGTACATTAGTTTACTGCTTGTGTATGTACATTAGTTTACATCTTTCGTATGTACATTAGTTTACTGCTTGTGTATGTACATTAGTTTACATCTTTCGTATGTACATTAGTTTACTGCTTGTGTATGTACATTAGTTTACTGCTTGTGTATGTACATTAGTTTACATATTTCGTATGTACATTAGTTTACTGCTTGTGTATGTACATTAGTTTACTGCTTTCGTATGTACATTAGTTTACTGCTTTCGTATGTACATTAGTTTACTGCTTTCGTATGTACATTAGTTTACTGCTTGTGTATGTACATTAGTTTACTGCTTGCGTATATACATTAGTTTACTGCTTGTGTATGTACATTAGTTTACTGCTTGTGTATGTACATTAGTTTACTGCTTGTGTATATACATTAGTTTACTGCTTGTGTATGTACATTAGTTTACTGCTTTCGTATGTACATTAGTTTACTGCTTGTGTATGTACATTAGTTTACTGCTTGTGTATGTACATTAGTTTACAGCTTTCGTATGTACATTAGTTTACATCTTTCGTATGTACATTAGTTTACTGCTTGTGTATGTACATTAGTTTACTGCTTGTGTATGTACATTAGTTTACAGCTTTCGTATGTACATTAGTTTACTGCTTTCGTATGTACATTAGTTTACTGCTTTCGTATGTACATTAGTTTACTGCTTGTGTATATACATTAGTTTACTGCTTTCGTATGTACATTAGTTTACTGCTTGTGTATGTACATTAGTTTACTGCTTGTGTATGTACATTAGTTTACATATTTCGTATGTACATTAGTTTACTGCTTGTGTATGTACATTAGTTTACAGCTTTCGTATGTACATTAGTTTACTGCTTTCATATGTACATTAGTTTACTGCTTTCGTATGTACATTAGTTTACTGCTTTTGTATGTACATTAGTTTACTGCTTTCGTATGTACATTAGTTTACGGCTTTCGTATGTACATTAGTTTACTGCTTTCGTATGTACATTAGTTTACTGCTTTCGTATGTACATTAGTTTACGGCTTTCGTATGTACATTAGTTTACTGCTTTCGTATGTACATTAGTTTACTGCTTTCGTATGTACATTAGTTTACTGCTTTCGTATGTACATTAGTTTACTGCTTGTGTATATACATTAGTTTACTGCTTTCGTATGTACATTAGTTTACTGCTTTCGTATGTACATTAGTTTACTGCTTTCGTATGTACATTAGTTTACTGCTTATGTATGTACATTAGTTTACTGCTTGTGTATGTACATTAGTTTACATCTTTCGTATGTACATTAGTTTACTGCTTGTGTATGTACATTAGTTTACTGCTTGTGTATGTACATTAGTTTACTGCTTGTGTATGTACATTAGTTTACTGCTTGTGTATGTACATTAGTTTACTGCTTGTGTATGTATATTAGTTTACTGCTTGTGTATGTACATTAGTTTACTGCTTGTGTATGTACATTAGTTTACTGCTTGTGTATGTACACGTGTTTACTGCTTATACACTGCACTACACCCATATTCCCCACAATACGGTAAGACAAGGTAATCTAATTTGGTTTAGATAGAGCATGCATATTGAACGACGAGTTAGTCTAAATAAACAGTACACATATATGGATGGTATATTTGGAATAGACAGTACACATATATGTATGGTATATTTGGAATAGACAGTACACATATATGGATGGTATATTTGGAATAGACAGTACACATATATGTATGGTATATTTGGAATAGACAGTACACATATATGTATGGTATATTTGGAATAGACAGTACACATATATGTATGGTATATTTGGAATAGACAGTACACATATATGGATGGTATATTTGGAATAGACAGTACACATATATGGATGGTATATTTGGAATAGACAGTACACATATATGGATGGTATATTTGGAATAGACAGTACACATATATGGATGGTATATTTGGAATAGACAGTACACATATATGGATGGTATATTTGGAATAGACAGTACACATATATGGATGGTATATTTGGAATAGACAGTACACATATATGGATGGTATATTTGGAATAGACAGTACACATATATGGATGGTATATTTGGAATAGACAGTACACATATATGGATGGTATATTTGGAATAGACAGTACACATATATGGATGGTATATTTGGAATAGACAGTACACATATATGGATGGTATATTTGGAATAGACAGTACACATATATGTATGGTATATTTGGAATAGACAGTACACATATATGTATGGTATATTTGGAATAGACAGTACACATATATGTATGGTATATTTGGAATAGACAGTACACATATATGGATGGTATATTTGAAATAGACAGTACACATATATGGATGGTATATTTGGAATAGACAGTACACATATATGGATGGTATATTTGAAATAAACAGTACACATATATGGATGGTATATTTGAAATAGACAGTACACATATATGGATGGTATATTTGGAATAGACAGTACACATATATGGATGGTATATTTGAAATAGACAGTACACATATATGGATGGTATATTTGGAATAGACAGTACACATATATGGATGGTATATTTGGAATAGACAGTACACATATATGGATGGTATATTTGGAATAGACAGTACACATATATGGATGGTATATTTGGAATAGACAGTACACATATATGGATGGTATATTTGGAATAGACAGTACACATATATGGATGGTATATTTGGAATAGACAGTACACATATATGGATGGTATATTTGGAATAGACAGTACACATATATGGATGGTATATTTGAAATAGACAGTACACATATATGGATGGTATATTTGGAATAGACAGTACACATATATGGATGGTATATTTGGAATAGACAGTACACATATATGGATGGTATATTTGGAATAGACAGTACACATATATGTATGGTATATTTGGAATAGACAGTACACATATATGGATGGTATATTTGGAATAGACAGTACACATATATGGATGGTATATTTGGAATAGACAGTACACATATATGGATGGTATATTTGGAATAGACAGTACACATATATGGATGGTATATTTGAAATAGACAGTACACATATATGGATGGTATATTTGAAATAAACAGTACACATATATGGATGGTATATTTGAAATAGACAGTACACATATATGGATGGTATATTTGAATAGACAGTACACATATATGGATGGTATATTTGAAATAGACAGTACACATATATGGATGGTATATTTGGAATAGACAGTACACATATATGGATGGTATATTTGAAATAGACAGTACACATATATGGATGGTATATTTGGAATAGACAGTACACATATATGGATGGTATATTTGAAATAGACAGTACACATATATGGATGGTATATTTGGAATAAACAGTGCACATATATGGATGGTATATTTGAAATAAACAGTACACATATATGGATGGTATATTTGAAATAGACAGTACACATATATGGATGGTATATTTGAAATAGACAGTACACATATATGTATGGTATATTTGGAATAGACAGTACACATATATGGATGGTATATTTGGAATAGACAGTACACATATATGGATGGTATATTTGGAATAGACAGTACACATATATGGATGGTATATTTGAAATAGACAGTACACATATATGGATGGTATATTTGAAATAAACAGTACACATATATGGATGGTATATTTGAAATAAACAGTACACATATATGGATGGTATATTTGAAATAGACAGTACACATATATGGATGGTATATTTGAAATAGACAGTACACATATATGGATGGTATATTTGGAATAGACAGTACACATATATGGATGGTATATTTGAAATAAACAGTACACATATATGGATGGTATATTTGAAATAAACAGTACACATATATGGATGGTATATTTGAAATAAACAGTACACATATATGGATGGTATATTTGAAATAGACAGTACACATATATGGATGGTATATTTGGAATAAACAGTGCACATATATGGATGGTATATTTGAAATAAACAGTACACATATATGGATGGATATTTGAAATAAACAGTACACATATATGGATGGTATATTTGAAATAGACAGTACACATATATGGATGGTATATTTGGAATAAACAGTGCACATATATGGATGGTATATTTGAAATAGACAGTACACATATATGGATGGTATATTGGAATAGACAGTACACATATATGGATGGTATATTTGAAATAAACAGTACACATATATGGATGGTATATTTGAAATAAACAGTACACATATATGGATGGTATATTTGAAATAAACAGTACACATATATGGATGGTATATTTGAAATAGACAGTACACATATATGGATGGTATATTTGAAATAGACAGTACACATATATGGATGGTATATTTGGAATAGACAGTACACATATATGGATGGTATATTTGAAATAAACAGTAACATATGGATGGTATATTGAAATAACAGTAACATATATGGATGGTATATTTGAAATAAACAGTACACATATATGGATGGTATATTTGAAATAGACAGTACACATATATGGATGGTATATTGGAATAAAGTGCACATTATGGATGGTATATTTGAAATAAACAGTACACATATATGGATGGTATATTTGAAATAAACAGTACACATATATGGATGGTATATTTGAAATAGACAGTACACATATATGGATGGTATATTTGGAATAGACAGTACACATATATGGATGGTATATTTGGAATAGACAGTACACATATATGGATGGTATATTTGGAATAGACAGTACACATATATGGATGGTATATTTGGAATAGACAGTACACATATATGGATGGTATATTTGAAATAAACAGTACACATATATGTATGGTATATTTGAAATAGACAGTACACATATATGGATGGTATATTTGGAATAGACAGTACACATATATGGATGGTATATTTGGAATAGACAGTACACATATATGGATGGTATATTTGGAATAGACAGTACACATATATGGATGGTATATTTGAAATAGACAGTACACATATATGGATGGTATATTTGAAATAGACAGTACACATATATGGATGGTATATTTGGAATAGACAGTACACATATATGGATGGTATATTTGGAATAGACAGTACACATATATGGATGGTATATTTGAAATAGACAGTACACATATATGGATGGTATATTTGAAATAGACAGTACACATATATGGATGGTATATTTGAAATAGACAGTACACATATATGGATGGTATATTTGAAATAGACAGTACACATATATGGATGGTATATTTGGAATAGACAGTACACATATATGGATGGTATATTTGGAATAGACAGTACACATATATGGATGGTATATTTGAAATAGACAGTACACATATATGGATGGTATATTTGAAATAGACAGTACACATATATGGATGGTATATTTGGAATAGACAGTGCACATATATGGATGGTATATTTGGAATAGACAGTACACATATATGGATGGTATATTTGGAATAGACAGTACACATATATGGATGGTATATTTGGAATAGACAGTACACATATATGGATGGTATATTTGGAATAGACAGTGCACATATATGGATGGTATATTTGAAATAGACAGTACACATATATGGATGGTATATTTGAAATAAACAGTGCACATATATGGATGGTATATTTGAAATAAACAGTGCACATATATGGATGGTATATTTGAAATAGACAGTACACATATATGGATGGTATATTTGAAATAGACAGTACACATATATGTATGGTATATTTGGAATAGACAGTACACATATATGGATGGTATATTTGGAATAGACAGTACACATATATGGATGGTATATTTGGAATAGACAGTACACATATATGGATGGTATATTTGAAATAAACAGTGCACATATATGTATGGTATATTTGGAATAGACAGTACACATATATGTATGGTATATTTGAAATAAACAGTGCACATATATGGATGGTATATTTGGAATAGACAGTACACATATATGGATGGTATATTTGGAATAGACATTACACATATATGGATGGTATATTTGGAATAGACAGTACACATATATGTATGGTATATTTGGAATAGACAGTACACATATATGGATGGTATATTTGGAATAGACAGTACACATATACGGATGGTATATTTGGAATAGACAGTACACATATATGGATGGTATATTTGGAATAGACAGTACACATATATGGATGGTATATTTGGAATAGACAGTACACATATATGGATGGTATATTTGGAATAGACAGTACACATATATGGATGGTATATTTGAAATAGACAGTACACATATATGTGGTTTTTGTCAGTACACATATATGAATGGTATATTTGGAATAGACAGTACACATATATGGATGGTATATTTGGAATAGACAGTACACATATATGGATGGTATATTTGAAATAGACAGTACACATATATGAATGGTATATTTGAAATAGACATTACACATATATGGATGGTATATTTGAAATAGACAGTACACATATATGGATGGTATATTTGAAATAGACAGTACACATATATGGATGGTATATTTGAAATAGACAGTACACGTATATGGATGGTATATTTGAAATAAACAGTACACATATATGGATGGTATATTTGAAATAGACATTACACATATATGGATGGTATATTTGAAATAAACAGTACACATATATGGATGGTATATTTGAAATAAACAGTACACATATATGGATGGTATATTTGAAATAGACAGTACACATATATGGATGGTATATTTGAAATAGACAGTACACATATATGGATGGTATATTTGGAATAAATCTCGCAGTTTGCATGTTTACAGGAACACGGGGATAGTGTATTTTGGTATAGAGCTCGGGCATTGCACGTCTATGGCAACGCAGCACAGTACAATTTGGTATAGAGCTTGTGGCTTGTACGCATACGGTAATACAGATTAGTACAATTTGGCATAGAGCTTGTGGCTTGCACGCATGCGGTAATACAGGTTATTATAATTTGGCATAGAGCTTGAGGCTTGCACGCATACGGTAATACAGATTAGTACAATTTGGTATAGAGCTTGTGGCTTACACGCATACGGTAATACAGGTTAGTACAATTTGGTATAGAGCTTGTGGCTTGCACGCACGGTAATACAGGTTAGTACAATTTGGCATAGAGCTTGTGGCTTGCACGCATACGGTAATACAGATTAGTACAATTTGGTATATAGCTTGGTATAGAGCTTGTGGCTTGCACGCACGGTAATACAGGTTAGTACAATTTGGTATAGAGCTTGTGGCTTGCACGCACGGTAATACAGGATAGTACAATTTGGCATAGAGCTTGTGGCTTGCACGCATACGGTAATACAGGTTAGTACAATTTGGCATAGAGCTTGTGGCTTGCACGCACGGTAATACAGGTTAGTACAATTTGGCATAGAGCTTGTGGCTTGCACACATATGGTAATACAGGTTAGTACAATTTGGTATAGAGCTTGTGGCTTGTACGCATACGGTAATACAGATTAGTACAATTTGGTATAGAGCTTGTGGCTTGCATGCATACGGTAATAGAGATTAGTACAATTTGGTATAGAGCTTGTGGCTTGCATGCATACGGTAATACAGATTAGTACAATTTGGTATAGAGCTTGTGGCTTGCACGCATACGGTAATACAGGTTAGTACAATTTGGTATAGAGCTTGTGGCTTGTACGCATACGGTAATACAGATTAGTACAATTTGGCATATAGCTTGTGGCTTGCACGCATACGGTAATACAGATTAGTACAAGTTGGCATAGAGCTTGTGGCTTGCATGCATACGGTAATACAGGTTAGTACAATTTGGTATAGAGCTTGTGGCTTGTACGCATACGGTAATACAGATTAGTACAAGTTGGCATAGAGCTTGTGGCTTGCATGCATACGGTAATACAGGTTAGTACAATTTGGTATAGAGCTTGTGGCTTGTACGCATATGGTAATACAGATTAGTACAAGTTGGCATAGAGCTTGTGGCTTGCATGCATACGGTAATACAGGTTAGTACAAGTTGGCATAGAGCTTGTGGCTTGCATGCATACGGTAATACAGGTTAGTACAATTTGGTATAGAGCTTGTGGCTTGCACGCATACGGTAATACAGGTTAGTACAATTTGGTATAGAGCTTGTGGCTTGCACGCATACGGTAATACAGATTAGTACAATTTGGCATAGAGCTTGTGGCTTGCACGCATACGGTAATACAGGTTAGTACAAGTTGGTATAGAGCTTGTGGCTTGCATGCATACGGTAATACAGGTTAGTACACTTTTAAGACTTTTTCTCTGAAGTTGTGACTGCATCGAACCAGTCGTAAAGTTAAGACTTTATTTACGATATCTTAGCTGCGACTTTGTTGATAAAACGGACCGTGGTCTTAACTAATACGTTACGACGTCGTAACGCGGTCTTAAGCAATAATCTTAACTAAGACTGACTTACGACCGTTGATAAAACGGGGCCCAGAAACACGAGGTTGTAAAACTGTTCTCAAGTTCGTTATCAATCTTATGATTGGTTGAGCCAAGAGCCAATCTCAAACACACCTAATATTATCACTTGAGTTTGAGATTTGAGAAAAGTTTTATAACCTCCGACCCTGCACTGTGCATAGTAACAGTCAATCAGAAACAGAGTCTATTACAATATACGAATTCAGTCAGACCTCCAGACCTCGGGCCAATGGTTTTCATTTTTATGTTACAAGCTATATTGTATATTCCAGTCTCTCGGTAGGCAATTTTATGACATAATAGTTAGAATGCTCATATATCTTACCCGACATAGACTCACAAGCACTTTGAGAGTGTGGCTGTGGCACACTAGTCGATTGTTCACTGGGATTTTTCCCATGTTCCATCGGCTCAGAACGTCTGCACGACGAGTCTGCTGACAAACTTCCGGTTGCACCTGTTTCCATAGGTAGTGCGCTATATGTGGATTGGTCCTCGTGTTCTTCCATTTGTTGATGGCTTGGATATGCTATGTACTTGAGACTCTCCTCGCTATCAAATGGATTGGACGGATCGTCAGCATCGAAATACGTCTCCTTGTCAATAGGTGCGATGATGGCCGTGTAGAGGCGGTCCCAAACCCATTCTGTCATATCAGATTTGCTGAAGTCGCATACAGCCAAAAAGCGAAGTATTCTGGGTATGTTTGTGTTTTTCTGTCGGATAACAGGTATCAGTTTCTTGCTTCTTGCACCTGTAACAAGCAATGTTTGACAGTTTGTCATAAATGTTTGACACTTTGTCATAACATGTTTTGACAGTTTGTCATACAATGTTTGACAGTTTGTCATACAATGTTTGACAGTTTGTCATACAATAATTGACAGTTTAACATACATTGTTTGACAGTTTAACATGGAATGTTGTGACAATTTGAAATTCACAGGAATAAGGAATTGTATTAATATTGTACTATTTTCTAAAAAGATTTGATCTAATAACATACATAGATGTTTAAAATCGCTTACAATCGTCTACTTTCGTTTTCGAGAAATATGGTGTATTTCTTTATAGTTGCCCCCAGGTTAATCGGGGCGACGCCCCAGAACTATTATTCCAGAAGTATTTAGTCATTTTAATACACAATTTACTATATACACATGTTACTATATATACAAGTTACTATACCAACAAGTTACTATATAAACAAGTTGCAATATACACAAGTTGTTATATACCTACATTACAATATACATACATTACAATATACATACGTTACAATATACATACATTACAATATACATACGTTACAATATACATACATTACAATATACATACATTACAATATACATACGTTACAATATACATACATTACTATATACATACGTTACAATATACATACATTACAATATACATATGTTACAATATACCTACATTACAATATACATACGTTACAATATACATACGTTACAATATACACAAGTTGTTATATACCTACATTACAATATACATATGTTACAATATACATACGTTACAATATACATACATTACAATATACATACGTTACAATATACATACGTTACAATATACATACATTACAATATACATATGTTACAATATACATACATTACAATATACATACGTTACAATATACATACGTTACAATATACACAAGTTGTTATATACCTACATTACAATATACATACGTTACAATATACATACGTTACAATATACATACATTACAATATACATACGTTACAATATACATACATTACAATATACATACGTTACAATATACATACATTACAATATACATACATTACAATATACATACGTTACAATATACATACGTTACAATATACACAAGTTGTTATATACCTACATTACAATATACATACGTTACAATATACATACATTACAATATACAATTACAATATACATACATTACAATATACATACGTTACAATATACATACATTACAATATACATACATTACAATATACATACATTACAATATACATACGTTACAATATACATACATTACAATATACGTACATTACTATATACATACATTACAGTGTACATACATTACAATAAACATACGTTACAATATATATACATTACAATATACGTACATTACTATATACATACGTTACAATATACAATTACAATATACATACATTACAATATACATACGTTACAATATACATACATTACTATATACATACATTACTATATACCTACATTACAATATACATACATTATAATATACATAAGTTACGATATACATATGTTACAATATACATACATTACAATATACATACGTTACAATATACATACATTACAATATACATAAATTACAATGTACATACTTTACAATATACAATTACAATATACATACGTTACAATATACATATGTTACAATATACATACATACATTACAATATACATACATTACAATATACATATGTTACAATATACATACATTACAATATACATACATACATTACAATATACATACGTTACAATATACATACATTATAATAAACATACGTTACAATATACATACATTACAATATACATATGTTACAATAAACATACATTATAATATACATACATTACAATATACATACATTACAATATACATACATTACAATATACATACATTACTATATACATACGTTACAATATACATACGTTACAATATACATACGTTATAATATACATACGTTACAATATACAATTACAATATACATACGTTACAATATACATACATTACTATATACCTACATTACAATATACATATGTTACAATATACATACGTTACAATATACATACATTACAATATACCTACGTTACAATATACATACATTACAATATACATACGTTACAATATACATACATACATTACAATATACATACGTTACAATATACATATGTTACAATATACATACGTTACAATATACATATGTTACAATATACATACATTACAATATACATACATTACAATATACGTACATTACAATATACGTACATTAAAATATACATACGTTACAATATACATACATTACAATATACATACATTACAATATACATATGTTACAATATACATACATTACAATATACATACATTACTATATACCTACGTTACAATATACATACATTACAATATACATACGTTACAATATACATAAGTTACAATGTACATACTTTACAATATACATACACTACAATATACATACATTACAATATGCATACATTACAATATACATACGTTACAATATACCTACGTTACAATATACATACATTACAATATACATACATTACAATATACATACGTTACAATATACATATGTTATAATATACATACGTTACAATATACAATTACAATATACATACGTTACAATATACATACATTACTATATACCTACATTACAATATACATACGTTACAATATACATACGTTACAATATACATACATTACAATATACCTACGTTACAATATACATACATTACAATATACATACGTTACAATATACATACATTACAATATACATACGTTACAATATACATACATACATTACAATATACATACGTTACAATATACATATGTTACAATATACATACCTTACAATATACATACGTTACAATATACATACATTACAATATACATACATTACAATATACGTACATTACAATATACGTACATTACAATATACATACATTACAATATACATACGTTACAATATACATACGTTACAATATACATACGTTATAATATACATAAGTTATAATATAAATACGTTACTATATACATAAGTTATAATATACATACGTTACTATATACATAGGATACAATATACATACATTACTATATACATACATTACAATATACATACATTACTATATACATACGTTACAATATACATACATTACTATATACATACGTTACAATATACATACATTACTATATACATACGTTACAATATACATACATTACTATATACATACGTTACAATATACATACATTACTATATACATACGTTACAATATACGTACATTACTATATACATACATTACTATATACATACATTACAATATACATACATTACAATATACATACGTTACAATATACATACATTACAATATACCTACGTTACAATATACATACATTACAATATACATATGTTACAATATACATAAGTTACAATATACATACTTTACAATAAACGTACATTACTATATACATACATTACTATATACATACATTACAATATACATACATTACAATATACATACGTTACAATATACATACATTACTATATACATACATTACAATATACATACGTTACAATATACATACGTTACAATATACATACGTTATAATATACATAAGTTATGATATAAATACGTTACTATATACATCAGTTATAATATACATACGTTACTATATACATAGGATACAATATACATACATTACTATATACATACGTTACAATATACATACATTACTATATACATACGTTACAATATACATACATTACTATATACATACGTTACAATATACATACATTACTATATACATACGTTACAATATACATACATTACTATATACATACGTTACAATATACATACATTACTATATACATACGTTACAATATACATACATTACTATATACATACGTTACTATATACATACATTACTATATACATACGTTACAATATACATACATTACTATATACATAGGATACAATATACATACGTTACTATATACATAGGATACAATATACATACGTTACTATATACATACATTACTATATACATACATTACTATATACATAGGATACAATATACATACGTTACTATATACATAGGATACAATATAGATACATTACTATATACATACATTACTATATACATAGGATACAATATACATACGTTACTATATACATACATTACTATATACATACATTACTATATACATAGGATACAATATACATACATTACTATATACATACATTACTATATACATACGTTACTATATACATACGTTACAATATAGATACATTATTATATACATAGGATACAATATACATACATTACTATATACATACGTTACAATATACATACATTATTATATACATAAGTTACAATATAGATACGTTACTATATACAATATATACACATGTTATAATGGGTATGTATACCTGTGTTGCTATATGTACAAGTTTATTACAGATACCTGGTGCTAGGGCCTGGGCAAACTTTATCTGGAAATCACAAGCTGCACTTTGTAGAAACTTTCTAGAAATCAGTATTACAATCCGTCTGCATCTGCAAAATACATTTAAAGACATTTTCGAGTTTATACATGTATAAGTAAAAAAAAGAGTATTTATATATACATGTATACAGTAAGTATTTATGTATACATGTATACAGTAAGTATTTATATATACATGTATACAGTAAGTATTTATATATATACATGTATACAGTAAGTATTTATATATATACATGTATACAGTAAGTATTTATGTATACATGTATACAGTAAGTATTTATATATATACATGTATACAGTAAGTATTTATATATATACATGTATACAGTAAATATTTATGCATACATGTATACAGTAAGTATTTATATATACATGTATACAGTAAGTATATATATATATACATGTATACAGTAAATATATATATATACATGTATACAGTAAGTATTTATATATACATGTATACAGTAAGTATATATTCCTACATGTATACAGTAAGTATTTATATATACATGTATACAGTAAGTATTTATATATACATGTATACAGTAAGTATATATTCCTACATGTATACAGTAAGTATTTATATATACATGTATACAGTAAGTATATATTCCTACATGTATACAGTAAGTATTTATATATACATGTATACAGTAAGTATTTATATATACATGTATACAGTAAGTATTTATATATACATGTATACAGTAAGTATTTATATTATACATGTATACAGTAAGTATTTATGTATACACATATATACAGTAAGTATTTATATATACATGTATACAGTAAGTATATATTCCTACATGTATGCAGTAAGTATTTATATATACATGTATACAGTAAGTATTTATATATACATGTATACAGTAAGTATTTATATATATACATGTATACAGTAAGTATTTATGTATACACATATATACAGTAAGTATTTATATATACATGTATACAGTAAGTATTTATATATATACATGTATACAGTAAGTATTTATGTATACACATATATACAGTAAGTATATATATATATACATGTATACAGTAAGTATTTATGTATACATGTATACAGTAAGTATTTATATATACATGTATACAGTAAGTATTTATATATACATGTATACAGTAAGTATTTATATATATATACATGTATACAGTAAGTATTTATATATATACATGTATACAGTAAGTATTTATATATATACATGTATACAGTAAGTATTTATATATATACATGTATACAGTAAGTATTTATATATATACATGTATACAGTAAGTATTTATATATACATGTATACAGTAAGTATTTATGTATACATGTATACAGTAAGTATTTATATATATACATGTATACAGTAAGTATTTATATATATACATGTATACAGTAAGTATTTATATATACATGTATACAGTAAGTATTTATGTATACATGTATACAGTAAGTATTTATATATATATACATGTATTCAGTAAGTATTTATATATACATGTATACAGTAAGTATTTATATATACATGTATACAGTAAGTATTTATATATATACATGTATACAGTAAGTATTTATATATACATGTATACAGTAAGTATATATATATACATGTATACAGTAAGTATTTATATATACATGTATACAGTAAGTATATATATATACATGTATACAGTAAGTATATATATATACATGTATACAGTAAGTATTTCCCAAACATTACCACCTCGGTATTTCACAAACATTTACCACCTTGGTATTTCACAAACATATACCACCTTGGTATTTCACAAACATATACCACCTCGGTATTTCACAAACAAATACCACCTCGGTATTTCACAAACATATACCACCTTGGTATTTCACAAACATATACCACCTCGGTATTTCACAAACAAATATCACCTTGGTATTTCACAAACATATACCACCTCGGAATTTCACAAACAAATACCACCTTGGTATTTCACAAACATATACCACCTCGGTATTTCACAAACATATACCACCTTGGTATTTCACAAACAAATACCACCTCGGTAGTTCAAAAACAAATATCACCTCGGTAGTTCAAAAACAAATATCACCTCGGTAGTTCAAAAACAAATATCACCTCGGTATTTCACACACAAGTATCACGCGGGTATTTCACACACAAGTATCACGCGGGTATTTCACACACAAGTATCACCTGAGTATTTCACAAACAAGTATCACTCGGGTATTTCACAAACAAGTATCACCCGAGTATTTTACACACAAGTATCACGCGGGTATTTCAAAAACAAGTATCACCCGAGTATTTCACACACAAGTATCACCCGGGTATTTCACAAACAAGTATCACCCGAGTATTTCACACACAAGTATCACCCGGGTATTTCACAAACAAGTATCACCCGAGTATTTCACACACAAGTATCACCCGAGTATTTCACACACAAGTATCACCCGGGTATTTCACAAACAAGTATCACCCGAGTATTTCACACACAAGTATCACTCGGGTATTTCACACACAAGTATCACCCGGGTATTTCACAAACAAGTATCACCCGGGTATTTCACAAACAAGTATCACCCGAGTATTTCACACACAAGTTTCACTCGGGTATTTCACACACAAGTATCGCCCGGGTATTTCACAAACAAGTATCACCCGAGTATTTCACACACAAGTATCACCCGGGTATTTCACACACAAGTATCACTCGGGTATTTCACACACAAGTATCACCCGGGTATTTCACACAGAAGTATCACCCGAGTATTTCATGCTCAAGTATCACCCGAGTATTTCACGCTCAAGTAGCACCCGAGTATTTCACGCTCAAGTATCACCCGAGTATTTCACACTCAAGTATCACTCGGGTATTTCACACACAAGTATCACCCGGGTATTTCACACAGAAGTATCACCCGAGTATTTCACGCTCAAGTATCACCCGAGTATTTCACGCTCAAGTATCACCCGAGTATTTCACGCTCAAGTATCACCCGAGTATTTCACGCTCAAGTATCACCCGAGTATTTCACGCTCAAGTATCACGCGTGTATTTCACACTCAAGTATCACCCGAGTATTTCATGCTCAAGTATCACCCGAGTATTTCACGCTCAAGTATCACGTTCCGAGTATTTCAGTGTTGGTTTTGTGTTCCGAGTATTTCACGCTCAAGTATCACGCGTGTATTTCACGCTCAAGTATCACCCGAGTATTTCACGCTCAAGTATCACCCGAGTATTTCACGCTCAAGTATCACCCGAGTATTTCACGCTCAAGTATCACGCGTGTATTTCACACTCAAGTATCACCCGAGTATTTCACACTCAAGTATCACGCATGTATTTCACACTCAAGTATCATGCGTGTATTTCACACTCAAGTATCATGCGTGTATTTCACGCTCAAGTATCACGCGTGTATTTCACACTCAAGTATCACCCGAGTATTTCACACTCAAGTATCACACGTGTATTTCACGCTCAAGTATCACGCGTGTATTTCACGCTCAAGTATCACGCGTGTATTTCACGCTCAAGTATCACCCGAGTATTTCACACACAAGTATCACCCGAGTATTTCACACACAAGTATCACCCGAGTATTTTACACACAAGTATCACCCGAGTATTTTACACACAAGTATCACCCGAGTATTTTACACACAAGTATCACCCGAGTATTTCACACACAAGTATCACCCGAGTATTTTACACACAAGTATCACCCGAGTATTTTACACACAAGTATCACCCGAGTATTTTACACACAAGTATCACCTGAGTATTTCACACACAAGTATCACCCGAGTATTTTACACACAAGTATCACCCGAGTATTTTACACACAAGTATCACCCGAGTATTTTACACACAAGTATCACCCGAGTATTTTACACACAAGTATCACCCGAGTATTTTACACACAAGTATCACCCGAGTATTTTACACACAAGTATCACCCGAGTATTTTACACACAAGTATCACCCGAGTATTTTACACACAAGTATCACCCGAGTATTTTACACACAAGTATCACCCGAGTATTTTACACACAAGTATCACCCGAGTATTTTACACACAAGTATCACCCGAGTATTTTACACACAGTATCACCCGAGTATTTTACACACAAGTATCACCCGAGTATTTTACACACAAGTATCACCCGAGTATTTTACACACAAGTATCACCCGAGTATTTTACACACAAGTATCACCCGAGTATTTTACACACAAGTATCACCCGAGTATTTTACACACAAGTATCACCCGAGTATTTTACACACAAGTATCACCCGAGTATTTTACACACAAGTATCACCCGAGTATTTTACACACAAGTATCACCCGAGTATTTTACACACAAGTATCACCCGAGTATTTTACACACAAGTATCACCCGAGTATTTTACACACAAGTATCACCCGAGTATTTTACACACAAGTATCACCCGAGTATTTTACACACAAGTATCACCCGAGTATTTTACACACAAGTATCACCCGAGTATTTTACACACAAGTATCACCCGAGTATTTTACACACAAGTATCACCCGAGTATTTTACACACAAGTATCACCCGAGTATTTTACACACAAGTATCACCCGAGTATTTTACACACAAGTATCACCCGAGTATTTTACACACAAGTATCACCCGAGTATTTTACACACAAGTATCACCCGAGTATTTTACACAACTCTATCATCCCACCCCCATGTTCCCATCATTTGGATGAGAATTATATGATGACATTAATATAAAATAACTGGGAACCTCTTTTCAATGAGATAAGCGGTAATTGTGTGTTCGGCGCTCCCTGGTAAGTCGTCTCGGCCCGGCACGAACAACTTTAGACCCCTCTCCTTTTCTAATGTACAGATTATCTCTAAGACAAACTTGCGGTCCTCATCGTCTTCTTGTGTGTAGCATAAAAACGCGTCGTATTTGGTTCTCCTCCCAGTCCTGACTGTAAGTATATATGAACTATTTACCTTATATTTATGAACTCTATGCAGTATATATGAGCTATGTACATAATATATGAACTATGAACTTAATATATGAACTATGTACAGTAAGCTATGTACAGCTGCAGTATACATAAGCTATGTACAGTGTGAGTATATATGAACTATGTACATTGACAGTATACATCAGCTATGTACAGTGTGAGTATATATGAAATATGTACAGTGGCAGTATACATCAGCTATGTACAGTGTGAGTATATATGACCTATGTACAGTGGCAGTATATATCAGCTATGTACAGTGTGAGTATATATGAACTATATTCAGTACCAGTATACATCAGCTATGTACAGTGTGAGTATATATGAACTATATACAGTGTGAGTATATATGAACTATGTACAATGGCAGTATATATGAACTATATACAGTACCAGTATACATCAGCTATGTACAGTGTGAGTATATATGAACTCTATACAGTGTGAGTATATATGAACTATGTACAGTGGCAGTATACATCAGCTATGTACAGTGTGAGTATATATGAACTATGTACAGTGGCAGTATACATCAGCTATGTACAGTGTGAGTATATATGAACTATGTACAGTGGCAGTATACATCAGCTATATACAGTGTGAGTATATATGAATTACGTACAGTGGCAGTATACATCAGCTATATACAGTGTGAGTATATATGAACTATGTACAGTGGCAGTATACATCAGCTATATACAGTGTGAGTATATATGAACTATATACAGTGTAGTATATATGAACTATGTACAGTGGCAGTATACATCAGCTATATACAGTGTGAGTATATATGAACTATGTACAGTGGCAGTATACATCAGCTATGGACAGTGTGAGTATATATGAACTATGTACAGTGGCAGTATACATCAGCTATATACAGTGTAGTACATATGAACTATGTACAGTGGCAGTATACATCAGCTATATACAGTGTGAGTATATATGAACTATGTACAGTGGCAGTATACATCAGCTATATACAGTGTGAGTATATATGAACTATGTACAGTGGCAGTATACATCAGCTATATACAGTGTAGTATATATGAACTATGTACAGTGGCAGTATACATCAGCTATATACAGTGTAGTATATATGAACTATGTACAGTGGCAGTATACATCAGCAATATACAGTGTAGTATATATGAACTATGTACAGTGGCAGTATACATCAGCAATATACAGTGTAGTATATATGAACTATGTACAGTGGCAGTATACATCAGCTATATACAGTGTGAGTATATATATGAACTATGTACAGTGGCAGTATACATCAGCTATATACAGTGTAGTATATATGAACTATGTACAATGGCAGTATACATCAGCTATATACAGTGTGAGTATATATGAACTATGTACAGTGGCATTATACATCAGCTATATACAGTGTGAGTATATATGAACTATATACAGTATATATGAACTATGTACAGTGGCAGTATACATCAGCTATGTACAGTGTGAGTATATATGAACTATATACAGTATATATGAACTATGTACAGTGGCAGTATACATCAGCTATGTACAGTGTGAGTATATATGAACTATGTACAGTGTCAGTATACATCAGCTATATACAGTGTAGTATATATGAACTATGTACAATGGCAGTATACATCAGCTATATACAGTGTGATTATATATGAACTATGTACAGTGGCATTATACATCAGCTATATACAGTGTGAGTATATATGAACTATATACAGTATATATGAACTATGTACAGTGGCAGTATACATCAGCTATGTACAGTGTGAGTATATATGAACTATATACAGTATATATGAACTATGTACAGTGGCAGTATACATCAGCTATGTACAGTGTGAGTATATATGAACTATGTACAGTGTCAGTATACATCAGCTATATACAGTGTGAGTATATATGAACTATGTACAGTGTCAGTATACATCAGCTATATACAGTGTAGTATATATGAACTATGTACAGTGGCAGTATACATCAGCTATGTACAGTGTGAGTATATATGAACTATGTACAGTACCAGTATACATCAGCTATATACAGTACGAGTATATATGAACTATGTACAGTGGCAGTATATATGAACTATGTACAGTGTGAGTATGTATGAACTATGTACCGTGGCAGTATACATCAGCTATGTACAGTGTGAGTATATATGAACTATGTACAGTGTAGTATATATGAACTATGTACAGTGGCAGTATACATCAGCTATATACAGTGTGAGTATATATGAACTATGTACAGTGGCAGTATACATCAGCTATATACAGTGTGAGTATATATGAACTATGTACAGTGGCAGTATACATCAGCTATGTACAGTGTGAGTATATATGAACTATGTACAGTGTGAGTATATATGAACTATGTACAGTGTGAGTATATATCAACTATGTACAGTGTGAGTATATATGAACTATGTACAGTGTGAGTTTATATGAACTTGTACAGTGTGAGTATATATGAACTATGTACAGTGTGAGTATATATGAACTATGTACAGTGTGAGTATATATGAACTATGTACAGTGTGAGTATATATGAACTATATACAGTATATATGAACTATGTACAGTGGCAGTATACATCAGCTATGTACAGTGTGAGTATATATGAACTATATACAGTATATATGAACTATGTACAGTGGCAGTATACATCAGCTATGTACAGTGTGAGTATATATGAACTATGTACAGTGTCAGTATACATCAGCTATATACAGTGTGAGTATATATGAACTATGTACAGTGTCAGTATACATCAGCTATATACAGTGTAGTATATATGAACTATGTACAGTGGCAGTATACATCAGCTATGTACAGTGTGAGTATATATGAACTATGTACAGTACCAGTATACATCAGCTATATACAGTACGAGTATATATGAACTATGTACAGTGGCAGTATATATGAACTATGTACAGTGTGAGTATGTATGAACTATGTACCGTGGCAGTATACATCAGCTATGTACAGTGTGAGTATATATGAACTATGTACAGTGTAGTATATATGAACTATGTACAGTGGCAGTATACATCAGCTATATACAGTGTGAGTATATATGAACTATGTACAGTGGCAGTATACATCAGCTATATACAGTGTGAGTATATATGAACTATATACAGTGGCAGTATACATCAGCTATGTACAGTGTGAGTATATATGAACTATGTACAGTGTGAGTATATATGAACTATGTACAGTGTGAGTATATATCAACTATGTACAGTGTGAGTATATATGAACTATGTACAGTGTGAGTTTATATGAACTTGTACAGTGTGAGTATATATGAACTATGTACAGTGTGAGTATATATGAACTATGTACAGTGTGAGTATATATGAACTATGTACAGTGTGAGTATATATGAACTATGTACAGTGTGAGTATATATGAACTATCTACAGTGGCCGTATGCATCAGCTATGTACAGTGTGAGTATATATGAACTATATACAGTGGCAGTATGCATCAGCTATGTACAGTGTAGTATACTAGTATATGAACTCTGTACAGTATATATTAACTATGTACAGTGCAAGTTGTATGAACTATATATATAGTGTAAATATATATGAACTATGTACAGCATAAATATATATTACCTATGTACTGACAATATGAACCATGTACAATATATATTAACTGTGTACCGGGTATGTATATATGAACCATGTACAATATATATGAAATGTGTACCGGGTATGTATATATGAACTGTGTACCGGGTATATATATATGAACTGTGTACCGGGTATGTATATATGAACTGTGTACCGGGTATGTATATATGAACCATGTACAATATATATGAACTGTGTACCGGGTATGTATATATGAACTGTGTACCGGGTATGTATATATGAACCATGTACAATATATATGAAATGTGTACCGGTTATGTATATATGAACCATGTACAATATATATGAACTGTGTACCGGGTATGTATATATGAACCATGTACAATATATATGAACTGTGTACCGGGTATGTATATATGAACCATGTACAATATATATGAACTGAGTACACGGTATGTATATATGAACTGTGTACAATATATATGAACTGTGTACCGGGTATGTATATATGAACCATGTACAATATATATGAACTGGGTACACGGTATGTATATATGAACCATGTACAATATATATGAACTGTGTACATGGTATGTATATATGAACCATGTACAATATATATGAACTGTGTACACGGTATGTATATATGAACCATGTACAATATATATGAACTGTGTACATGGTATGTATATATGAACCATGTACAATATATATGAACTGTGTACATGGTATGTATATATGAACCATGTACAATATATATGAACTGTGTACATGGTATGTATATATGAACCATGTACAATATATATGAACTGTGTACATGGTATGTATATATGAACCATGTACAATATATATGAACTGTGTACATGGTATGTATATATGAACCATGTACAATATATATGAACTGTGTACCGGGTATGTATATATGAACTGTGTACAATATATATGAACTGTGTACCGGGTATGTATATATGAACTGTGTACCGGGTATGTATATATGAACTGTGTACACGGTATGTATATATGAACTGTGTACAATATTTATGAACTGGGTACACAGTATGTATATATGAACTGTGTACAATATATATGAACTGTGTACCGGGTATGTATATATGAACTGTGTACAATATATATGAACAGTGTACCGGGTATGTATATATGAACTGTGTACCGGGTATGTATATATGAACTGTGTACAATATATATGAACTGTGTACCGGGTATGTATATATGAACTGTGTACAATATATATTAACTGTGTACCGGGTATGTATATATGAACCATGTACAATATATATGAACTGTGTACCGGGTATGTATATATGAACTGTGTACAATATATATGAACTGTGTACCGGGTATGTATATATGAACTGTGTACAATATATATGAACTGTGTACCGGGTATGTATATATGAACCATGTACAATATATATGAACTGTGTACCGGGTATGTATATATGAACTGTGTACAATATATATGAACTGTGTACCGGGTATGTATATATGAACCATGTACAATATATATGAACTGTGTACCGGGTATGTATATATGAACCGTGTACAATATATATTAACTGTGTACCGGGTATGTATATATGAACTGTGTACAATATATATGAACTGTGTACCGGGTATGTATATATGAACTGTGTACAATATATATGAACTGTGTACCGGGTATGTATATATGAACCATGTACAATATTTATTAACTGTGTACCGGGTATGTATATATGAACTGTGTACAATATATATGAACTGTGTACCGGGTATGTATATATGAACTGTGTACAATATATATGAACTGTGTACCGGGTATGTATATATGAACCATGTACAATATATATGAACTGTGTACCGGGTATGTATATATGAACTGTGTACTGGGTATGTATATATGAACTGTGTACCGGGTATGTATATATGAACTGTGTACCGGGTATGTATATATGAACTATGTACCGGGTATGTATATATGAACCATGTACAATATATATGAACTGTGTACCGGGTATGTATATATGAACTGTGTACTGGGTATGTATATATGAACTGTGTACCGGGTATGTATATATGAACTGTGTACCGGGTATGTATATATGAACTGTGTACCGGGTATATATATATGAACTGTGTACAGGGTATATATATATGAACTGTGTACAAGGTATGTATATATGAACTGTGTACCGGGTATGTATATATGAACTGTGTACCGGGTATGTATATATGAACTGTGTACCGGGTATATATATATGAACTGTGTACAGGGTATATATATATATGAACTGTGTACAGGGTATATATATATGAACTGTGTACCGGGTATGTATATATGAACTGTGTACCGGGTATATATATATGAACTGTGTACCGGGTATGTATATATGAACTGTGTACAATATATATGAACTGTGTACAGGGTATATATATATGAACTGTGTACAGGGTATATATATATGAACTGTGTACAGGGTATATATATATGAACTGTGTACCGGGTATGTATATATGAACTGTGTACCGGGTATGTATATATGAACTGTGTACCGGGTATGTATATATGAACTGTGTACCGGGTATGTATATATGAACTGTGTACCGGGTATGTATATATGAACTGTGTACCGGGTATGTATATATGAACTGTGTACCGGGTATGTATATATGAACTGTGTACCGGGTATGTATATATGAACTGTGTACCGGGTATGTATATATGAACTGTGTACCGGGTATGTATATATGAACTGTGTACCGGGTATGTATATATGAACTGTGTACCGGGTATGTATATATGAACTGTGTACCGGGTATGTATATATGAACTGTGTACCGGGTATGTATATATGAACTGTGTACCGGGTATGTATATATGAACTGTGTACCGGGTATGTATATATGAACTGTGTACCGGGTATGTATATATGAACTGTGTACCGGGTATGTATATATGAACTGTGTACCGGGTATGTATATATGAACTGTGTACCGGGTATGTATATATGAACTGTGTACAGGGTATGTATATATGAACTGTGTACAGGGTATGTATATATGAACTGTGTACCGGGTATGTATATATGAACTGTGCACAGGGTATGTATATATGAACTGTGTACCGGGTATGTATATATGAACTGTGTACCGGGTATGTATATATGAACTGTGTACCGGGTATGTATATATGAACTGTGTACAGGGTATGTATATATGAACTGTGTACAGGGTATGTATATATGAACTGTGTACCGGGTATGTATATATGAACTGTGCACAGGGTATGTATATATGAACTGTGTACCGGGTATGTATATATGAACTGTGTACCGGGTATGTATATATGAACTGTGTACCGGGTATGTATATATGAACTGTGTACCGGGTATGTATATATGAACTGTGTACCGGGTATGTATATATGAACTGTGTACCGGGTATGTATAATAATATATATGAACTGTGTACCGGGTATGTATATATGACTGTGTACCGTATATATGAACTGTGTACCGGGTATGTATATATGAACTGTGTACCGGGTATGTATATATGAACTGTGTACCGGGTATGTATATATGAACTGTGTACCGGGTATGTATATATGAACTGTGTACCGGGTATGTATATATGAACTGTGTACCGGGTATGTATATATGAACTGTGTACAGGGTATGTATATATGAACTG